>BMAU01001238.1:600000-1052506 GCA_019973935.1 Trichonephila clavipes | reverse complement strand
ATAAAAGATAATGAGAAAGAGAGAAGTAATTAGATAAAAGATAATGAGAAAGAGAGAAGTAATTAGATAAAAGATATTGAGAAAAAGATAAATATTTACAGAAATAATGAAACAGAGAGGGATAATGAGATAGAGAGAAAGAGATAAATAATGAGAAAAAGAATGGTAATGTGTGTGAGAAAGAGAGTGTGATAAAATGAGATATAGAGAGAGATAATATAATGAGATAGATAGTGAGATAGAGAGATAATGAGATAGACAGAGAAATAGTACACCCTTAATTGCAAATTTTAAAGCGAAGAACTGTTTCCGTTTCATTTAATTAAATCGTGTATAACAAGTAATATAGAAAACGTATGTATTGAAATTATTTTGTAATGTCATATTCTTTGTTGTTATGTTTCGAGAGAAATTAATTTTATTTTTTCAGCAAGAGGTGCTCTTTTTTTCCAAATCTTTTTGGAATATCCCATGTTAAAACATTGAGTTTATATTTTTTTAAACATGTTTAAATTTTTTCTGCACAATATGTTTTTTTTATATTTATTTCTCTTATATGTATGCATTATATCTGTTACGGAAGAAATGCGATAAAGTATGAAGTTCATTCATCTTTTCGCTTAGTGTTCATGATCAAACATACAAATTTTAACATTCATAAGAAAAATTTTAATTGTTTAAATGCTTGCACTATTTTTAAGTTGTAAATGCAAGGTTCTATTAGTCATGATAGAATAAAATAAAGTAGAAAATAAGAAGATTACATTTCGACCTTTTTTTCTAATCAGATTTATTTAGTATAATTTTTCTTGTAGGAAAGGATAGATTTATGAAAGAAATACTTAGTTATAAAACCAGTAACATGCATTGAATGCTAATGCATCAACTAGACTTTATCGCTTTGTCATTCTAATAATAAGAATAACTCATTGCAATATTGAGTTAAAACAAATATTTTGCTATATTCTAAAGTAGATAAATTTGAGAGACGATGTAATGGATTTTTTTTTTACATTTACCGGATAATGTGTTGTAAAATGGTATAAACAACAAAATATCGAATTTAATCTTAGATACACATTGTGTATAGGAAATATTTGTTTTTACAAGTACGAAATACAAAAAATAAAATAATTGCCTTATATACTTGAACTATTTTTAATACTTTTTATTAGACAATAATTTATAGGGGATAATATTTACGATACGTTTTCAAAACATAATAACTCTTAGATATCGAAATTTCAAAATAATAAAAGTAACCTAATTGGATGTTTAGTATAAAATATAATGTGAATATGAGTGCAAATATATACACATTATATTTTATACTAAACACCCATATATGCATATTGATACAAATATAAATACTTTTTTTATAATTTCTTCACAAGTGCAATACTTTATTTAAAAGTTAGTTAAATATATGCTTAAGTAATAAATATAGAGGATTTACTAATATCTACATTATTTTTTTAAAAGAAAATCAGTACATAACTAAAATTTTGATAACTTAATTTTTCACATAATTTATTTATATATATATATATATATATATATATATATATATATATATATATATCTTAAAGGTTTGTCATGCAGTACACATTATTAAAGACATTCTTAACTATCTAGTTAATAAATTCAATATTAATGTTGAGAAAATTAATGAACCTATTACAGAGTACTGCACTTTATTATTCATGAATAAAACTTTTGACAAAATTAACTTTTCTAGTGTATTTGTAAAAACAGACATTTGTCTCTTTTTCCAGTTAAAAAGGTTGTTGTAAAGAAAGCTTTTAAATATAACAAAACGATGGGCAGATTTATCTTTAATTACAACAATAGTTCGCCCTCTATTAATATAGAAGATTGTATATGTAATAACTATAATGATTTTTTATTGATGGTCATCATAAACATGTAGTTACTGGCAACTTAGATGCAATCAATGATAATATTTTAAAAGATATAATGAGTAAAGGCACTAATTTTAGATTAAATGTTTCTAATAACAACAATACTGTTAAAAAACAAATTATTAAAGATATAGATAGTTTTATTACAAAATCTGCAATTAAATTTGGACTACCTATTAAGGCATTTGATGAGTATAAGTGCAATATTTTAAAAGACCTTATGAATTTTAGCTACCATTCTCAATATGAAACTACTTTTAAAGATATAAAACAGAAAATTTGTGAATTACAAAGAATTTTATCATAGTTTACATTGATAAAGTACCTGGCAACTATGCTGTGATTTGTAAGTATTTTTATTATAATATTCTTTATGATCACTTTCTTAATAATGGTTCTTTTAAAAAATTAGATTTGTCACATAATGAAATTAGTAATCGTATTATTGCTATTTATAAAAAATTAGGTTATTGTATTCCTAAAATTAAGTTTCCATATATTTTTTAACTCCAAAATTCCATAAAAGTCCGGTTAAATTTAGAACTGTGACAAATGGTTTTAGAACATATATTACTACTGCAGGCAAATTACTTCATAACATTATACAAAACTTTATTAATCAGCAATGTAATAAAGCTATAATTAAAAATAGTAAAGAGATTATAGATTTTTTTTAATGATAAAAATATTTATTCAGTTCATAGTTATGACTTTGAAGATCTTTTCAATTCCATTGATTTATATGATATTATTAAAGTAATTTTAGAAAACCACAGTATGTATAACCTTAATATTAGTTTTAACAAATTTAAAACTCTCATAGATTTTGCCTTAAAAGAAAATTATATCAGTTTTTTTTAATGGTTCTTTATATAAACAAGAGAAAGGACTCCCACAAGGGGGCCCAGCTAGTAATAGTTTGGCTAATCTTTATTTACATTTTTATGAATATAGTTATGTTATTAATAATGACTACTACATTTTTAGATATATTGATGATTTAATTATTTTTGGTAAAAATGATAATTTAAATCCTATTATTAATTTTTATCCGTCCTACTTAAACTTAGTTAAAATTAATAATAATCCAATCAAAACAAATTACCTAGATGTATCACTGTATATTAAGGATTTGAAACTACGTTCTAATATTTATGATAAAAGAGATGCCTTTAATTTTAATATCATCGAAGTGCCTTACTGGAATTCTAATTTATCAATATCTATATATAGAAATATTATTTTTAACTATATTTATCGCAATAAAGTATTAGTTAGCGATAAAGCTAAAATTTTTTTAAATCTTAAAAAAAATTTTAATCACTGTATTGAACATGGATACCCTGCTAATTTTCTTAGTAATTATATTTATAATAGTTTTTATGATACACACACACAATTTGTATTAATGTAATTATTTACTGTTTTTATGTTTTGTAATGTTTTATTAAATTTAGACAATATCTAATTTTCCTACAATTATTATATAGATGGCACCACATGCTTTTTTAAAAAAATTCTTAATATTTATATTTTTCTGGGTTTCTTTATATTTTACGCTAATTTTATGATTTTTATTTTTATTTTTATGATTTTTAAAAGTATATATATATATATATATATATATATATATATAAAAAAATATGTATTATTTAACAAAAACAAGAAAAAATAGATAAAGAACATAACAAGAAATAGCGTAATAAAAATATAAAAGCTGAACATGAAGAACAAAATTATAGAGAAATAAAAGAACTACAAAAAAGAAGAACCTAGCGAGTCAGAAAGCAATTTCGGACTTAGGACCGAATAAGTGGGGTTAAAACTAGTTTGAAGGCGCCAACCTTCCCCTTTGCAACTCGGTAGGAAAACCAAATAAAATAAAATAAACAAAACTTCAGAGAAAGTACAACTCAGAGAGCATGATAAAACCAATCACTACTATTATGTAACAAACTCTCAAACTCTTAATGCAGAAAAATCACAAAAATCACAAAATAATTATGTAAGAAAAATAGAAAAATATACTAGAACAATTACATAAGAAAAGTATCTTTCAAAAAATAATTTAACAAAATTTCTTTACTCACAAAGCTTTTACGAAGAGAAACAAGCATCTTGCCAATAATGAAAGTCAATTATTCACCAAATTAAAAAAAAAATTCGAAAAAACATAAACACATCTTTTGAGCTGACTTTTAAACCATCCAGCAAAGACAAGTATAAAATGACGACAATCAAATATGGTAAAATTTGAATTGGTTGATTGTCAAAAATGTAAATTTGCTAGGATTTAATTTGGTTGGTTGTCAACAATGTGTAAGATGTTTAAGATGTGTGTGGAAAAATGTAAACTGTGATATGAGTGTTATGATATAATCTTCACAGCAAGACCACTAACATGCTGACTTTGAAAACCTATTGTTGTGTGGTGGATTTGGAATTCGAAGTAGCAAGACGGTTAATGTATTTATGATGAATATAAGATCTCAAGAAATTAAAAGGGTATTCATGATCCAAACAACATTGAAAAAATTTTTTATACTATTGTATTCATCTATTTTGTGAGTAGTTAAGTTATCATTTCTAAATAAAAAATTCAAAATGATATTTCTGTAAATTGATATATGAAAATTACTGTTCCATACGGGAATTTTAATTATATGGAACTTAAACGAATCTCTTTTGTCCAAAATGTTACTGACTACATTATTGTTAATAAGATGCAAGTCTAAATCCAAGAATTCCACCCTATTAGAGTTGAAGTTAGTTTTAAGGAGCTTGAGATAATCAGGGTAGAACGTAATATTTGGTTTGTATTCACTATTTTTACCAAAAATTATTATATCATCTATATAACGATAAATTAAGTAAGAATCATTTACAACATGATCTATTTCAAAAAAATGTAAATATAGGTTCGCTAAAGAATTACTAGCTGGGCCACCCTGAGGTAATCCTTTGATCTGTTTATAAAGATTATGATCAAATGTAATAAAATGTTCTTTTAAAACAAGGTTAACAAGAATATCAAATTTTTCTTTTTTCATTGAAGTATATAATTCATATTTATCATAAATTAACTGAAGAACCTTAATCATATCGTCAATATCTATAGAATTAAAAAGGTCCTCGAAATCAAAACCATGCAACCATATATATATATATATATATATATATATATATATATATATTTCTTATTATCGTATATCGTATCGCAATTAATCGTTACTTTTATCGTATCGCAATTAACTTTATGCGGTTCTGCCCTCCCTATTTGGCGGGAACACGATACTGCACTCTTGGCCATCGTTATAAATACGTTTTAGTAGGTTATGTTTATGTTCATATGTTCTTTAGTTTAATTATTTAATATTTAAATTCTACACATATATAACTCTTTCCTTTCCTCTTGGTACATAGTATGACGAATTACAGGTGAAGGTTGCCGCCGAAAAACTTGTTTAAATCTGCAATCTTGGTTCCTAAGGCCAGGAATTTGTCTTTATACTATGTACCTCCTTCCTACTTTTAGTTATCTTAGGTATATAACTATATGATTATTTTTATATTTTTGTTTATGTATATGTATATGTGTGTATAAATTTATATATATGTGTATGTATATGTATATGATTATATATTGAAAAAATTCTTTTATATTTGATTATATATATATATATATATATATAATCTAAATCAAAATATTCCTTATTCGTGAATTATATGTGTAACAAATGTTTTTAATGTTTTAAATTTATAACTGTATTGTAGCTAATAATTGATTTATTTTCGTGGTATTACATCTTATTAATATATAAGATACTTTTAATAGTATTACCATTTTAAAAATCTATAGAATTAAAAAATTTATAAAATGTATTATTCCAAAAAATTCTGACCTTCAGAGGTAGAACAAAGATAATATTTCAATAGATGCTAATAGAATTTTTGGACTTTAAAAGAAAAATTTGATATAAAATTTGATTATTAAAATATGTGTAAGAGAAAAATATCATTTCTGGATTATTGATAATCTTTATATATCTATATACAAGGTGTCTTAGCTGAAAGCATCCAAAAGTAATGGCTTATTATTACGAAACTACCCATCAGAATATAATAAATTGTTCATCCATGGATTGTAAAACTCTTCGCAATTTGTTGGGTCTAGTCCGATCGGCCGCATGTGATCTCATTATTAGGCAATTTACATTAACTTTATTAGTGAAAATGTGGGCTCCACAATTAGCACAGTACGTACTTTGATTAACGGAATTTAAATCAGTCACGCGTGTACAGCGACGTGATTGAACAGAATGGAATGTCGTTACTGGCTTGCCTAATAGACTTATCAGAACTCCCACAAGATGAACCATACACACGATCAACGGTGTCTTCTAACACGAAAACTTAAGTGTACTAGCCATTTTAAGATACCAAAGTTTCCGTCTCCTTTAAAGTTATTTGCCATTGATGGATATATTTTAATGTCTGATGGTCGATATTCCATTCTGTTCGAACACGTTGCTGTACACACGTGACAAAAAAGTTCAAGTATATAAGTTAGACGTCTGTTTAACAAAGTACGCACTACTCCTATTACAGTTCATGTCCACATTTTTACTAATGAAATCAGTGTAAAAGATTATCGTCTGCATTTCTGAATAATTCTCTTACGTGCGGCCGATCGGATTAGACCCAAAAAATCTCGGAGAGTGTTTCAATATCCATATGAACAATTTATTACATTCTGATGGGTAATTCCGTAATAATAAGGCATTGCTTATGGATACGTTCAGCCCGGACACCCTGTATATTAAAGAATACAGCGACTTACTCACCCATCATGATATTTCTCGAACTAATAGACCAAAAGACCAGAAATTTGGTAGGCATGTTCCTGTCTAAGAAAAATCCACTAAGAACGGATATTGTAAAACGCGACCCTCAAGGGGCGTTGCGAGGGCTTATGAGATGTGATAAATAAATATTCCCGTTTTTGAACTACTACATCTACAAACTGAAAATAATAGTATACAAAATACCAGGTGGGCAAAAAGTGCGTGTAAACATTAAAAATTTATAAAACCCGGAAAACTAAACAAAATAAAAAACGACTTGCATGTAATGCATCGATAAATCACGGGATTTTTTTTAAATTCAAAAAACTGACAATAGGTGGCGCTGGTACGAACGAATTATTTGGAAATATGCAAATGAGACATGCGATTATAAATACATATGACTCGGAACAAGCAGAGCAAACCAATCAGGTGACTCTTATCCATCAAAGCCCATCCACATCAGGCCGCATTTAACATTTTCTACAGTGACGTCCAGCGTCCAAGCAGAGCTCGGGAAGATGGAAGATGCTTGGGCTTACCACCATCCTCGATACGCAACGTTCTTCATGGAGTTCTTAATCATTATTCATACAAATTACAGTTTAACCATGAACTTTTACGTCGGATACCGTAGAGAGAAGCATTTGTAAGGTGGGCTCTTTCTAAAATTGAACAAGATTCCTCTTCGGCCGTTAGTAACTTGTGGACAGCGAAGGTTACTTTTAGTTCCATGGCGACGTTAATACCCATAACTCTCGCATCTGGGGTACGCCAAACCCACGAGTGTACGCAGAGAAACCCCACTGCATTCCCCCTATAACAATGTGGTGTGGGTTTACAGGTTCTTTCATCATAGGACCCCTCTTCTTTGAAACACAGTGTCCAGTAAATGGGTGGAAAATGGTGACAGTAAATGCCCAACGTTATTTAATGCTTCTGTGAAAAATGTTACTCCATGTTTGCGTGAAAAAGGTGCGCTTTCTACGATTACGTTTATTCAAGATGGAGGAACAAGTAAAACTGCGAATCCTGTCAAGAAATTCATGATACAAACGTTCGGGGAAAAAGTCATTAGCAAACTTTGCAAGTTTTCATGGCCTCCTCGGTTTCCAGATCTGACACCAGTAGACTTTTGTGAGGGCTGATAGCTGTGGTGGTGGGCACGTGGAACATATACCGAAAAATTAAATTATTTGGTAACATTATTTTTGTTATTTGCGTCTCTATTCCTTCACATATGTACGAAACGCCACCCCTATCGGCCATTTTTGAATTTTTTTTATCTTCATAAAAAATCTCGTGACTTATCTATGCTAAACCTGCAAACGGTTTTTTATTTTATTTAATTTTTTCTGGGTTTTATAAATTTCTAAAGCTTTTACGGACATTTTGGCCACCTGGTAGTATTATCATATTCTAATTACTAAATGAAGTTGTGGAGAGATGATCCTCAAACTCAGTAAATCGAGACTAAACTGAGCTGGTGAGAACTTTGTTTGAAGTTTATCAACATATATACAATACCATATCAACAAAAACTGTGGTTGCCATTTGCAGTATACTAATTTATCCTTCATACAAAGTTAGTGGTAAATGAATGGTGACTCAACGACCTAATAGCTGTCGTATTAGTAACTGAAAACAGGTGTAAGTATATACCTATTCTCGTTAGTAAAATAACGATACACTTCTTTAAAAATGCTTCTCGTTTAAAACATTTGCTAACCAAAAGATTTGCCTCATATATTATATTTAAAAAAGAGGTATAACGATTCTTTTTAAAGTATTCAGGCATAAAGAACATGGTTCGGTTACTATAAGTTAGTTTTGTAAACAAAAGGGTTTTCTTAATGATATTTCATGACAATTATTAATTGCATCTAAGAGAATAAGATACATTGTTCTTCTTTACAATATGGTATATATATTTTTACAATTCCTTTTGCTTGTAAAGATTTCTTGTATTATGGGAATAATTAATGAACAAAGCATTGTTCCTCTGTAAGTTCACAGAACAACATAATTTACTAAACCCTAATGTTTTACCTTTCGAAGAGTTTTTGTGGAAATACTTATGCACATAAATGCCACAAGATTTCTATTATTTTCAAAAAGTCACATTTAAGTCCAAGTACAAAAATAATATGAGAAAAAAATTGTATAAGTATAGAGAAAATTGTATAAAAGAATATTACAAATTTATTTATTCAAATATAAGCAGTTGCATACTTGTAACATAATAAAAACATATTCCCTTAAACAAACAATTTATTATTGTTTTTAATGTATAGGGTTTTGGTGGTTTCTCCAGTTTAAAGGCTATGCATTGGAAAAGTCTTACAAACTAATTTCTTATTGAAATAGCTTATTTACTTTATATATTTTATGAATTTTTAAATCCCAAAACTAAAGCAATTGCACTGCTTTTTATTCAAACATTTATTTTTAAAAGGAATATTTATGAAAAAGAAAACAAATCTATATGAGTAATATTTTTTTTAATTCTGTTCTCTAGAGTCTGTAGATGTTTCGAAATTTTTAGTTTTTGCAAATAATTTAAAATTTTAGATGGTTTTAAAAAGTTAATATACTTTTATATTTAGAACTCGTATTCGATAAACAATTTATAAGAAATGTAATTGGAATATAATATGGGTTTTTCTCAGAATTTAAATAGTATGGATTAACTCCTCTGTGTTAAATATGTTGAGGACAAATGCATGATTGAAGAATCGGTGAGAATGCATATGTTAATGAATTCTTTCAAAATGACGCACAAACGATAAATTTCTCAAGCGTGTGACAAGTCCAGTTACCAAGATTAATGATACGGCAGACTAGACTGAATAATTTCTATTCTTAAAATGCCTGTTCTGCAAGCACGGTAAGTCAATCAATTATACCACTCTTTAAATGTTAAAAATAAATTATAAATTCACAGTTAATACTTTTTTTTTTTTTCATAAATTGAATAGGGCAGTTTAAACAATTGCCGGTATCCTGAAGACAAATTTGCTGCTTTACTGGAATGGACAAGTATGTGGATGAGTATCTGTAATTAAGTATCATTTGCAAAATTTTTCTGTATATTATTTAGCAGATGTGAAATTTTGAGATTATATAGATATCATAAACAATTGTTCATTGTAATAACATTTTATAGCTAAAATAATGGAAAAACAATAATCAAAAAAATGAAAATTCATAGTTTTCTTTCAGATAAATCGAATTTAAGTGAAAGCCCATCTCACAAATATCATATAAAAATCACATACATGTGCGCTAAAGAAAATATATGATTTTAAAAGTGGTATATACAAATAGTTTAAAATACTCCACAGTGATTTCGTTTGAAATGATGCTGAACATTGTAAATAGAAAAATTCTGTTAATATTTATAAATACTTTCAGTTCTAACTGAAATAATTTATTTTGAATAATGATTAGAAAAAGAATAAATGAAGTGCATTTGTCAAGCTCAATATTAAATAAAGATATATGTTAAAATTACCACAATTCCTTATATAAGAATAATGTAATATTGATTAACATTGTAGCATATAAAAAGCGTTAATTATTTAAAAATGAACACAATTTAAAGCAAAGAAATGAAGTGTTCCCAAAAGCACCATGAGTTTTCAAGAATGTTTTCTGTATCATCCACATTTGCGTATAGATTATTTAAGCATATGTCTTACACTTAAGATACGTACTAGCATTAGTATACATGGAAATTAAAAGATATTACTATACAATAAGAATGGTACACGAAATTGGCTTCTTAGTTCTAAAAACCCCTCTGAAATACTAAAATTTTAAATAATTGGAAAATTCAGAATGCAACAGCTGAATTACGACGTCCGTCACTGATAGCCCACGCGCAGCTTTATAGTTCAACGTTAACATCATTCACTCTCACTCGCTCAGTTTCCAACGGTCGTATCTTACCACTTGGTAATACTTTGACAGAAGTCCAGTGGCCGAGTGGTAGAGTATCGCGCTTCCACACCACAGGTCCGGGGTTCTATCTTAGAACTGGGCTAGGCCGACTCAGCCTTTCATCCCTTCAGAGGGTCGATAAATGAGTACCAAGATGGCTTGGGGATTAAACATTAGTGGTTTCATTTCAGACTAACCCCCTGACCGGGACATCTGCTAATGCACCTCCTCGACCAAAGGTCACGTATACTGAGATGGGGACAGTAGGCCTTGACTTTCATAGGCAGTTACACCACTGCGTTTAATACTTTAACAAGCAAGGTACTTTTTTTCAGTAGTACTGAAATAAAGTCTGCGTTCTCCAATAGTTTCCTGCACATGTTGACATTACAGGCAAAGAAAAGGCGAATAAATTGGTGAAAGAGGCTAGAAATCTCATGACAACTTTGTCAATATTACCTTATTAGATGCAAATGCTGTCGCAAATTTCAAATTGAAAAAGAAGTCAATTAATGTAAAGCATCACAACTCTGTGTAATATAAGTGGAGACCGCCTTATAACAAAAACAATTGCTAAGCCTAAAAATAGGTCATTACAGAGGAATGAAGATTGATAGATATGATAAAAGATTCATAGGAATAGCAATAGCTGCTCAGATACAGAGCCAACACCTTCTCATATTTTTGACTGTCCAACTATTCTTGCTGTGCTATAAGAAATATGGATCATATTTTCGTCACAAAAGCTCTATGAAACAGTTTTATCTGGCTTCATGGTACTATCTAATTTGGTCCACTCATGGACGCGGCATCATCTTCATCATCAGTAGTAATTTATGTAGTTTAATCACTCGACTTTCAGCAATACGTTTGTACTTTAGAATAATTTGACATCAAATTCTTTAATAATTCCACACAATTGTTAATATTATTATAAGTCATGTTCATTATTGAGCAAACGCTGTCTAATTCATTCACCCATATGTGGTTGTTGCATAAGAATTTTGAATTAATATCTATGTATAGAATTCGAGTCCACGACTTTGAAACAAGGATATATTTGACAATATTTTGCTAAGTGTTTTAAAATTATTATGTAGAACATTATGATAAATAAGCTCATTTTCTGAAATTCGAAAAACTGTGGTAATATCTATCATTATTTATTGCTGTCTGGTGTATTATCAATTGTTCTTAATTGTTCGTGTTATATTAAAATATCAAAAAAATGCAGTCACTTTTGACTTAATTTATGAAATCGCATGGCGCATGCTAATTTTTTCTCACCATTCAAAATACAGTCGACTCTCCCTAATTCGAAGTATATGCTCAGCTCTTATAAAAACTCTTGATATTTCGAATTAGAAAAATACGTTTTGGTACAGTCAAATTTCGAGGTAAAATATGTGGCCGTTCAGAATACAACACGTGATAATTCGAAGTGATCTAATAAAACTCTCGACAATTCAAACACTCACTATCAGGTTGAGTCCTGTAGCAAACGGGTTAGAGCTTACATGTTTTGTGTTGTATTGCCCCTGCTCGTCTCCCCTGTAACGTAGCCCCTTTGATGGCCATCGGAGTTGACTCCGTTAACTCTGACAGAAACCAAAGTGTCACTAAATAAACTATGCAAATTTTTCCTTCAAAATCATGTTGATACAGGCGTTTTCTTTCAAACCATTAAGTCTAGAAAAATATATTGACAAAGTTAGATTGAATATCATAAAATAAAAAAGAATAACATAGTTTTTCGTCAAAACAATTATTTATGAACATTATTATTCTTTCAATAGTTGTTTTTTATATGTAAATGCACTCTTTTAATGCAGGACTTCTAATTTCTGTTTAATATTTATACTGTATAATATGTACTTTTTAAAAATACTTTAAAATAATTTTATTCATATGTACAATTGTTGCTTTATTATATAGTCTCATATTTAAATGATGAAAAAAAATTCTCTTCATGTATTTTGGGAGTTTTTTCCTACCCTCTTGATAATTCGAACTCTCAATAATTCGAACTTTTGATAACTCGAACTGTTGAAAATTCGAAGCTTTTCATTGGTCCCTTCAACTTCGAATTAAACAATCTTGTACAATACTGGATTGTATAATTAAATACTCTTGATATTATTACAATTAATAGCATTTTGATAACAGTACCGTACAAAAGCATTCAGATCAGTTGAATATTATTTTTAACATCTAGTCCTTCAATACAATTAAGTTCCCTTTGATTAAGTCAACAGTATAAATCCTTTTTAAAAAACATTAATAGTCTATCAAGTGAAACTCTGCACGGAATACAGATGACTTAAATGTTTGGTACACAATCCCCTAAAAATTGTGAAAGATTATTGCATTTCTTTATGTTACATATCCTACATCGACATCATCATTAGTGTCAAAATAAGAGTTATTGTTTAAGATTAAAATAAGTTTAATGTTTTCGATTTTAATGATGATTTTATAGTGTATTGGCATCTCTTATCCATACAGTTGCAAGGTTTTTTTAGCTAGGTGTTTAAAACTAATATTCAATAAATTATGTTCCTAATAAGTTCTAATTGATTGACTGACTATTTTTATTTAAACAATCAAAAAATAAAAGATACGAAAAGTAGAAATCATTTTCTGACAAATTATCTTAATGATAAAACAATTTATTGTTACACGTAAATACGAAATAATTTAATTTCACTTTTTTCTAAACAACATCTTTAAAAAAGTAAGCAGAAGAGTCAAAATTACTTTTAGGAACTTAGATACATCTTACTCCATAAAAGGCTGAAGACAATTGTTGAGATAATCGACAAAAATGTGATTCTCTCTCTCTCTCTTTCTTATTCCGTTCGATTAACAGATGGATACGTGACTTGTACTGTTAATGAAGTTTTGATTCCATTTGTCTGAGCAATATAGCTGTGTAATTACGCGTTGGGTTTCTCACTACTTCTAAAACTAAGTTTTTGAAGTATTAAGTTAGTTTTGGAGTATTATACTTTGAAAAATGGCTCTGTCAAATTCAAGAACCATGACTTCAACACAACAACGCTTTTCTAGAAACAACTAATGAGAGCTTTGTTCAAAGTGTACCACCAGTCGTTCCATCAGCAGTTTTTTTCCCTCAAAAGAAGAATAAAAATCTTTCTAGGGAATGTTTTATTTGCAGTAGCTATACTTTATTTTCGTTCTCTATGTCCTTAAAAATATGGCCGGAAATTGAATTGTAGCTATATATTTAAAACTATATTGCATCTATACGTATATAAAAACCTAATTTAATAATTATTGGCTATATTTTTTCGAAGACTTAGTTTAACAGCAAAAGGTGTTCATATACATTCATATGTTACTCTGTAAAGAAATTTACACTTACCTTATTTATTTCCTTGCTCCAAATTCTTTAGACTATAACTTTATTTATTATATATTATCTTAAACCCATGAAATATTTATTTCAATTCCTTATACTACAAAAAAATGACAAATGTATTTCCTTTTAAAAAAATTAAATTGGCCTTAAGAGGAGTCAACCACACACACATTTCTCTCTATCTCTCTGTATATATATATATGTGCGTGTGTGTGTGTGCGTGCAATAATTCCCTCTAGTTTCCTTTTTAACTCATTGTACTAATATTTAAACGAACTTTAATTCTTTGGGTTAAAAATAACAGTGTAATGTTAATCGTAATCGGCTAGTCCGAAATCCCTGTCCCGCCCATTCTATCCAATCAGAACTACTATTACGTAATAACCACTGCCGGTATAAATGCAAAAATCTTGTGTAAGCGGTTTTTTTTGTCTGCTTGCCTTCATCATTTAAGAATGTAATTAACTGCATCTCTTTGTCTTTGTGTCCTCCAACATGCCGCTGCTTATTCAGTGTGAAAATGTACCGCAATTGTGTTTTAATCTGCTGTGTGTGTTATGTGAGCTTCATAATAAAGGAGGTAAAGTTATTCGGAAGATGTATTCAATAAAACAGAAATATGTCAACAACCAAAACCAGCCAGTGCTAATACAATACTTAACATATATATACGAGTATGAATATACACTATTGGCCATTAAAATTATTACACCAGGATGAAAAGCAATTAAAAATTATATTTATTGTAGAAATATATTGTACTGTAAATGTAACAACTGATTAAATTTTCAAGCGATTTGGGACCATAGATCCTGAGAAATCCGTACCCAGAATGACCATCTCTGGCAGTAGTAGCAGCACTTAGACAGATGGGTATTGAGTCAAACCGAGATTGGCTGGCATGTACATGTACAGATGACCATGCGGCTTCAACACGAGGCCACAGCTCATCAACCGTAGTGACCGACGTATGGGGATGAGCCATTCCAACAACAACCACGGACCAGACGATTTCTATTGGCGAGAGATCTGGTTAACATGCAGGCTAGAGCAACAGCCGAACATTTTCCGTATCAAGTAAGGTCCGTACAATACCGGCAACATACGGTCGTGCATTTTCCTGCTGAAACGTAGGGTCTCGCAGGGCTCAAATAAAGGGTAGAGCCACGGGTCATAACACAACAAAAATATAACGTGCACTGTTTAAAGTGCCGTCACTGTGAACAAGAGGTGTCCGAGATGTGTATCCAATAGAACATCATAGCCTCATGCTATATGATACCCCACTATGATGAATACAAATGCACGCTGCCAATGTGCGTACCCCACGATACCGCCAAACTCGGATGCGACCATCTTCATGTTGTAAAGGGATTAATCTGAAAAAAATGAAGCCGGGCCATCCGTATGCCCAGGTTCGTTGTTGATCACACCATTGAAGACTCTCCTGTCTGTGATGCAGTGTCAAGGTTAGCCGCAGCCATGGACTCCGACCTGAGAATCCATGCTGCAGTAAACGTCATCGAACTGTTCGTGCAGACACTTGTTGTCTTGCAAATAGCGCCAATTATTGACTCAGGCCTTATGACGGTGCTGCTCGATCCATAGGGGCATGCGGGTAATATGCCTGTCCTCTCAGCTTCTAGTGATAGAAAGCCCTTGAAATCCAGCACGGTGTTCCATATTCCGAAGTAAATCCATCAATTCCATATTCTGCTAACAGTCATTGGATCTCGACCTACGCGAGCAGGAATACTGCGATACGATAAACCTTAATACCTATAAGTTGCAATTCGATCTTTATCAAAGTCAGAAACGTGCTGGTACACATTTCTGCTTTTTACATGAGGCATCACAACAACTTTTCACCAGGCAACAACGTTCAAATGCAATTTGTGTATGAGAAACCGGCTGAACAATTTCCTCATTACAGCACATTATAAGTTGCGTTATCGGCGCCTACTTTGTTCGAATGGGCTGATAGACTAATCATTTGCATACCACAGCACATTCTTCCTATTGTTTAAATTTTACGTCTGTAGAATGTCGCCTTCTTGGTGTAGCAGTTTTAATGGTCAGTAGCGTATATACATACTCGTACATAGAGAGTGAGAGAGATTGAGAGAAATATTTTTTTAACGAAAATTGGTGAGCATATCAAAGTAGAAATATTTTCTTAATTATCCTTCAAAAATTGATCTTTCGCTTTTATTTTACACAAATGAAGAACACTTCTTAGACATGTACTTTAAATATTATTCTATAAGGATTTCATTTACCAGTTTTTCTAAACCCTATCAATATTTTTTTTAAATTTTGTAATCAGTGGAACAAAAACAACTTTCATGATGATGAAGTAACATAGAAAACAGTTAAGAGTTTTGAGGCATGCCAATTCCATGGGAAGATAGAAAGATTACCCACAATGTGTTCTAAAATTTAATTCTCAAACTATGGAATCAGTTCAATATTCAGTTAATAAAGCTCAAAAGCAAGGTATACCAGACTGAACACTATTTGACTTCAACTGCAATGAGCATTTTGGGATGACAGCTACTCAGCATTAAGCCAGAAAACCAATAGTCTTCATCTCCCTCACTCGAGAACACATAAGAGTTCTAACATGGTGCTGACGAAACATTTTTGAAAAACGGAAGCAACGGGCATGTGATTTCTTCTATGATGGATCGAGATTCAATCAGAGATCTGGTTCTCGACGTGTTTACAAAGAAAACCAGGGAATTTGTCATTGCAGTTTCACAAAAAGGAACAACTGTGGGGGTAGTAGTGTTACAGTCTGGACCGCCGTGATGTTGAAAGGGTGCACAGAAACACAAATAATAATTAAGGAATGAACAGAAAAAATTAAAATACATGCTGTCAAAGAAAAAAGAACTATATCTTTTGATTCACTTTTTATACCAAATGTGTAATATAAAGTGAAATCAAAAATATTAAAATGGAAGAAAAAAACCAATCGAATACACTGAATGACAAATATGTATTCAAAACCATGCATTTACGCTCTCATTTTCTGAACTATATATTTTGACTGCATAAAAATCTTCGGAACTGAATTTTTAGTGTAAATATTCTTATGGTGCATTGATTTATTTTTTCATATTTTAAAAATTCCAAACAATGTTGATGAGTGTAAAAAGTATTTCAGTTAAGTATTATTTTATAGTTAAGTATCTCAAGATGCAGCTTTCCTAAATTATAAAAATGCCTACACAACGCACACTTCATGTTCGTTTTGTCTGTTTTAAACGGGCTGCATTTTGGCTTTTGCAGACATGGCAAGAGTTCAAGTTTGGGAGCCATTTTATCGATTTTACCATCTAGTGGCGGCTCCCACCAACAAATTTTTGACACTTGAATGTATATATTCCTGCTCTCGTTGGATGCTAAATATTGCCTTGCTTTGATTTGTCGAGAGTACCACAGCCAATTTGATACTCATGAAATCTTTTAAATGTCACATAATTATGCAATTTTCACATCAATAAAATATGTCAACTCCAGTGGGGATCAAGTCCACAACCTTGGGCTTACGAGGCGGACAAGTTACCTTTAAGCCACCAAGACAATCGCTTCATTTTGTTAATGTTTTTATTTAATATTTATGTGTGGCGGTAGTGATAGCCCAGTGATCATGGTTGACAAGTGTTCTTTCCTTAGAGATGTAATTCGAGTTCTAGTACCTCTAAAAACACACTGTCAAAAGGTGTGACGAATGTTAAATTTGTTGAGATGCTCATTGTTCTTATCTTGGAGTAGTGTGGTAATTAGAGAGTGGATTTCCTGTTTAGGTGTCAACCTTGCCCTTTGACCTTAGTTAAAACTACGCGTCCTGCCATCAACAGTAGTTATTTTCTTGCACAATATTTTCTTTGTATCCGTTACACTCATTTACACACTCTAATTTAATGCCGTGGTAGCCTAGTGGTTAGAACACAGAACCTGAATTCCTGAGTTCGATGCCCGGACCGCAAAATACCCTCCGAGTACACACGGAGTACGTGCTCGTTAAATCAGTGGGTCCGAAATTCTTGTGGACTGAATCACGAATACAGGGAAGTGGAGAAAAAATTCCCTCCTCTTCAGTTCCATGCCTAAACTGTGGAGGTGGAGATATATGGTGACGCCATCTATCATAATGCTCTATCGTCCCTTCGGGAATTTCACCGAGCTAAATAATACTGTCACCTGTAAGGTGCTCAAGGATAAGGCCAACGACAGGCGTACATCTAGCCCATTGCCACGATGAATTTCGTGGGCCTCGATCTGACTCTGTCCGACAGGTGGCATGAGCAACAACATTCTAATTTTCACAATTAATCAATTTCTACGTAAACAAGCTCTATTAAAACTTTTTATTTTTGGTAAAAGCAAATATTTTGATGTATAAAAGCTGAGTGGAGTAACTGCTTACGGGGGAGCTGATTTGTAATTTAAATCGTTTTACAATGAACTCAGTTCACGTGTAGTCAGCCCGATACTTCTGGTGCAGCGATACTCCAGCTGCAGCCCGCGGGCTGCATGCGGCCCACCAGAAGTTTATGAGTGGCCCGGTCATCGTCCATTACACTAACAAATCCAATTAAGAACCATGCATTAAGCATTTAGCTAGAAATTCTATGAATCAAACAATCAAATATATCCATTTTGATATAGATGGCGTGTTAGTATGAATTGTGAGATTTTTTTTTCTTTTTGTAACTGGAATGGTTATATATATATATATATATATATATATATATATATATATATATATATATATATATATATATATATAGTGACAACAAATAACAATGGAGTAGTAACCATTTTGTGGGTGAAACTAATTTTTCAGTAACCTTCAAGTCTTTCACGTGAAAAATATCTGAAGAATGTATGTTGTTTCAAAACGATTAGGATCTTGTCAATTTCATAGAGTAAAACAAACATTGATGAATAACTTGTTTGATTTGTCGTGAAAAAGTTATATTTTAAATATATAATCTTGCTCGCCACTGTACCACTAACCACGAATCCTTTAATGGCTCTTTTTCTTGAGATTCTCTTTCAAAACGAGGTAAATTGACTTTCTTAAAAAAATTCTGGCAACATTAACAAAATATTTTGTCGGTGATAATGTCACAAAAGCATCCTGTAAAATTTCTAACGTTATATATATATATATATATATATATATATATATATATATATATATATATATATATATATATATATATATATATATATATTGATAAAAATATTAAATTATTAAGGATAAATATATATGAATTGATACAGCAAGTGTTAAAGTGTTTTATAAATGCTTCCGATGTACTCTTTGATAATTTCAGTTATTCGTTCAGATTTTTTTTTGTACTTAAGTCAAAAGGTATTTGAATAAACTTAAACAGAAATGCATAAGCAAGTATGAAGTACTTTTAAACAATAATATTGTTCAGTAGAAACTCTTAGCTACCATCATGCATTTGATAAATTATTATCTGTCAAATAAATATCAAACTATCAAAATACATGATAGCTTTGTTTTATATGACAATAGAATGCAAACAAGGGGTTTGGAATAATTATTGAAAAACAATCAAAATTATCTCACAACTGGGTAAGAGTTTTATAAAACCTTTTTTTATTGAGTTTGATAGAGTTTAATGTAAATTACAAATAAAAATCAGGAGTTTTAATATTTTGTTAAATGCTCTGTATTTTAAATAGTCTTGATCTTGATCTTATAGCGCCCCCCGTTAATCCTCATGTTGCAGCACGCGTAAATTAGTTGTATGTATATGGCCCAGCGGGAAAAAAGTTTGAGTACCCGTGTTCTGATGTGTAGCTTTGTTGCATGATGTTAATAAATATTTAATTGATTTGTGTAGTAACTGTACTTTTTATTCAAGACAAAAGCAGACTTTTCATGCACACAAAGCGTGTACTGTTTAGTACTACTTAAACAGGAATTATTTTGCTTATCTTTGGACATATTCTCTCTTACTACTTATGGCATTTTGCTAAGCTGTATCACATGCAGAGAGCCCTCTCTCTTGCAAATGGGAGCTTAGACTTTAATTAAGGAAACTCATTAGTATGAAAAAGATATCCAGATTCAAGTGGGTTCGCACAGTTTGATTACTGTTAAGAAAACGACGATCTGTCTCGATTCTTTTTATCTGGTTAAGACTCGCTAATCTCATGGTGGTTGTGGTATGCTTACAAATTAGGGACTTCTACCTTATTTACATTTGCCTCACAGCCAAATACTTTTGATTTGACTTCATGGCTCGTATTCTTTCATTCATTTCCATTATTTAAAAATAAATCTGAATAAAGATTTGTGAATTTAAAGTAGTTAATAAGTTCAATGATTTTCTTAAGATAAACAACAAAGATCCTTCTTTACCACTAGTTTTTTATTATAAAATAATTAAATAATTTGAGACCTTTTATATTGTATTGGTGTATATAAATAATTATATGTACTTTAACTTAAGAAAAAAAATCTTATAAAGTATTAGGTACGTTTATCTTTAACTAAATGTTATTTTTAAGAAAGCTGAATGATTTTATTTGAATTCAAGCATACAATATAAATTTCAGTAGATAAAGTGTAATTCTCATGTTTTTAGCTATATACGGTGTTTCGAAAATTTTGTAATAAAATATTGTGGGGCACCCAAAAATTGTAGTATATGGAAGAATGAAATTCTTTGTATTAATACGAAGTTGTTTTTACAAAGGTTGATGTACACTCTATCTATATAGTGCGTGTAAGAGAAATTACTGTCATTTTTTTCTGCTGGAAAAACTTTTTTTAAATTTTTATTTAAAATTTGTTCTAAAGTATAATGTCATTTGTTAGTTACAGCTGTCTGCCGGCGTTCTGGCAGCTTATCTAACCCCCTGTTTGGAGACAAAGTATTTCTCCACTGCCATTTGGACACTCATAAAATTTATATATTTATTTTTATCGAGAACGTTTTGCGACGACCTGAACAGATAATAGACAGAGGGTACAATATTAGGAGCATATGCTGGCTGAGGTAAAGTTTCCAAATCCAACACTACAATATTTTATGCGGTGTTTTTTGCTTCGTATAGTCCAGAGCTGTCATGATAAAGAAATATTGATACTATATCTATCCAATTCACTTGTGAAAAAGTCAAAAAATACCATTGAAAACTGTTATTTCCTGTGATACTTGTTTCAGACCATTCTTCGTCATTTTGGAAACATGTTTGATTCCTCTCTGAATACAGAGATTAACAGACCAGCTTTGAAATATTGAAAAGGAGAACAAAAAGGAGGACTCTTTTCGATGAAGGACAGAACCTATAAAAGGAGAACGGTTGTTCAACTTATATTAACAAAACTTAAAATAATCCCATTCAATTCAATTGCATGTAAAATATTGTTCTTGATTTAGAGACCATTGTGAAACACTATACTTCTTTGTGAATCACCTTGTATTACTGAGAGCTGTTTCATTCTGACCAGCATTATCGTTGCATACTTACTTAATGTTCAGCATAAAAAAGTAATTAAGTGAGTTTATCATATTATTAATGTTTATATACATATTTATTTTATCATATATATCCATATAATTTTTAATATATTTAATCAACTCTAAACAGAACTAATTTACTTTACCTGCTGGTGTATTAATTAAGAAGAATCGATCTGGTCAGAAAACCATGATAACAATTAATACAATTTAAAAAAAGTCTCTTGGGTTTTTAATTATACAAAAAGAGAGACTTCGATGCATTTTTAAACTGGATCTAATGAATGTAACTGAGAGTGACTAATCAAGTACCACACGAAAAAAAGGAGCCTATTAAAAAAAGGGAGCTCATTTAAAGATTTCACACACACTTTAAAACGTTACCTCAAGGTATTTCGAATCCATTACCATTAACTATGAAGGACACTAGATGAAAAAGTTTTAGAAATTTGTAATTTATTTTAATCGTCAATGAAAATTATTTTTAAAAAAGTAGGAAAACAATGCCTGAAAAAATTTTGACTTTTTCTTCTTACGAGATCATCAAATTAAAGGGAGGAATGGGAGGTAAAAATAATTAGGGAAAATGGGCTTTTAAATTAGGAATGAGTAAATTAAATTATAAATTTCTTAAGTAAATTTGTACCTTCAGAGTAAATAATAAGCATATTTGTATAGAGAATTATCAACTTTTTCTACAATTAAAAATGCCGCATTTATTAAATATTTTTTATTATTCTTATAAAATTAAAAGAGTGAATAGAACTCTATCTATCTATCTATATATATATATATATATATATATATATATATATATATATATATATATATATATATATATATATATATATATATATATATATATATATATATATATATATATATAGTAAAATTATATAAACTTTAATTCACTTTTTAATCTGAGGAATTTGAACCTTAATTTTTTCCTTTTAAATATAACAGAAATTAAGCGAAAAATATTTTTTGGCTGTTATTCATAAAGATCATACAGAAATTTAACGTACAGATTTAAACAGCAATGTGTTGTATAAATTCATAAATTAGTATTTTTCTGTGTTTTAAAAACTGCTTTACAATTTTGGGTTTTATAGCTTGTTCTCCTTGGCTCAAATTCATTTGGCATGAACTTTAGAAACATGTCGTTCCAATTATTTGACCGAGGTTCAAAGTTACAAGGTCTGATACCAACAGCCTCACATAGTTTTAGAGCGCGACGTTAATAAAAATCTTATTTAAACCTTTCATTCAAAAGATTTTACATAGCATAGAAAAGAAGCATTCTATGCCCAAATGTAAAATAAGAGAAGTTTTGCATTTAGAGCTCATAATTTAGTAAAGTGTTTAAAAATGTACTCTTTTAAGTTAGCTGTTGGCGTGTTCTTCCCGAAGGGAAGAAATGAAAGTTGTCAGAGCCTGAAACACAGTTTGGACTTCTACACAATAGATGGCGACACCTTTACAATTTAAGCATTTGCTGGAGGGGGAAAGATCCTTCACCCGTAGTAACTGCTGCGACCGCTTGCAAGACTTTCGGACCCACTGATTTAATGAGCACGTACTCCACGTCTACTCGGAGGCATCGAACCCAGGCCTTCCACTCTGGAGTCCGATGATCTGACCACTAGGCTAACCACTGCGATTTTAAACTAGTAAAAGTTATATTTATAATCTGAATTAGTGCATCCATTTATCCAGGTGTGTTTTCATCACTATTTTTTTTCTGCTTTCACCACATACACTCACAATAAATTATTTTATTTATAAGTTGCATTCCAACAGGTTAATGTCTGACCTCGTCTTGCGCCACAATGTAGAAGATATGATCGTCACAAAATTGCCTTGCTGCCATAAGATGCCTTTTATCCTGAGTTTTTGAGGCACACCCAGTAGATTGAAATGGCATACTCCACACTCTGCTACACTAGATCAGCCTTGGCGCTGTGGAGTGCTCTAGCAAGCCTCTTTCTTTCAATATTGAGGTATGTAGAAGCGGGTATTGTTAACCATGGCAACACAATACATAATATTAATCTCATTTTATTATCTCACAAAGGCTGCTTCCTAATGAGTTCACTCTTTCGCATTGTTTTATATATATATATTTAAATTTGACTTTGATTTCCTTTGTGGGTTTTTTTGTAATTCTATGTGAATAGTTAAAAAGACATAAATCTATATAACTTTCTAAATGGAAGATAAACTGGGGTGAAGAAAATAACACAAAAGCAAGAAAATGTTTTTAGACACTAGTAATAAAACAAAGAATATTAAAATACAAACAAAGAAGCAGATAAAATTAAAGTAATGTTTTGGCATCATTCGTAACGGTATGTTATGATGTCATTATTGTATATAGATGAATATATCTGTCTAAAAGAGCTTAAAAATTCTTCATTTCCACTAATAGAGCCATCTTTTCAGATTAGATTTTAATCATAAAATGTGAGATTTTGACTATATTTATGATTTTTCTCATCAATTTAATGAATCAGAAAAAGCAATCTAAGGTTTTCTCCAGAACTGTTTACAACTGATGGCTTTCTTGAAGATTTGCTCACTTAAAATCTAAAGAAATCTCTTATATTGAACAAAATGTGTTATTCGTCAATTAAATAAATAGAAGTAATGTTGTTACATTTACCATTATAAAGAAAGAACCTTAAGGGAATAGGATATAATAAAAAGAAACACAATTATCTAATTTATTGATATAGAACAGCTTTTTCAAAAAACACAATATTTTTCAAGGCATAGTTATGATACATACACATTCATATATAAGGATAATTATATAGTAAACTTAACCAAAATTATGCTTCCCATTTATTCTTTGTTTTCTTGCTTAACATATTTACAAATAAAATTTTGCATATAAAAGAATAGAATATCCTAAACAACTGCCACCTAACTTTAAGAATCCAATCCTATTTCTAATTAATTAGTAGGTCTAGCCCAAACCTTTGCATAGCACACTTCTCCATTCGACACCTTAAATAAAAAATGATGAATTAGCAGAAATTGAAATTACTATACAGACCAATACCAAATTAATAACAGTTGAAATTGGCATCGCCGGTATATGTATGTAGTGTGGCAATTTAATAAAATTTATTTATCTTCCTTACATTTAATTTTAAACAATTAGTTAACTAGAAGAAAGCAAAGGCTTGGATAAAATCCTAAAATATTTTTTCGTACCATGACTTATTATTTAGATTTAATAATAAATCTACCATATGTTAAAAGAATGATTTCCTTAAAATCAAATGCAATTAAAGTGAATATACAGTTAGTTAAGTGTGTGCATGATATTTTCCTAAACTTTTACAACCGCCGAAATATTTGAGGTTAATCATGGAATAATATTTTGAAAATATGATTATTTTAAACAAAAAAATTAAACGTACGAGTTTCACACACACAACACACACAAACACACACACACACACACACATATATATATATATATGTATATACATATATATATATATATATATATATATATATATATATATATATATATATATATATATATATATATATACAGGGTGTTTCAGCTAAGATGTTACAAACTTCTAGGAGAGGTAGGGGACAACAAGACGACTCGAAGTATATAGGCAATGCTGGGTCGGAAATGCTTTCCTAAGGCTCCACGCGCCGACAAAATTTAGGGTGCAAAACTTCAACTGGTCTTAAAAACGGGGTAAATTGTCGAAACGCTTTGGGTTTTGGTCAAAATTATTGTTATTATTTATTATTTCAGTAAAAACATTCTGAGCAATATTGCTGCTAAAACATCGCTAGAGGGCGCCTTAGACTTTGGAACGCTAGGGAAAAAATATTTTCAATATTTTTTTAAGTTTTTTGATGGCTTTCATAAGTTGAAACTTTAACTTGAATTTTGATACCAGATTTGGTATCTTCCGGGAAAATTGATGTAAAAAATCGAACATTGTTCAGGGCACTTAAAGTACAAACGGTGCTAAAAACGAGCAAAATGTTGGATTTCGGTGCGGTTTGCGCGAAAAGCATTCCG
The DNA here is from genome assembly GCA_019973935.1 of Trichonephila clavipes. Classification (NCBI taxonomy): domain Eukaryota; kingdom Metazoa; phylum Arthropoda; class Arachnida; order Araneae; family Nephilidae; genus Trichonephila; species Trichonephila clavipes. Next base: position 1,026,842 of record BMAU01001238.1, on the reverse strand, counting down.
TTACTGACTAATTTGTTCAAAATAAATTTTGATTTGGTAGCCATTAATCAAAACCAGAGGGTGCTTACAGACATTGCAACTTGGAAACTCATTTGGAGAATTTTGTGGTTGGGTGTAAGCCGAATAATTACTAGCAATTTTTTCCTCCTAAATGAGATTCGTGTGTTGCAAAAAAAAAAAAAAGTAATTTTATAGCAAAAAATTTTAGTAAAAGAGGGTAAAAAACACAAGTACCAAATCACAAGAAGTAAAACACAAGGAAAGACTCAAAATAGGAGGAAAAAAGCTGTTTACTAACTGCTATGCATAATCATAAAAGAAAAAGTAAAGAAAAGAAGGAAAAACTGCTGTCAAAGGAGGTGTTCGAACTGACGCCCGCCGCATGTGGTGCAGGCTTCACATCTTCGCTTCATGGAGCGTCGAACATTCGATAACATTTCTGGAGTGTTTCGTATTTCCCCGGCTGCTGCACTGATGCGTGCTACAAGTTCCTCGGCGCTGTTTACGGGTGTTTCAAACACCAAGGATTTCATTTGCCCCCAGAAGAAATAATCCAGACAGGAATGGTCTGGCGATCGGGGAGGCCAATGCACTGGACCTCCACGGCCAATCTATCGTTCACCACATGTTGCATCCAAGTGATTCCGAACAGAAATACTGAAATGTGTGGGGGCTCCATCTTGCTGGAACCACATGGAAGTACGAGTCGCAGCGGTAACGTGTGCGCTGTCCAATAACTCTGGCAAAACTTGTTCCAAGAATATCAGGTAGCGTGGACCAGTCAGGCGATCAGGCAGAATGTAGGGTCCTATTAGATGATCCCCTAGAATGCCCGCCCATACATTAACCAGGAAACGATCCTGTGCAGCCCGAGTACGTGTTACATGTGGGTTCGCTGCTGCCCACGAGTGGCTGTTATGGGTGTTGAAAATACCCTCTCTCGAAAAAGACGCCTCATCTGTGAACAACACGGAGGCTGCAAAAAAGGGATTTGCAATTCGTTGCTGCAAGTACCACTGTGAAAAGGCCTGACGAGGTGCAAAGTCACATTCTTTTAGTGACTGGACGCGCTGGTAGTGAAATGGATGCAGGGCACTATCATCGAGAATCCTCCAAACGCTACTGTATGAAATCCCGATTTCATTAGCGATACCTCGCGTACTTAAACTGGGAGTGGTCTCTACCATATCTAGTACAATTTCCTCATTCAATTCGGTACGTGCCGTCCGATCTCGATTACGTGCTGCCTTCTGGAATGAACCGGCTTCACATAATTGCTGGTGTAGGCGAGCAAACATGGTATGAGCAGGAGTCCGCCTGACAGGATGCCTTTCGGCGTACAACCTCTGAGCGGCTCGACCATTGCAATCTGTGGCCTCGTACGCCAGAATCATATCTACTTTCTCTGCGTTCGTGTACTCTGCCATCGTACAGCCAGTCTGAGTGCGATGGAAATAAAGCTTCCTTCCAGCGGACTCCTTCTTATCGTTCTGTACCTCTTGCGGCTAATTCACCTCTCGACGGTGAAATTTGCATATTCTGCCTTTAACACTCTCTCGCTAAAATTTTCGCCGAGAACCCTGCTCGCTTTATTCACTGCCACGACACTTACAATTCCTGGGCTACGTATCAGGCTTTCGATGGTCTTACTGCTTCAGGAAGGCATTTCCGGACCACCTTTCTTATGTTATTCCGAGTCGTCTAGGTGTACTCTACCTCGTTGGTGGAAGAGTACACCTAGATAACTCGGAATCACATAGGAAAGGTCGGTCAGAAATGCCTTTTTACTTGTCTGAAGCACCTCTGGTTTTAAATTTGACAACAATGTCAAAATTTGTTTTGAACAAATTAGTCAGCAAGGGAATGCTTTTCGCGCAAACCGCACCGAAATCCAACATTTTGCTCGTTTTTTAGCACCGTTTGTGCTTTAAGTGCCCTGAACAATGTTCGATTTTTTACATCAATTTTCCCCGGAGGATACCAAATCTGGTATCAAAATTCAAGTTAAAGTTTCAACTTATGAAAGCCATCAAAAAACTTAAAAAAATATTGAAAATTTTTTTTCCCTAGCGTTCCAAAGTCTAAGGCGCCCTCTAGAGATGTTTTAGCAGCAATATTGCTCAGAATGTTTTTAATGAAATAATAAATAATAACAATAATTTTGACTATAACCCAAAGCGTTTCGACAATTTCCCCCGTTTTTAAGATCAGTTGAAGTTTTGCACCCTAAATTTTGTCGGCGCGTGGAGCCTTAGGAAAGCATTTCCGACCTAGCATTGCCTATATACTTCGAGTCGTCTTGTTGTCCCCTACCTCTCCTAGAAGTTTGTAACATCTTAGCTGAAACACCCTGTATATATATATATATATCTTGCTTTATTTAATCATTTAAAGATATATTCCACAAATAAATCTCTTCAGAATCCCAAATTAGTTCCAATTCACATATTAAAGTCAAAAATTAATAATCGTCTAATGAACTTTTGAGCTTACATGCAGATCAAACTTGAATTAAAAAGAGTCTGATGAAAATTATCCGACCTATTTTCCCTTTTTAAAAAATATTACATTAGAATCTTTTTATTTCATTCATTACCAAATCGCATAATGGTTCTAAATTTGTCTTTGACCAATACTCGGCTAAACTGGCTTTATGATACAGAAAGAGCTATTCATTTTTATTCATTAGAATAGGGTATAAGAAGTGTATACTTTTCTATTGCTGTAAAATACTAACAGTCAAAGACACGCCCTATCACTTCTAACCGTAAGGTAGATGAAGTATTAAAGTTTTTGTGTCGGAAGTGACGAAGGTTCTGCAACACGTGCAAGATTCCCAAGAGTAAATGTGTCTTGCGCAGTGCTAAAGGAAGCGTTCTGCTCCTTCTTTTTTCAAGAGCAAACTGACACAAGAGCCATTTTTTTAATATGTTAACTCTTCATTATATGCCATAGTTGCAGGACGATATGGACAGCTTCCTTCTTCAATTGCATGGTGCATCGCTACACTGGTCAGCTTAAGTCCAAGATTACCTCGAAGAACATCTCCATCACTTATGGATTGGACGAGTTGAAGACAACATTCTACTCACCCGTCTCGTGTGACTAATAGTTCATACATAGAACATCTGTGACTGTCTCTAATAAAACTTAAAATAATCCCATAAAATTATGTTAGAGGTAACTTATAACATCTTACATTGCTCTTAATTTATAGAGCACTACCTGGTTATACCTGTTCTTCGTACGGTTGAATTGAAATATTAAACAATACTGAATAAAGAATTTATTAATGAGTTAATTTTAAATGAATTGCAAATTAAACAAAAAAAGTCCTTTTGCATATCTCAGCTGAACAAAAAATCATATTTGTTAAATTTTAAATCTGTAGATATATATTATCTGATATAAAAAGATTTTTTATTTATAACATCTCCGTAACTCCTTTGTGGATTGATTTTCGAAAACCCGTTCCTAGGTTGTTCTCCGCTCAGCAAAAATAACGTATTGTTACAAATCGTGAGTAGTTAGTGCTTATAATAGTGTAAATAATTTATATCTGAGTGTTTTATACGTTAATATTACTTTCTGTTGTATTTATGTTAAAATTGTATCACTCAATTCAATGGCGATTCAATGGAAACAGCGCGAAATATTGGTGATTGAGGCAAGTTGGCAACATTTTTGGTGAACATGTTGGCAATTTGGCGATTGATTGAACGAAGTAGAAGTTTGATAAGCTGTAGAGACACCTGGTGGTGACCTGCGACAAAGAGAATAGCACAGAAATTTCTCCTCAAAAGAATACATATACTTGGCAACTTTCATAGTGATCGGTTGAACGGTGTTCGAGTGAAGCGAGGTCATATATAAAAACATCCATTTATATATATATATATATATAGATTAAACCTGTATATACTTTTTTATGAATCATCCTGCATTTAGAGATTCATTTATTTGTCTGAGGACGTGAGCAGCCGTGAAGCAAAGTTGGTCCACAGAGGGTAATTAGAAAAAAAAACAGCGGTCTCTCTCTCTGCTAACCAATTTGAACAAATGAAAAAGTTTGAAGTAACTTGGCGCACTAACGAGCACCAAACAGAAATATTTAGTCAGTTTGATGACTTTTTGAAAGAAATGTCGCTCTACTAACCAGTCATCAGTGAAGCCTTGGTCAAGCGGAATGAAATTGACCCATTTCTTAAACGGATGGTGACTAAGGATGAGAAATGGGACACATACGACTATATTGTGTGAAAACGATAGTGGTCAAAGCGCGGTGAATCTGCTCAAACGGTGGCCAAACCAGGACTAACGGACAGGAAGGGTCTACTGTGTATTTGGTTGGAGTGGAAAGGAATAATTTATTAGGAGTTGCTTCCGTATAGCTAAACACTAAATTCAGATCTCTACTTTCAACAACTGGACCGTTTGAAGGTAGCGATTGACCAGAAACGGCCAGAATTTGCCAATAGAAGAGGTGTTGCGGTTCATTAGAACAACACCAGGCCACACACTTCTGTAGTGACTCGCCAGAAACTCTGGGAGCTTGGTTGGGAAGTTTTAATGTATCCACCCTATAGCCCGGACCTAGCACCAAACGATCCTAACAATTTTCTTGTATTTCAAAAATTCCTGAGTGATAAGAAATTGGGATCAAGAAAGATTATGAAAATTGATTGCTTGAGCTTTTCGCCAATAAGGTTCAAGACTTCTATGAGAGAGGCATTATGAAGCTACCTTTAAAATGGCAACACATTTTACAGCAAAATAGTGCATATTTGACCCGAATTGGACAACCCAAAACATGTTAAATAAAGTCTTGAATTTCATGCAAAAATAATGGATTTCTTTTCCCCCGACTTAATATTTCATTATCAGTGTGTGTGCGTATGCATCAATTAAATTACTTTTCCAGCATTGCCAAGAATTTCATTTTCATATCAATCCTTAATATTTACATTTATTTGTGATTTTTAAATTATTTTGATACATAAATTCATGGTACCTTGACATATAATTTTTAATTTCTAAAAAAAGAAATAATTCTTAGAAAATATTTTTGTCAGCTTAAAATGTTTACCTTCTTTTATTCACTAGAAGTTTGAATATTTCAAAAGAAAAAAAAAGGCCAGAATGTTTATAATCAGTTCTATTTTGGTGAAAATTATGTCTTCGCCTGGCCTCTGCTCTTATGATCCCATATCTCCTCCGGGAGATATGAAATAACTTCGGCAATAGCCTTTGAAGATTATCGATGGGAAGATATCGTCTGCGGGAACAATTAGGTCAAGCCTCATACGTTATTGATTGCAAATCTAGAGTTATTCTTAGTACTACGGGAAAGGAGTTGTTTTTTAGTAAAATGATTGTTGACTAATTTTCGTAAATGTTCTTTAAGAAATAGTTCAATACTGAGTTATTAATATTCTACGTACTATATGAGGGCTGTATTGGAAACTCAACCTAGAAGCTCATAGAAGAGCGGGCATGCACAAATAGGATGCGGGAGTGGTGAAATGGTGCTGTTGCCGATGTGTGTAAAGTCGATGTAGTGAAAATTATGTTAAAATGAAGAATTTCGTTTTCATTGCTCTAAAGCAGGAGTACTCAACCTTTTCTTCCGCCGGGTCTCATAAACATGACGGGCATTTCATGAGGGCGCAGCATGAGGATAATAGAAAACACACACAATAAGACCAAAGTAATATTGGACAAAGCAAAATTGATCAAAATATTTAAACTCATTTTTAGCTTTTAATTTATTACTATATTAACCTTTCTATCAAACACACATAAAAAGTATTTACTTATATGCATTTTTTACTGAATTTTAGGATTGTTTTGATTTTCTTTCATTCGTGTGATCAAGCATTTTTTCTTACATTCTACTATCAAAAAAAGCAAATGATTCCTTGATTGATAGAATTCCTTGCTAAATTGTTCTCCAATATTGAGATTTTTTAGTGCAAGGGGTCATGACTCAGAAAAGACCAATGGGCCCCAGGTTCAGCATCACTGCTCTAAAGCATGTTCTCAAAACGGGATCAGCGGTCGGAGCTTAAAATCAAGGTTGTAAATGGCTAATAAGCAAAAGAATGTTATCGTGGATTACTGGAAGCATATGGCGAAATAGTATTACCGCGAATTTGCAATGCACACGTCTGCCATCCGTTCCTCATTATCAAATTGGCATCATGATAAGCCTCCTTCCCATAGACTGTCGATGGACTGTCCGAGATTTAGCCTTCGAGGTTGGTCTTAGTCATCAACAATGTAGCACGTAACGAAGAAATGTCTGAACATGTGGACAATTGCAGCCTACTGGGCTCCACATCAAATCAACGAAGTTCAGAACGTCCACGTTTATTGCAAAACAATCCCGCTATCGCGTTCCATGACAACGACTAGTTGTCATGTCCCAAACAATCTCACTCTTCTATTGCAACTGTGGCAGTGGGATATCTTGGAACACCCTTCTTACTCACCTGGCATGAGTCCTTGTGACTTAGATATGCTTCCGAAATTAAAGGAACCTCTCCGTTTCATCTGTAAGCCTCACAATACGACACTACGTCACACACATCAAAAGCTTATCAATAGCACTTCATCAATAGTCCCCAACGGTTTACCGACGTTCAGCAAAAGGTTATAAGCTTTGTTGGTGATTACGTATACTGAATGTAATGCAATTGCACTTATAAGTTCATTTAATTTAAAGCCCTCGTATAATATTGTTCTCCAGACTTTCTGCCAAATCTCAGAGGATACCGTATTCCTTTTGGTTGAAATAAATTTTAGTTGCCAGTAATTCTACTATTTAATGCAGTGTTTCTCAAACTGTGGGGCGTGCCCCCCTGGGGGGGCGCGATAACCTTACGAGGGGGGCACGAGCATATCGAAAATAAAAGATTTAAAAAATAATTAATTTACTGGAATGAATTAAAACAAAATACTTTCAGACATAATAAAAAATGCACTTTTACTCTGATATAAGTTATAGGCCAGGGATGGCGAACCAATGGCACGCGTGCCAATGATGGCACGCGACAGAATATTTTGGGCACGCCATCGATCAAAAACGATTTGCATTTTAGCTTAAAATAATTAAGTTTACTATTAAGTATTATGAACAAACGCGAGTGATCCGTCGCGATGCCGACAAGTGGGGGAGCAGACTCGTTTGTTATGTCTTGCGTAAATACTTCGTATATTATAAATTGCTAATGATGCAAAGTTTATCTACGCATAGTGTGTGTACGTAACTATTTCTAAATATATTTAAGTTGTTTAAAAAACATATTCTAACGTTTATTTTAATAGTTCAGCTTGTATACATCTAATTTATTAATGTGATCTAATTCTTGTCTTGTAAGTCTAATTGATAAAATAGCTCTCACTGCTTTATTTTTAAAAATTTTAATGATCTGAGACAAAAGCGAAAGATCAGACACTACAGAAATCTCCTGCAAGCACTCAATTTCTTAAAAACAAATAAATCTGCCCATGAGCCCGCAGTCGTGCGCAGTCAGTAAAAAGGGGTGTTTTTTGGCGGGGGGGGAATCAAGCGAGAGCACATAGAATAGTTAATTTCATCGACACATCTGTACATTTAAAGTTTTGTGTTAAATTTACGATTTTTAACTGGTATTTAATATGGCTAGTTCAACAAAAAAAGTGCAAGATAGTAAGTATAGCAGAGAATTTCAAACTTGGTGGGCTGATAAATATGGCATGATCAATAAAGGTGACAAAGCGGTGTGTGTTTTATGTTCTGGAACAGTGGTATGCAGAACATCGTCTGTAAAACGGCATTTTGAAACAAATCACAAATCCTTTTGTGAAAAAGCGAACCAGAGCAAAAAAGAATTAATTGCAAGTGCAATAAAAGACAGAAATAAACAGTCGACGTCTATATTTAAATATGTAAGCAAAAATTGTCACACAAATGCGGCAAGTTACTCAGCTGCAAATGCCATTGCTCGGCATGGTAAACCTTTTAAGAGGGAGAGTTTTTGAAGGAAGCTTGGTTGGCATGTGCGCCCTCACTTTTTGATGATTTTGATAATAAAGATAAGATAATTCAGCGCAACAAAGATGTTCCTCTATCTAGAAACACAATGAAAGATAGAATCTTGAAATTGGCAGAAAATGTTACAGATCAACAAAAAATGACATTAACTCCGCTCCTTTTATATCGCTATGTCTTGACGAAAGTATTGACACTACTAAATCGGCACGTTTAGCTGTCTTTGCTCGATATTGTGTAGAAAACATCATTAAGGAAGAATTAATTGCGATAACATCGTTGTTAACAACTACAAAGGGCACAGATATTTGTACGGCAGTAAGAAATTCGCTTGCTGAGAAGGAAATTGATTTGAAAAAATTGTTTAGTAACCACTGATGGTGCTCCAAATATGGTAGGCAAAAATGGCTTAATTTCTTTATTTAAAACAGACGTAGGACACTCGATTCTTGAATACCACTGCATTATTCACCAACAAGCCTTATGTGCAAAGAGTGGTTCAAGATTTCTTGATAATGTAATAACTTTATTCACAAAAATAGTCAACCTCATATCGTCACAGGCTTTAAATAAACGAAAGTTTGATGCGCTTTGTTGAATGAAGTCAATTCGGTGTATAATGGCTTAATAATGTATAACAATGTTTGCTGGTTGAGCCGCGGGAACGTACTTCAAAGATTTGTTGATTGCTTGGAAGAAATCAGACTGTTTCTACAAAATGAGAGCAAAATTGAACAATACCCACAGTTGATGGATATTATGTGGCTTTTATAATTGATGTTTTTTACAGACATATGCCAATATTTCAACAAATGGAACATAAAGCTTCAAGGCCCGCATAAAACAGTTATCGTCATGATGGATCCGCTTTTGAAGCTAAACTATATGTTTTCAGAAACGATATTATTACAAAAAACTACAAGTACTTCCCAAACTTGAAAAAAATATCACAGATTTAGATGCCCAAGAGAAACGAAACGAAGAAAAAGTTATTGATGACTTTATTTCCATAATGGATTCTTTAATCAAAGAATTTTCAGCGAGATTTTCTCAGTTCAAGGAATTATTGGAAACGTTCAAATTTATTATGTACCTTGATGTGATTTCGTTTGATAAACTGAACTTGTCTCAATTCGATTGGTTGGAAATTGAAGAACTTGAAATGCAACTGATTGATTTCCAGTCTAGTTCAATATGGATTCAAAAGTTTATTGAAACAAGGAAAAAGTTGGAATTGATTGAAGCAGAAAGATTGACAAGCAATATATGTAAAAATACCAGTAACGAAATTTTGGAAACATGGAATTCGATTCCAGACGCATTTAACTGTTTGAAGAAGTTGGCGTATGCTATTTTAACCATATTTTCATCTACCTATGCCTGCGAGTCATTATTTTCAGAGATAAAAATATTATCAAAGACTCGCTTAGAAACCGTTTAACAGACGACTCTAATTCAGCATGCATTCTACTAAAAGTAACATCTTATAATCCTGATATAAGTTATTTCTCATCTAATCTACAACAGCAGAAATCACACTAATGTTACTTTAATTAAAATTACAAGTATAACTAAAACATTTACTACTATACAGTGCAAAATGTATTTTTCGTATTAAATAAAGAATTTTGATTTGTTCGTATTTAGTTTTATTAGTTGTTCAATAATCACAAGTCAAAATTATTTGATGGCACGCCTATAACTCATTAAACGTTTTTTTAGAAAAAATGGCACGTTGACCCAAAAGGTTCGCCACCCCTGTTATAGGCGATATCAAGTCATCAAAAAAAAAAAACTTCTTCAATACTTAATTAGCTATCTTTGATTCTATAACCAAATAAAAATATTTTATTTAATTTGCTGTAATCCCATGATGAGAGAGTTTTTATTACGTTTTCTTTTTTAAAAATAACATTCTACTCTTTCAGAGAAAAAACAGATCCCAGATCCAGAATCGAAAAATTCAGGAACATAAAAATTCATTACTGTCATTATTTTTGAAATACTGCACATTATAGCTGTAATTTGTTTGACCTTCTAAGTTATTAGTAGAGTTAGTTATAACCCATCTCTTATGTATTTATTTCTCATTTAAGGAAGTTGTAAGTAATGTATTTCTCTATTGCGCTTTTTTCCACGTAAAACAGTTTTATGATATTTGGAAAACCACGGAAAGCACACACACACACACTCTTTGATGGATTACTATGCGAAGACTGAGACCAAGAGGAGTATTTTCAAACATAAAGCATAACAATTGTTTTTAGCAGTAACATACATATTATCATAATGAATACACTTTTTACCCGGAAGTGGTCGCGCGGGACACACAGATCACGAAATTGTTGATTCTGGCAGAACTGTTTATTTGTCACCAAAGAAAAATTGAACGAGTCCTTGAAAGTAGGTAAGTAACTTTCTCTTAGTTAAATTATTCACTGGAATAACGATTTGTATCGTGTACAATAAAATAATTATAAAAAAAGGATTGGGGTGACTCAATAACCCTGCTAGATCGTATCGAGTGCGCGCCTGCACCCAGGTTAAAACATGTTGAAGTCTTTTTGCTTTAAAAATATTAAAAATAATACAATTATTCTTCATCGGAATTTTATATTGTTGTTCATTATTTAACATCAACTATAAATGCTAATTCTGTGAGGATTAAAATTAAAATTCGCTTAAAACTAATTATAATTTGAGCAAGCATTTAAAAAACATTTTACATTTTTGTAAACATTGTCGCGCACTTGGCTTTAATGTTTGGCAAGAATGTTTTATTTTCTTTTAAACGAACTCATGCAAAGAGCGCGTACTTCGGCCGGTATACTTTTAATGTATGAGTGCTGCACAGAGTATTTTATAACTATTTAATTAATACTAAATTAAGAACAAGTTTAATAAGTATTAACGACTTCCATGGGCTTGTTCTACAAAGCAAAGTTTTATAAGGAATGCTTATGATTAGAAATAGACCCTCTGAGTTATTTTTCTATATTTAGAAGATATCCATATTTTGTCTTCTAAGCAGTCACCGCATTTTGCAATATGTTCAATTTAAAAATTAGAGAAAGGAAAAATAACGTAATAATTGTCCTATTACTTAGTTAATTTATTTTTTTGCTTAAAAGTAGTATTCAAAATTTAATACTTATGTTATTAATGTGTATGGTTTATAATTAAGATCTCGTATTGTAGCTTTAGCGTCAAAGTGAATTATTATTGTATTTAGTGCATTATTAATGTATAAGGGGGGGCGCGATAAAAATTGTGATTGAAAAGGGGGGCGCCAGTATTGAAAGTTTGAGAAGCACTGATTTAATGCTTAAATTTAGACATGTTAGTAATGAAAATCAAATGCCTCATTCTTAAATAGTGAAGAAACAACATTCATACTGATTTACATAGCTATAATTAAATTTTTTTTAAATGCACTGCTGGCCACCGTAAATGCAACGCCCTGAAGGAAGAATGCAAATAACATGAAATTTACAATATGCATTAGCGAAGATGAGATATGCAAATGATTAGAATTTAAGCGCAGACACACATAACGCGCGCCTGTGGCGCCACCTCAAAGCGCTATTTAACGCTTGGACATTTCGACGATTTCAAGTTCGGCAATTGTGTTTTTCTTGTAGTTTTTTCCAAAAACGATCAGTTATGTCTCGTAGAAAACAGCGATCTGCTTTTGATCAAGTATCCGAGTTCGACAGAGGAAGGATAGTGGCCTACCGAGATTTTGGATTACCTTTCAGGGAAATCGGTAGTCGTGTTGGACGAAACCAAACAACTATAATGCCTGTATGTGACCGTTAGATGCAGGAGGGTACGACGGACCGACGTGGGTGATCGCATCCACCTCAGTGCACCACTTCACGTGAGGACAGGCAAATTGTGCGCATGATAGTGACGGATCGCTCAGTCACATCACGAACCGTAGTACAGCACATTGTGTCTGTAACGCATATTCAGTGTCTGCGCGTACCATTCGACGCCGTTTACAGCAGAGTGATCTATCCGCAATACATACAATGCTTGGTCTACCTTTGACGCAGAGCCACAGACGTCTCCGCCGCTAATGGTGTGATGAAAGAAGGATGTGGGTGGCAGAATGGAATGAAGTTTTCATTCCTGACGAGTCACGCATCTGTCTGCAACACCACGATGGTCGGATTCGAGTCTGGAGACACCGTGCAGAGAGGATGCTGAACAGCTGCGTTATGCACTGCCACATTGGTCCTGTACCGGGTATTATGGTATGGGGCGGTATTGGAAATCACTCTCGCACTCTTCTAGTACTAGTAGTGGCTCCAACACATCTCCGAGATGTTGGAGCCAGTTGTCCTTTCTTATCTTCAGGGCTTGGCCACAGCCATATTTCAACAGGATAATGCGTGACCACACGTGGCACGTATTGTCCAAAGGTTCTTTGTCAATCACCCGATTGAATTGTTTCCCTGGCCGTCTTGCTCTCCGGACCTTTAGCCAATAGAAAACATGTGGTTCATGGTTGTTCAACGATTGACCCAGATTACACCCCCAGCTGCCACACCAGTTCAACTTTGGCAACGTGTAGAAGCTGCTGGGTCTGCTAAACCCCAAGAACACATCCAAAAAGTCTCTTTCAATCAACGCTGAGACGTGTGGCAGTGGTGATCTCCAACAATGGCGGTTACTCTGGTTTCTGATTCTGGCATGAACCACACTTCACAGAAGTCTAGAAATTTAATCATTTGATATTTGATCAACATGTTATCTACAAAATAAATTTTGTTGTGATATCTCTTGGCTTTCTTGGTGTTGCCTTTACGGTGGCCAGCAGTGTATTAGCCATTTTTAAAAGTGGTGTGTAAGTTTATTTTATATTACATGGAGAAATTTGTGGTTTGAAATTAATTGCTGTTTTAAGTAGTATATTGATTTATACATTTTAAATGTGATGATCTTGAAGTATTAGTTGTATATATATACCAGGTGTACGCAAATGAAATGGGACGATTGATTTAAAAACAAACACAATAAATTTGCGAAAACTGTTAATATTTCTTTATTCGAAATAATATCCATCGATAGCTACACATTTCCCCATCTTTCGGGCAATTTGTGAATACCACGCCAAAAAAATGATCGGTCTTTTGAGGCCAGCCAATCATCAAGCCGTACGTTTCCGTAAGAAGTGAAGTGCTGGTCAGACAATGCATATCCCAATGATGCAAATAGGTGGAAAAGAAGGTACCAAGTCTGGCGAATAAGCCGCATGTGCTAAGGGCTCACATCCGAGCGCCTTAACGATGTCCTAGGTCGGTTTAGCTAGGTGGTTAGGTGCGTTGTCATTAAGGAAAATCACTTTGTGCTGCCGTTTCTTGTATTGCTTGCGTTTTTCGAGTACAGCACGTTCAAATTAAGTAATTGTTGCTTGTAGCGATCAGTATTAACGGTTTCCCGGGTTTGAGAAGCTCATAATATATTGGTCCCTCCTGATCCCAGAATATACAGAGCATCGTCTTGCGGACGATTTGGACGCCTGTCCGGGGTCAACATATGATCGATTACGCTTGGGACTCTCAAAATAAATCCATTTTTCATCGCCAGTCATAATACGATAGAGATATGACTTGCGTTTGTAGCCGGCAATCAACATTTCGCACACGAATTTTCGGTTTTCCTGTTCATGACCCGTTAGCTCGTGTGGTACCGATCTACCGACCTTTATTATCTTGCCCATTCCTTTGAGACGACGGGAAACAGTGCTCTGGTCAACATTCAATTATTCTGCAAGATGTTCTTACGCTTGGTCATCATCTTCATCGAGCAATGCTTGCAGTTCACCATCATCAAAATTTTTTGATGGTCTGCCAAGCTCCTCGTTTCTCACAACGAAATCACCATTTTGAAACTTTTCAAACCACATGTAGCACTGTGCACGGCTCAGGTCATTGCCACCGTATGCTTCTACAATCATTTGAAGCGGTTCGGTAACGTTTTTCTTCAGATGGTAATAAAAAATTAATGCTGTCCGCAAATCGTGGTCGGAAGGCATAAAATTCAACATTTTCAACACAGTAAAAAAATACAATGCACGCTGAAACTCGTCCAAATGTAAACTAAACATGAGTATCAAAGGTCAAACTATAAGAAAATCCCGTGTCACGGTTTCGTATTGTTTCCATATATGCGTGGCGACATCTGCTAGCTATCGTCTCATTATATATGCATACACCTGGTATATATATATTTTTATATATATATATATATACTTTTGAGAACTTCAATTGGAGATAAGCAACTTTCTAAGCCAACAAAATGTGAAAATCACACATTTGAGATATTTAATATGGGATTTCAATTGAATCACACAAACTAGTTTTTTCCTGAATTTTTTTATTAAATACGTAAAAATTCTTTATCCGTGTATACCCTCAGGTATAATCCCCTTTGAATTACTTTAATTACAACTTTATATTAATATGTGTCATTTTTGGTTTTTACCGTTATTCGTTAAAACGCCAGTGAAGGAACAAAAACTTTTTCGTCATTAACAGTGTAGCCACACATTTTGAAATGAAGGAGAAAAATTATGAAGAATAATTTTTGAACAAACTATTATGCCTTTGCAGAAAGTGGAAGTTCACTACTTTTAAAGTAATTGCATTAGTAATATAACTAATTATGCATATTTATAATAAAAAAAGTTTAAATTTTTTAAACAGTTTTTGCAGAACTCTTATTAATAAAAAGCTTGTAAAAGATTGCATTCATTGTTATCATTAACTAACTTTTTTTTCTCAAAAATGAACTTATATAACCTTAAAAAAACAGCTCTTATAATGGCTATCAATTTGAAAAATAAATGTTTCAAAAGAGTTATTGGTACAAAAAAGAAAAAAATATATATAATCTATTTCTCTCAACTTCTGAAGAACCCGAGGATTCTAATTATCGAAGAAACAATAGTTTTCTCGAAACAAAGAAAATAGAAGAAAAAACTTGATGCCTTACGCTAGTAATTAAATTGTTACCTGTAAATTGTGCTAAGAACTTTGTCCTGGAAGACAAAAATACAGCCATATAAAAACATAAAGCGATAAATACACATTCTTAATGAAAATCGGTAGTGGAAGAAGAGAGAGAGAGAGAGAGATTCCAGATGAGAAAAAAAAACTCTGAGTGTTTTATTTGAAAATAGTTTCTTCCAAAGAGACAAGTAAACAAAGGTATATAGTTCCCTTTTTTTCTCTAACGGATGTTGTGAAAATAAAAAAAATGAGTGGAAATACTATTTTTTTTATCTTAAAGACTCTTTCCAAATTATACAATACTTTCAGATACAATCAAAGTATTTCATTATTAACAACAGTCATGAAAAGTAAACATAAACTAAATGTTAGAAAAATAAGATATTTTTATTAGTTCGATGGCTATCTTTTTATTTCTAATGTATCTTATACTAGCTAGTATACCCGTTCTTCGCACGGGTGAACTGAAAAATTAAACAACACAGATTGAAGGAAAAAGAAGCTTTTAATGAGTTAATTTTATGTGAATTGCAAGTTAAACAAAAAAAGCTTTTTGCATATCTCAGCTAAACAAAAAAAGAAAGAAAAAAAACACCTTTGTTAAATTTTAAGTATGTAGATCTAATAGCTGATAAAAAGGATTTTTTTTATTTATAAATCTTCGTAACACTCTTAAGGGTCGATTTTTCAAAATACCTCCCTAAGCTGATCTCTGCTCAGCAAAAGTAACACATTGTTAAAAGTTTTGCGTAATGAACACTTAAAGCAGTGTAAATAATTTATATCTGAAAGTGTAATACATTAATATTACTTTCTGTTGTATTTATTTTATTTTAAATTTGTAATATTCTCAAGCAACGCCGTTTCTTAAATTATAATGGCGATTCAATGAAAAACATAGCGAAATGTTAACGATAGAGTCAAGTTGGCAAATGCCTAGCTACTTTCGTAGCTCGAACTTTATTAGAGATTTGTAAGACCCGCCGTGTAGGGGTGAAATGCACTTTAATACTTTATCCAACCGCATTATGATTTACTGCAGTTTTTTTCATACAATTTTTTTTGGATCACTACATGTACAAATTAAGGGACATACATAAAAAAATACTCCACTTTGGAAAATTTAAAATCCGTTAGAGCTAATAAATTTATTAAAGATATTCCACTGAAAAATTAATTATGTACACCGTTCACTTAAAATAAGTAGTCAAATCGTTTTCCAAGGTCTTCACTAACATACAAAAAACATAAAACACTTAAATTTTGACATAAACTATTTTTTTGCGACAAAAATAATAATTTTTGCAATCCGCTGAAAACGCAATATCTGCTACAAAACTGTTCGCCTTCCCCACTAAAGTACTCATCATAGAACCCATGCTGCCATATATCTTGGAAGAGTGGATTTCAAAGAATATTACAGCTAAGTATTGGTAGAATATTCCTGCTAAGTTGGTGTGGTAGTTAGGAGAAGAGGGTGCCAGCTCAAGTGTCGTTCCCGTCACTTGACCATTGTTCAAAATTACGTGGTCCGTTTCCAAAAGCCCTCGTGTATCTGAACAGTGCGACGTTAATATTCACTCACTCACTCACTGCAAAAAATACAGTACAGTAGTTATAATTAGTTTTATACTTAAAAATGGAATATATGCATATTCAATTAAAATTACAGCTCTATAATTAACTACTAACCAGAAAAAAATTAGGACAGTTTGTCCAAATGATGTAGTGTGAAAGAGAAAGTTTATTTACTTTAAGTATCAGAAGTGATAAAAGTAGTTATTTTGAAAATAGATCAACTTCTTACTACCAAATGTGCATAATAAAATCATAAAAAAAATCATTAAAATAAAGAGAGTTTTATAACAAACTCTCTCTACAAAACTTAGTTTTATTCTGAAATAAAAAAATAGGCATTATTCTGATCACAGGAATTAATTAGAAGCGAGCGTCTTGCGTAGCCAAAACAAAATGTTTTTCACAAACAAAAGATAGTTATATTCTGTGAAGGGCTTTTTTGCAGCGCAAGCTAGATTTGCTTGCATGTGGCAGAATTTTTTCCTACTTACTTGACAAATATTGTTATATTTTGGACACTTTTTACAAATTTTTATAAATTATAGTCTATACTATAAATTATAGCCTTTATGTTATTCTGATGTATAAGTTATATTACTGTAAAGTTTCATTAAAATCCATTCAGTTGTTTTTGCGTGAAAGACCCACAAACATCCTCACAAACTTTCACATTTATAATATATATTAGATTACATAATATTTCCCCTCAGGGACTCATCTGCTTTAGATAAATGAGGATGTCACAATCCCGAGGTGCCTTAGTGATATTTTCTTTTTCTCAAGGGGTTAAATCTCATTGGTAAACATGGGTGTCACGATACCGGGCTGCCCAAGTGATCCTTCTCTTTTTTTTTACCCTCCCAGTCATACATTTACTCCTTTCTTTCTTTTCTGGTATATACAGTAACGTTGGATAAAATTCCATTTCAATTTGTTCTAATTAGATTACTTATACATTATTAATAACATGTTTTGGTTTTCTTTTTGTATTGTGTTCAATTAACTTCATTTTCCTTAAATATTTCCCCAATTATTTCAATTTTTTTTATTTATTTGCGTTTTACTAACAGCGTCAGTTTACAACGCCCCATGTTTGCCGTGTGTGGCGTCCCGTAAAGACAAAAATGGTGTCTTGCGGTCCCGTTCCTGTCAATCGGTTGATGATAGTCATTTTCTGAATCCCTGGAGAGATATTGCTGTAGGGCTAGTGCTGCTGATAAAAGGTGTCGAGTTTACCACTGTATTCTCACCCTGATGCTGTAGCGCTATATCCTATACTCCAGTTAAGCGCAGAACCTGACAATTATAAGTTGACCGGTACACTGCCTCCTTTGTTGGACTTCGTGGTGGATGGAAGCAAGCCAGGAAGAATTCCATGTCGTACTCATGAATCCAAATTTGCTGTGCGAGGCAAAGTTGTTGTTTTACCCAATATTACCTTTGATGAAATTGCTGACATTCTCGGGTTTTAATTATATCACTAACAGCGATGTCTCCAAAATTACCTTTTGCCATTCTGAGAACTTTTAAAGGGATAGTTGGAGAACCGAAATCCATTAAAAAATTACAATCTAGTGACTTACTTATTGAAACTACATCTGCCTTACAAAGTAAATATTTTTTGTTAGCTAAAGCCTTTTCAGATCCTCTATTAGTAGTAAACCCGTACAAATCATTGAATTCTTTCCGAGATGTCATTTCCGAACCAAATCTTTTGTGTGCCTCTGAAGCAGGAATTCAGGAAGGACTTGCTGATCAAGGTGTTACCCACGTCAGAAGAATTATAATAAAAAGAAAAACTCTTCAACTTTTCGAATTAAGCATATAATTTTAACTTTCAATAACCGTAAACCACCATCAACCACTAAAACTGGATACTTTTATTGTAACATACGTCCGTAAATTCCGAATCCTCTGAGCTGCTTCAAGTGTCAGAGGTTCGGATATTTGCAAACTTTCTGCCGTGGTCAGTTAATGTGCTCTGGACGAGCGTCCAATGGGAGTTCTACGGATTGTAATCTAGAGCCAAAATGTGTCAATTGTTCTCAAAATTCCATCAATCAGATTCAAAATTATGCCACAAGTGAAACGTAGAAAAGCTAATTCCGGAAATTAAAGCAAACAAAAATATGTCCTACTTAGAAGAGTGTTAATTCGTAGCACTTCAGTTATCCCAAACATATACTTTAGCCATTAAACCTCTAAATGTATCTACTATACTACCCAAACATATCCAAACATAAAAATACCATTTTTCCACCTTTACAATTTCTGAGAGAAACTAATACCTTCTACCAATCAGATACAAAGTATATACACAATGTATGTAGTCTCGACATCCTCCTCATCAACTCTAGCACATCTATACGTCCTTCCACATCTTCAGTAATACCAAATTTATCAAGTGAATCTTGGTTACCTCTATTCCCATTTCTACTACTACTACTTCCCCTGGAAATAGTTTAAAATTCCTCTGTTTCATCTTTATCAACCTCGCGAAAAGCATCCCTATTTCCTAAAACTTCTGACAATTTCATCTCTCTATCAACTGAAATTCAGCCATCCGTTTCCTTACTAGAGACTACCGCTACCCCATCAAATAGTCAACCTTCTAATGCAGAGGTGGGCAGACTTTTCCAGGGAATGGGCTACTTCGAATTTGTTCATGCTGTTGCGGTCCACCCAGTGTAAGTGGTGCACGCAAGGGGGGAGGGTCCACAAGAGTCCGGACCCTCCCTCATAGCTTTTGATTTTTTTTCGATTCATTATAATGCCATGTAAAAAGAACACAAAATGAAAGAGTATTTGTTATGAGTATTTTTTATTAATTAATGTTAATCATTTGTTCAGTAATTTATTTTTTGTTGTTTTTTGTTCCCGGCAACCACCCAAATCAAGAAAATATGTTTGGCTGCGTATTGGGGTATGATACAAGAATGGTAGACCTTCGATCCTCTCCTTCTTGAAAAATTCTTGTATGCGCCACTGTCCAACGTCGTAGGTGTGGTGAGGTGTAAGGAAAAGGTTATTATTATAACTTAATAATAAATACGGAATATGTACTAACCTTTTGTAACAACTGCTTTAAAACCGCGTTCAGACGAAAACGCAAGATACACAAACATAATGATATAATAGCCACAAATATAATAATATTAAATGATGCATTTATTATGAAACAATTCATAACACATTAAAAAATAAAACATTTTTATCTAAAATTAGTTTTCGTTGTTATAGTTTGTAGAAGACTTAGTCTGCGTAATGCCAGGCAATCTTGAATTTTTCGTTTATAATTACTACCTGCTAAAATCTTCAGGCTGCCACTCCACAATGTTTTGGAGGTCCACCAGTCGATCGCGATCGACTTAATGCCCACCCCGGTTCTAATGCATCTAAAATTCCAAAGAATTTAAAATAAAATCCAAAAAAGAGGAGAACGCACACTAAAGAGCATAAGCCTGAAATCGAAATGAAAATGATACTTCACAAGCCCAAGAAAAGTTTTGTTCACAACACATCAGAAGATGAGGATATGGTTTTGAGAGATGCAGATGGAAAAATTAATGGATGATCATAAACAGATCTCTTTCCTGAATTTCATGACTCCCACGAGAGACGGAAAAAATAACTAAACTTTTAGTGTTTTAAATTTCTGAATTGTCGCATTCTACAAAATTGGATAGGAGTATCGATGACATGTTTTTATTTCCCAATATTCGTAAGAATTTTTAAATTTTACATTATATAACCCCTGTATATATAAACTACAAATGATTTTAATAAATTTTACTTTTTAATTATATATCTTCACACTTTAAAACTGTTTTTAAAATGTAAAGTTTTTAAAACAATTGTTTGGTGCAGTTCAGCCAGAATTGGATCTTTCGCCATAAAACACCACAATTACTCACTGTCTCACTCACTGCATAATATGTATGTTTGTTTTGTTAAATTAGTTACTTTATCAAGGATGCAAATAACTAATCGTATACGTGATAAAGTTAAAGCAATTTTAATCAATTTAGGCATTTTCCCGAAGCAGAATATTCCATTTGAATATAAAGGTTTCATATTCTCAATGCAAAGGGAACTATTGAGTGTACTGAATTAAATCCATTAATTACACAGAAAAAATTTGGAATAAGAAATTTTTTTTTAATTCAAAAAAAAAAAAAGATCTATTTTCTTTCTTTAAATAGTGTTTGATATAGTCCGGGAATTATTCAAATAGCAGCGTCCCAATTTGTTGATTTGTTTTGCATGTAAGATAAAAAAAACTTAGTCGTTCATTTCCTATTGCTGTGTCTATTAGAAGATAATAGTTAATTATAATAATAAAAGTATATTACTGTAGAACATTCATGCTATATTTAACTACCTAAATAAATTTTTAAAGATGAGTAGTAAAAATGTGTATTGGATGCATAATTTTGGTCATTTTAGTATTCTGCGTACCTGCGTAAAAGATACACTGTTGACCACACAAAAATGCAACACAAGAAGGACCCAAGATATCACAGCAAAATTTATTTGGCAGATAAAATTTTGTACTAAGAATAAACGATTAACAATACAGCCTCTTGGGACTTGTGGATGATGACAAACTCAGTAGTTAGCTTAGCCGCCATTTTTGTCTATAACTGCTGCCACACGCTTCGGCATAAAATCAAAGAGCCCTAGGATGTATCATTGGGATACATCAGTCCATGCTGCGTCAATTTATTGCCAAAGTTGATCTGGTCTAGCAGCGGGGGATGTATCCCAGGACAGTCTTCGTGTAAGCATGGACCACGCGTTTTCTACTGGTGATAGATCGGGAAAACACGCTGGCCAAGGAAGCAATACAATCTGAGAAGTAAAGAACTCTTGAACATCGCGTGCCACGTGTGGTCAAGCCTTATCCTGTTAAAATATGGCTGACGGCAGGCGCTGATTGTATGGGAGGGTCACGGGCACTAACACCTCCAAGATGAAGCACTGGCTGTTCAGTGTACCGACAATGTGTACTGGAGGGGTGCGGCAGTGAAATCCAATACCACCCCAAACCATGATACCAGGTGCAGGACCAATGTGGCGATGCATAACGCAACAGTTGAGCGGCCTCTCACCATGGTGCTTCCAAACTCGCGCGAATCCCACCATTAATAACAGACTATCATGTCATCATTTTTACACTAACTACAAATTAACCCCATTTCTCACTGGCCATAGTAACTTCAAAAGCTACTTGAACAAATTTAATTTAGTTCCTTCATCTTTCTGTGACTGTAATATTGATGGCGTGGAAAATGTAGAAAAAGTGATCCTTCTGTGTTCCAAGTATGTCAGAGAGAGAAAGATCATAAGACTGGCGTTAAAGAGACTCAACATTAATTGGCCACCGAATTTTCACCAACTTCTTTCCACCAGAAATGCTTTCAAAAATTTCTGTAAATTTGTTGTAACTGTTTGTAATCCTTCTTAACTTCATTTTTTTAATTGTTTATTTCCCTTGAATGTGTGTTCAATACTTACTTCTGTAAGCCCCGTGTGATACTTTGTGGTGCACGGGGAATTTATAATTGCTTTCAATAATAAAAAAAAACTCGAATCCGACCATTGTGATGTTGTAGGCAGGGGTTTGTCCAAGTCCACTGTTCATCGCACTGTCGACGGCGCAAGCGCCTGTGGTTCCTAGTCAAATGTAAACGAAACAATGGACGTCTTGCGGACATTCCACTCAGCTGCAAACGGCGTCGAATGATTCGAGTGAACACCGAATGATGGATAAGAGACTCTGAATATTTTGTTTTCTGGTTTGCTGGCTGCCCAATCTATTACTGACATGCGTACAATCCGCCTGTCATCACAGGCAGTGGTGCAACGAATTGGGTTCGATCGGCCTTGTTAGTCCGTCGTTTCTTCCTGCATCCAGTTATGTCAGATCCGCATCACAGTTGTTAGGTTTCGTCCAACACGTTGATCGATTTCTCTCAAGGATAATCCACACTTTCTATAGGCTACTCTTCTTCAGCGGTAGAATTCAGAAACTAGGTCAAAAGACTCTCGATGTCTTCCACGAGTCATAGGTAAAAAGCGCTTTTAAACAATTGTCGTACTTCAATTCCCAATATTTTCTCCCCTTATATAACGTTTGTGGGTTTCGCTTCGATTGCTCGTGATGTGCGTTTGCACTATAATGCTAATGATTCGCATATTTCATCTCCGGCAACGCATGATGTAAGTTTCACATAGTTTACATGCTTCCTTCAGTATGTTGCATTTTGTGTGCTCAGAAGTGTAATATAAATTGTAGACAAATTTAGGTTCCTGGTTCGTTGATTTATTTGAAATAATTTTATATCAAGTGGATAAACTGGATTTTCTGTCTCAAATAATGAGTATAAAATCAAAGATGTTTCAAAATTACCTTTCAGGATTATCTTTTTTAAATAAAAATTTAAAGTGATAAATTTTAAATGATTATTAAAATATCATATATATAAATAATATAAGATGATTATGTAGACTGTTAAAAATTTTCCTTTTATCTTCAAATAATATATGCCTTTCAGACCAAAATTATAAGTTGTTTTCTCAAATTAAACAAAACACTTTCTTTATTAATTTTAGTTTTTAGTTAATGCATGTTATCTAATTTTTGTTTGGAAGAGTAAATTAAATAGGGAAAATTAGTCTGAGGTTCTTTGGAATCGTAGATAATAACCAAGATCTGTTAATTAAGAAAACCCTAATGAAAACGCATTAGAATGTATAATTAATCTCTCTCTAGGGGCCTTTTTAGTATTCTTTTAAAAACATTAAAAGATCTAGTTTAAAAATCTAAAAATAATAAAAATGTTTTTTTCCTTACCTGCAACTATATAATAGCGATTCGTGAATAAAAGTTATTGTACTAGTGAAAAAAGGAATGAAAAAATGTACACATAAAAGAGAATAACTATAACTAATGAGATTAATTGTAATTATCCAATTACTTTTAACATGGAAATCGAAAAATTAAGAAAACGTTTAATGTGCATTAATGGTACACTTATTCACCCAAATTAGCCGTAAATAGTACTGTGATACCAATGTTAAAATTTTTACTTTGAGTAAGGATTTTTTTAAAGTGAAATACACACACTCATGGACAAAAAAATAGCAGCGTCCGAAAATGAAACGAAATTTTGCATACGAAATGACTACTATGATATAAGTAAATGATTAGAAAATCAAAGAAACAGGATCATTTATTTCAGAGAAAAAGGCAAAATAACGGAGGATTCAATACCCTGTTGAACCCCTTCAGCGCGAATGCGCGATGCGATACGATCGAGCATTGAGGTACGTTCTTGTACGTACTTGTACGTTCCATATTTGCTGTAATCTTGTTTCTAGTCCGTTCAAACTCGTGGGATACCCAACTCACCATCCCGAATGATCCCAGATATTCTCGATTGGATACAAATCTGGGGATCGGGCAAGCCAATGAGGGATAGTAACAGTGCGGAGACAGTCTTGTGACACCTTTGCCATGTGAGGTCGAGCATTATCTTGTTGAAAAAGGGCTTCTGGTAGCCGTTGCATGAGTAGTAACACATGTGGTTGCAGGATGTCATGGACATACCACTGGGCTGTCATGGCACCACGGATCAATACTAGGGGTGAACGTGTATTGTAGGCAACGGCACCCATATCATCACACTAGCTATGGGAGCGGTGTTTCGCTGTAATGCAAAAGCAGGATTGAGGCGTTCTCCACGGGATCTCCACACACGAACAGGTTTGTCATCACTGCTGAGATTGAATCTGGATTCGTCGCTAAAGACGACCTGGTTCCATTCCGCTGCAATCAATTTCTTCGTTCTTGGCACTACTCCAAACGGAGGCATCGATGGTTGGGCGTTAAGGGCAGCTCATGTAATGGGCGCCGCGATTCCAAATGTCCTTTAGCCAGGCGCCTTCGTATGGCTCGAGAAGACACAAGGGTCCCTAGTGAAGGTGCTACATGTGCCTGGATAACGGCCGATGAAGCAGTTGGCTGTACGCGTGCATTTCTTACGATGTGGTGATCTTCTCGTCGACTGGTCTGTCGAGGGCGACCTAAACCAGGTCTTCTTGTAAATGACATCTCTCGGATCCACTGGTCCCAACATCTACGCACAACACAATCAGAGTGGCCGTATTGATGAGCTACTCGCCTAGCTGACCACCCAGCTTTCATCATACCGATGATTCTCCCCCTCTCAAACTGCGACAGCTGCTCATATTTTTTTCGAAAACGGCGTAACGGCATGTCTATCTGAGCTCTTGCTTTGTAAACGATTCAACACACTCAAAAAGTTTTGGTTACATGTTTTACACTCCACGGAGAATGACGTTAAACGCTTTCTACCGGCTATACGTAATGTGCAATCACGCCGCATTTCAATTCATTTGCATATCTCCCCCACATGTACCTTCATGCCAAGTTTCGTAACGATTCCGCAATTATTTCTTGGTGTGCTAATTTTTTGTCCATGAGTGTATAACAGAAAAATACATCCATAGAAAATAATTTGACTACAATTTAGAAAAGTGTTTGTAATACATATACAGTTGATTTTAAAATAAGTCCTTTTGAAAGGATCTCGCCTCCGCTCTTAAGGGTGTGGAAGAAAGGGAAGGAAGACTAGCCAGTTTCAAAATCACTTAGTTTATTTGCAACACAAACCACAACACAAGTTCGACCAATAAAAACTAAGACATGCTCCCAATTTAAGCAATATGAAGACAATTAAGGAGGCGCGCGAGGTATGAGAAGACTTTAATTACCAGTAACACTTACTTCTCAATTCTTGTAATCTGCCTTCCTAGCATTCTAATCTATATTCAATCTCCAGTGACAAATCGTCGTCTTAATTATTACAAATAACAAAATTACTAAATGTCGTCGTTAAACTTTAAATTTAATTCATCACTGCTCCGCTAGTAGCCTACCTTCTCTCTCTCTCTCTTATTCTAACTTGAAAGCCTAGACTTTATATAGTAGTCACATTATTCGCATGTTCAAGTTTTCTTCTTCAGAGGAAGCATTCTAATAAAATAGTTTGTAAGGACTAAAAATCCTCCAAGAGGACTGTTAGTAAGAAGGTCGCGGACAGAGCCGTCACAATGTTCCAGTACAAAGTAAACATTTAAGGTATAAAATTATGCAGGCATAAAACATCTCATTAAAATAACATTAAAAATACAGTTTATGAAAACTTTAAATTCAAAATTAATTTACTTCTAAGCTATATATCATTACTATGCATATGAATTAATTGGTAACAAGGCAATAGTGTTTTCGAAATAACACGTGTGTAATAGAAACATTGTTTTTAAATAGAAACAAAATTTCTTTGACACGAAATATTCATAATAATAGAAAACTATTTCAATTCTGTTTAAATCTTTAATATTTAAATGATTTATGTCTCCCAAACAGGTCTTCCTCTCAATACCTGCATCATTAGGAACTAAAATTGCAGGTTTAAACATAGTTTTCAGACCAGCTAACCCAACTTTTAGTTTGTTTACACTATAGGATGCAGGAAAAAAGGAACAATATAAACTTAATCATATTATTAGAAGATTAATATTTAATTTTAAACGTATTATATATAAAAAACTAAACCAACGATGTTAAAGTAGATATAACGAAAAAACAACTGTAATGAATTTTTTTTAAATGTATGATCAATTTTCCCCTAATTCAAATTGTTAACAATTTATTTTTTTTCTGTTTATTAATATAAAGTACACTACTGTAGCCTGCATATACTTGACTTACACAAATTCTTGGGTACTTGTTTCTTTCAAAAACACTCGGTTGGTATTTATTTCTGGGTGAAATTTTTCCGTGGTCATTTGGTGTGTTAGTGATTACAAGAGGACGATATTTTTATTCTATGTTATTTATTAAACAGGTAAAACACATTTGATGTATTATATATACATTACAGTAAATTTAATATTTCTGATATTATTAGAAATGAGTTACATGACCCAAACTTTTACAAAACACTGAATAATGTTTTGAAAATATTAGATTAAATTTTCCTCATTAATACAATTGTGACCCCTCTAGAGATCAATCAAATCAACGACGTAATCTAAAATATTGTCACTTAAACAAGCCAGTTTAATTAAGAATTTTGACATTGAAGACATTATCGAACTTTTGGAGTCGCTTGATGAAGAGTTTACAGTTGATGACTTAATTGAAACGCAACAACAGAATAAAATCGAGGAAGATGATGATTCTGAATGATTGCTACTAAAAATTTATGTCAGCTTAAAAATTAAATGAGATTCTAAGCTCTGATTTTAAATGAAATAGATTCTAATGAAGAGAGTGCGTCGCGACAACACAACGAAAATTAAGGCTGTCAATTTTGTGACATTTGGAATTCTCAATCATAACGAAAATCATTTAACATAGAAACACGTAATTACAAATGTAGCTTTGGGTTTTTTTTTCATACACACATGCATTTTTCTTTTTTGCACTTACATATCACATTGGTGGTTTAAAGGTGGCTCTACTAGCAATATCTTCCATTGAGGCACCTTTACCAGTAGACATTCTCAAATGTCATCTGCTAATATGGTGATTAATGTCATTTACACATTGCCATGTAATGGATTTCATCGCACTGTGGCGTTGATGGTAATGAAAATGCCTATTGCTTGGCGAAGAAAGGGGAAAAATCTTTCAAACCCCTAACAACAGTATTTTTCAAATTAAGGGGTGCAGCCCCAGGAGGGTGTGATAACCCTACAAGGGAAGCGCGGGCGTATCGGAAAGTCAAAAATAAAAAAAATATTTAAAAAATTACCAATTTACTAAAAGGAAACAAAATGTATTCTGACATAATAAAAAAAATACACATTTACTCTGACTTAGTATACTTATAAATGTATCAGTACGGCTCATTATATTTGATACTAAGTATCAATACTAAGTTAAGAACCAATTTAATAATTACTAGAGTGATTTTTCAATGGGCTTATCATACACAAAATTTAATACTTATCTTAATACTTTGTAGGTTTAAAATTAGGGTCGTATTGAAGCTTTAGCGTCTGTCTCAAAGTATTATACATTATTACTGCATTCAACACATTGTTATTGTATGGGGAAGGAAGGCACGATGAAAATTCTGATTGAAAATTGGGTCGTGAATATAGAAAGTTTGAGAAGCAGAGCCTAACAATACAGTTCCTTTTTATAATGCCAAAAGAATCATACAGAAATACTACAGAGAACACTTTTGGTTGAAATTGAACTAAAAGAATAATTAAAAAACTGTGGTTTAGCAAACTCCTTCATATTCCGAAATGGCCACGAAATTGAGCTGGGGCCGATTTTCGAATCGCCACTGGCCACGACTGCATATCCATGCATCTAAACATAATAGGCATTGCCCAAAGTTCCCTTTGTAAATTGTGCGACGCCAATGAAGAAATGGACGCCATTCCTCTGGCACGCTGCCGCACACTCATCTCTGTACTCATGCGGAGCAGATATTGGGAGGCCAAAAACAAAATGTATGATTTAGAGACTATACTGTGGACTTGTGTTCCTTTCTTATTTTGTTGTTGTTGTTTCTTGTTCTTTTTTGTCAATATTCTCTGCTTCTCATTTTGTTTACAGTTGTCAGCCATTGGAAATAAAAAAAGATATTGCATTTGTGTAGTTCTCTTAAGAAATAAATTACTTTAAAGTAATTCGGCATGTAAACGTAAAACTTTATTCTGGAGTCATTCGATATGTTATATTTTTCTCCTTATGTAATGTTTATTGGTTCCATTTTCAGGTGACTTAAAAATATTACTATCTGTACTTGTTCTTCTCAAACAACTATAACAAGTGGAGAAACACAAATATTACTGTTTCTGAAGTAAAAATGAATAAGTTGTTAAGAATAGAAAATTTATAAAATAATAAATAAAAGTATTTATCCTGGGCAGACATGAAGCTCAACATTGTTTTAAAAAAAGTTTTTCTCTTTCGTTCCACAAACTTTTAAATAGCTTCAATTTTTTAATCTCACTTTTCAATTAAATATTTTTTTCATTTTTATTTGCTTTTAAAGGGTGTTTTTTAGAGGTATAGAACTTTAAATTGCAATAAAACAACGATGCATTATTCGGTTGACATGAATTTTTTTTCATTCGAAAGATAATCTTGTGGCATTACATTTTAAATATGATTTCTGGCATATGACTGCCACGGCTGGCTCGGATGTAGTCCAATCTGGACGTCCAATTTTCGATGACTTTTTCCAACATTTGTGGCCGTATATCGGCAATAATGTTGTCTTCCAAATGGCCAAGCATTTGTGGCTTATCCGCATAAACCAATGACTTTACATAGCCCCACAGAAAATAGTCTAGCGGTGTTAAATCACAAGATCTTGGAGACCAATTCACAGGTCCAAAACGTGAAATTAGGCGGTCACCAAACGTGTCTTTCAATAAATCGATTGTGGCACGAGCTGTGTGACATGTTGCGCCGTCTTGTTGGAACCACAGCTCCTGGACATCATGATTGTTCAATTCAGGAATGAAAAAACTAATAATCATGGCTCTATACCGATCACCATTGACTGTAACGTTGTGGCCTTCATCGTTTTTGAAGAAGTATTCCACCAGCCCATAAACGCACCAAACAGTCAGTTTTTCTGGATGTAACGGTGTTTTGACATACACTTGTGGATTAGCTTCACTCCAAATGCGGCAGTTTTCTTTGTTAACGTAGCCATTCAACCAGAAGAGCGCTTCATCGCTAAACAAAATTCGCTTATGAAAATCGGGAACAACGGCAATCTCGTTTTGGGCCCATTCGACGAATCTACGCCTTGCTTGATGATCGTTTTGATGAATTGCCAAACCAAACTGAGAATAAATCACTTGACAGCTGTTAAATCGGTCGCCATCTTGGAAAGTAATGCCAACTTAAACTTCTATACCTGGAAAAAAACACTGTTAATTATCACGACTTACTTGTAATTGGTTTCCTTTTATATTTCACCAAAGATGAAATGTTGTCGACTTCTTTTATCACGTTCCTAGGTAAGGGTTTGAAATAGAAGAATTTTGATGCGATAAGCAACACTAATAATCGAATGGAAATAAAGAGAATTTTTTTATTGTTTTCATTATATTCAAGTATCTTTTTTTTTAATATTTTCCAGCTAATAACTTTTGAAAACTGTTACCTATAACATTCAAAATTTAAGAGGTTAAAGAATTTTTCAAAAGTCGATGAAAATCTCCCCAAAAATGTCTGTAGCCTAAATTGTTCTTTATATATTTTTCTATTGTATCACAAGACTGGGTTGTTGTAAATTTAAAAAAAACACAGCAAGAGACATGATAACTTTTATGTTCGGTTTTTGTTCTCCTCCGGTAACAAAAAAAGAAAATACTTACTTTTTCCTATTTAAAATGCTCCGGCTTTTTTTTATCTCATCCAAATTATTATACTGATATGTTTTCTAACCATCGTCATTAATATATGAAAAAAAAATTATTCACATTTTTAAAATAAAGAAATACTTCATTTTTTAAAAAATGATTGCATTTATAATTTATACATTTTTAAGATATTGTTCAGCCTTTCATCCCTACTGTAGTGGATCAATAAATGAGTACCAAGCTTGAGTGGGGACTTATATACTGGGGGCTTTCTCTTCAGACTGACCACCTCGAGACATCTGATCATCCAACTCAGCGCCCAATGGTCACGTATACTGGAATGGGCACACTAGGCCCTGGTACTAATGGGCTGTGTGATGCGCCACTCCGCCAAAAAAACTGCGCCAAATTTAAACCGTAGTGGTTAAACCAAATTTAATAAACTATACAATTTTCATTCATATACATTGTCCATTTAATAAATGAATATAAATGTAGCACATTAGATCTTAATATTAGTGCAGTCATTATAATTATTTGCACTTGATTATTATCGGTAATATATTCCTAGTATGTTATGTTGAAAATTTTTAGAAAAAAATATATTTGGAGGAAAGCGCGTTCACAAACCCTTAAATAAATTGTAATAAATAGCATTTGTTAGTGAAAATTAATTATTTTGTGTTCATTGGAAAGGAATTTTAGATTAAAATGATAAACAATTTCATAAACTTTGAATGGGTAAAATAATTCAGGCAAACATTTTTCAAATATTTATATATATATAGCACTTAGTCTTATAAATATTTATTAAATTATTATGGTTGTGAAAGTTAGATTTATACAAATATATTGCACTTACTAAAGTACAATCTCGTTTCAAAAAATGAATTATTTACTAAATTATTGAAACAAAATTATTTTATCAAGTTATTTTCTTGAAAAGAACTTTAATGCTCTTCAGGTAATTTAACAATGCAAGTTTTTCCATTTACACCAAATGATTTCAATATAACTTGATTTTTCTGAAGTTGTTATGTAACGTGCTGTCTCAAACTACAAAAAAATCATTGTGATTATACAATATTAATCTAAGAAATGTGTAGAAAACCAACACCTTTTTAATAGCAGCATTTCAGAAAATAAACAAAAACACTTTTCATAACTGTGATAAATTACTAAAAATGCATATCTTAATTACGAAAAATATAGTTAAATACCAAGAGTTATATTGTATTAATTAGAAGAAAATTATATACCAATATGACTTTTCCTGTAGAACACCTTCAACAGATACTTTCACTTGATATTATTTAAGATACGCCCAAGAACAGCGAGAAAAAAAAAGAAAAGAAATCTGAAATTTAACTCTGGATGAGAGAATCATTAAATAATGAGTCAGAAGGGGTATTAATTTTTCTTTCTCAATTAATGAGGGGGAAAAGTTTTTTAGCACGAGTACTTAATTTTAGAAAATCACATAAAAATATATCATTCCCTCTGTAATTAAGGTTCGTTTTTCTTCTTCTGAAATTAATTCCTATTACCAAGACCGCAAATTAAGAAAAAAAAAAGGGGGGGGTGCGTTTCTTTTTTTTTAAAAAAAAAAGGAAATTAATGGGAGGTTTTTTGCTTTCCAGATGTTAATGATAATTAGCGAGTGTGAATATTTTTAAAAGAAAGGAAAGGCTCATTCACACTTTCTAATAAACCCATCGAGAGGCTTCCTTCAACACGATGAATCAATTAGTGCATCTCTTCAAGCTATGTTACAGGCAGTCTAACACAATAGAAATTATTCACACACAAACAGAAAAAAACACCACAATTACTGTTAGATTAATTTTTTTGAAATTTTATTTCTTCATGTACTTTGAGCATGTGTGAATATTATATTTAACTTATAAACAATACAGTCGAATTAAATATAGTTTTGTCTTTGCTTAAACAAATTGATATTTTTAGTAACCATCACCTATATCGATTTTTACGAAATAAAAATTTGATTCTTTTTTTACTGAAGAAACATAGTAAAAATTACGTATTTTTGCATGATTATGTAACAAACTGAGAATCTTTTAGTCTTCCATCCGTTTTTCAATCTTCTATTTATTTTAAAATGTTTATAATAATGACTTATTATTTTGAGACATTTTTGACATTAAATATTTTACTGAGCTTTAAAAAGGAAAGAATGCGCTCACAATTTTTGATAATGAAAAATATTGAGTGGCCCAGAGAACTAATACAATGCTATCTAAGATTGTTTTAATTTAAAAAGTATTTTAATTTAAATTAACTTTTACAGAAGAATTGGTTTACTTTTTGAAAGCAAGATTTGTGGTTCATGTGGTAGTAAACATTCATAGCATATATAAAATTTTAATACCGCATTTAGTCAACTATAAAACACATTTTTTTGCAATCTTGATATAACTGTAAATCCCGTAAGGCTTAGAATCGAAGGAGGAAAAATTCGTTAAATGGGTTAATTTGAACATGATACTGAAGTATAAAGCAAATGCATGTGTATGTACGTATTTAAAACTTTTTAATATTGATAAAATAAATTAATTTTATTCACTTCTTATTCGTTCTCATTTAAAATTTTCTTAAACATCGTAAATTTTGTACATCGATAAAAAATAGTTTTAAACTATATTTTTTACAACAAGTTGAGAACTTCCGGAGCCGCTTAGAATTATATTCAAATAAACACGGTATAATATGGTTTATTACTAATTTTCACTGCTAGGTTTCCATGAAAATTTAACAAAATGTAAAACTATCGTTATTCTTAAATAACTTGGGATAAGGTAAATAGTCCCTTTTGTTTTACACTTCTTTGCGTGTAAAATTGCATCAACAGGAAGACCCCCAAAGTAAAATTTTACTTTTTTTTATATACACATTATAGTAGGTAGAAAATACGATTAAATTTGAAGAAACTTTGGTGTCACAGAGGTTCCAAAATTAGCACATAGATATTCTGCCTATGTCAGCTGAAATGGCTCTAATCCGATCAAGTATATATTCGAACTAAGTTTGGATAACACATATGGGCAAGTCATTTCACGCTGCTTGAAATCAATGCTACATTCATCAGTCGTAGTGGCCGCGGGAAATCACGGTCCAGAGTCTCTCAGCTACTCATAACCAGGTTTTTGAATTTAGTGAGGGATATATAGAAATTTCTAACCAGCGAAAAAGTCGACACACATGTAAAGTAGGTCAAAACAGAACGTGCAACATGCAGTCTTGTATTAACTTACTGAAAAATGAAGTCTCAGAGCAGGGGCATAGCTACCGCCATATCAGCCGTATCAATCATAGAGGGCCCCGGAGCTACAGGGGCCCCAACTGTAAAATTTTGACCCTTTCAAATGTTTTATTATTTAGAAATGGGCCCCAAATGAATTTAGATACAGGACCTACTGATGGCTAGCTATGCCAGAGTCTCAGAGGCTTTGAAAATAGGATCCAAAAATCTGTCATAAGATCTAAAAAGTGTAGGGTATGTACCTAATGAGTGATCACTACCTCACACCAGGTGCTACAGTATGACGATGTAAAATGCAAGTAAGCGAAGTGCGTTCCTCTCCAGTGTTGCCTCCAGATGATCCGCGTATGACCTAGCCAATTCCAAAATAAGGGCGTCGTCACACTCCTACATCCAGTTCTGTCCCCGTACACCTCTATACTGCAATGTCCAGGGAAGCCTCAGTAATGGTCGTAACGAAAACAGTCAGTAATGTTCCAGACGCCGTACAGATATTGTGATGTCGAAAGCGAATTCATTTCCTGACTCTAGGTCCGTGATGAAGCTGTAACACAAAGTGCTCGCGAACAACTAACATTTAAATGAGATTTCTAATAAGATACACGCAACAAAATTTTCTTTTTATACACAGTTTGAGGTGCCTTTTCTTCCTCTTACTTAGTTCAATTGCACTTAAATGCTAATCATTTGAATATCACATTATCTTCTTCAAGCCTAATACCGCTGGAGACCCATCGTCAAGAGGGGGCGATATTCATTAAATTTGTCGATGGTCAAACGTGTCGTGTGAAAGTTAGGAAAAGGGGTGTCAGCCCAGATGTCGCCCTCATCATTTAGACATGGTTCAATATTACGAAGTCCATCGCCAATAGCTCTTGAGCACCTTTATAGTGGCGTTAATGTAACTCTCACTCACTAAATTTAAGGCCAGGAATATAATTCAAAATTAATATCATTTCATGAGATTATTAACTTCTTTAGGCTTATCTTGAATACTTTGGAACAGTTCTCGAAAACATTTTTTTTAATTTCATTCAAAATAAATCTTATTTTCTGATATTAGAAATTTATTGAATACATAATAACATGCATTGTTTTTTGTATTTTTTTCACAAAAGTGAATTAAAAAATAATAATTTACTCGAGGAATACTTTCATTATTATTTCAAATTTTTGGTGGGAATGTTTTCTTATCAAAAATTTGATTCAAAGAATATATTATGTCACCCTGCTGGTGTATTTTGAGGCTAAAATATTAACTACTTTTCAATGATATTTCATTTTGGTGTTATAATTTTCTTTTTTCAAATTAATTCCTTTTATGGTATTCGAAATTTATCTTGCATTTTAAGTTTTATTAGAAGCGACAAAATGCCCAAATTGCTTCTTTGTTAAATAATACAAGAACTTCTAAGCGTATTTTAAAATTATTTTTTAGAATTTTTTTTAAATTCTCTCAAAAGAATACTTTTTAAAGAAAATAGTAGTCAACTTTTTTTCGCGAATCAATGATTCCGCTTAAACATCCATGCGTCTAATTTCATATCTGATGCTTAAATATATATAAGTATGAATTTTACAAAACACATTCCACAATCACACAATTCACAATCAGCGTGTTTTAGGTAGGCAAAAATATTTTTGAAACATAAAGCATATTGGCAAAAGAATTAATCAAAATTGAACTACAAAGTTTCTAAATATTTTTCCCTTACGATATATTGGAGATTTCTTTGATAACAATACATTGAAAAAACGCATACTTGAAGATTTAGTATATCTATTCCTTCAAAGCATAAATTAAAGTTTGTTATGTACAAAAACATAATTACTCTAGTTATCCGCTTTAGCTCAAGCTGAGCTCCGTAGCTTACAATTTCAGTAGATCAAATTTCCAATTTTCTAAAAATGTTGAACTTGCACCAAGAAGTGAAATGTAATAATGTTCTTGTGTATGACACAACAATCTCATATGAGAAAATTTTTTATAATGTTTCCAGTTTTGTTTTTAGAAAAATTCAAATTTTTGAAGTACGTCCAATTTTCTTTCTAAAGCATTCTTTTAACCCCTAAATTTTAAATCATTTAAGGATATTGATCAATAATCATAATAATAAAATTGCATGTGCACTTATGATGACACGGAAGAAGCGAAAACTTTAATTTATTCTGGGTTAGAGTATCCATTTATTCGGATTTACTGTTTTCTTTTACGACATTTTCACGTACGAAAGTTATAAGTAGGTCTTCAGTCGCCCATCCGGTATAGTGGTTAGAGCGACGCTAACTGCGGGGCCGTAGGAACTGTGTTCGAATCTCGGTGAAGACATAGATGTTTGTAAATGTATAGTGCCTTTGCGGCATGGGGTTACTTTAAATAGCCATCAAATCGCAAGTGCTCTCGTGAGGTTGGAGGAAGGGGAAGATAGGTGGGAAGCCCTGACCACCCACAGGGTGCTCTCCCTCTATATTGGGATGAAACCGAACTAAATCGCTCAGTCGCCTATTTGGTGCTCAAAGCTAAGGCTAATGACAGGCGTCACTAAGTCCTTTGCCATGATGAATTTCGTGGGCATTGATCTGGCCTTTTTGCAGATCAGGTGGCATTAGTAACAACAAGAAGTAGTTCTTTTTTGACCGGGAGATTTGCATAGACCAGGTGGGGGGCGAACCTTTATGAATCAACGTGCCATTTTTTCTAAAGAAATGTTTCATGAGGTATAGACGTGCCGTCAAATAATGTTGACGTGTGATTATTGGGAAAATAATAAAACTAAGTACTTGCAACTCAAAATTCTATTTCGAAAAAAATATATTTTGCACCTTATAGTAGTAAATATTTCAGTCATACGTGTGATTCAAATTAAAGTAATATTAGTGGGATTTCTGTTGCTTTCGACTAGATGAAAAATAACTTATATTAGGATTGGGTGTTACTTTTAGTAAAATGCATGGTGAATAGGAGTCATCTGTCAAACAGTTTCTAAGTGAGTTTTTAATGCTATTCATCTCTGAAAATAATGATTTGCAGGCGTGGGTAGATGAAAATAAAGTTAAAATAGATGACTCAGCTTCTTCAAACAGTTAAATTTGTCTGGAATTAAATTCCACGTTTCCGAAAAATTTCATTATTACCATATTTACTTAAATTACTTGTTAATCTTTCTGTTTCAATCAATTCAAACTTTCTCCTTTTTTCAACAAATTTTTGAATTCACATTAAACTAGACTGGAAATTAATCAGTTGCATTTCAAAATTTCAATTTCCAACCAATCGAGTTGGGACAAGTTGTGAGAACCCCCCCTAAGTTCCACCCAGGACACTAAGATTGAATTGAGGCAAATAATTACCAGACGACATTTTTACAATAACAAATAATTTTTATTCACTTGAATCAATTATCAACCTTCTAAATACAAATATGAATCTATATGTCTACGTCAATGTGATTGAACTTTACTATTAAATTAAATCACGAAATATGATACTAATCAAATATTAAACTCACTATCAAACGGGTTTACCGGAATAAGAGGACCAAGAGATATACGCAATTTGAATTACTAACAATCATTAATTTTACACTAACTATATTATTTATTTACTCTTATTATCCGCTAAATTATTTAAATATCACCTGACTTTTACTACTTCACTTGTTTCCAGTCGGATCCACTTTCCGAATGTAGATCGCTGCCTGATACTCAACTAGAAACTAATCACACAATCAACTTGAATCTTCTTAGCGCTCCGTCTACATATCTCTTGGCTCAATAGCCTTCTCCGCTAGCCTACAACACTCTCCTTATATACTTTGATTCATATTTTCATATCTCGTTTCCTCCTTTTAGAACTGGTTGGAAATATACGCGAATTAACAATCCCCCCAAAACGCCCAAGAATATTAATGATAAAGTTCCGTATAGATTCGTCACAAAGTTCAGTTTATTAAATTAAATCAATCAGGGTACATAAAAAAAATCGAACGTTTCCGATAATTCTTTGAACTGAAAAAATCTTGGTGTGTGTGTGAAAACTGCGACCGATTACTTTCGTTTGTTCGTAATAATCTTATTGTAATCATACTGAACTTTGTTATTTTGAATTAAAATTCAAACCGTTTTGATTGGTGGCGTGCCCAAAATATTGTGCCACGTGCCATCAATGGCACGCGTGCCAGTGGTTCGCCATCCCTGGCATATCCTATCCACTTTCTGAAACGGACAATGTTTAATTACGTATGCATTCTTATATGTTTATACATGGACATTACGATTTAAATGTCAACTAGTCTAAATATTTGAATACATTCATATGTAAATTACTTTTGTTTTTTGCATTTCTATAATATATATGCTTATATGGTACTTACGTACTATTGCAACAATGCCAACATTCAAGATAACTCGCCAAGTTGGCAATTCTGATTTGACATGTGTCGTACATGCTACATTGGTACCATTTATCTAACTTACATAATGCCGTAAGACTCGGAAAACTTATGCTAGGAGAGCCATTTACTTTTATTCAAATTATCAAAGCAAACAAAAGGCGAGGGTTAATACTTTTTCGCTGTTTTTTACTGCTCTTATTTTCTAGTGATTCCTTAGTTATCATTACTAATTTAAACAAAAATATTGGCAGTTTTCTCGCCAATTCACTTCATTAAAATTTTGAATTTGAATTTTTTTCCTGAAAGGTTTTTTTTATTGTATCAAAAAAAATAGATCTCATGTGTTTCTTTTCTTCTTATCTTGGATCTCCTACATAAGAACGATTTTTTAGAGTTATTTTCTCTTGCATTTCTCTTCCCTCATTCCCTCGTTGAAGTTGAGTGAAAGTGGCCTGCATGACACTAATATTTAAAGAAAGAAAATAAAACTTAACAGGAAAAAGTGTGCATTAAATTTTTACATAAAAACAAGTTTTAAAAAACGTGCGCCTAAAAAGCTTTCAATTCAAAACTAAGCCGACAAAAACAGAGTACAGTAACGCAGCCGAACCAGACGCTTCATTTATAGAAGTTCACTCTTCAACAAAACATGTCTAAAGAAATTATCACTTCAATAATAAA
Source organism: Trichonephila clavipes (assembly GCA_019973935.1). NCBI lineage: Eukaryota > Metazoa > Arthropoda > Arachnida > Araneae > Nephilidae > Trichonephila > Trichonephila clavipes. Next base: position 988,427 of record BMAU01001238.1, on the reverse strand, counting down.
ACGTATTTCAAAAAATTTTAGAATAATATTTTTAGACGTATTCTTAGATTACTTTCTAGTCTAATTGTTTCTGTTCTGCTATAATAACATATGATTCATTTTTAATGCCTACTTTTTATATATAAAAGTAGATTTTTTCTATTTAAATTAATCTAGATGTTAGTACATCTTTTATATGCCAAATGTTGCCGATAAAGACTGCACGTGCGTTCATTAATGTTTCAAAATGTTTTTGTCTATTAATAATTCAGAACATTAGATTAGTAGCTTTTGTTATGGAACTATTATATCTAGAGTACATAAACACCTTTTATCTGAAAATGACACATTTCAGATCCCACTCTCTATTTCTTTCATTAAATATTTATTTCATCACACAGTATAAGATTAATTTCCAGTTCTGAGTTTTGTCAGCAAGTTGTTTCTAGAAGTTGTTCATTGTGTTACAACACCCCCGCATGAAGGAAAAAATCCCATAATGCTAGCCTGATCGATACAAATTGGCCAAGAAACGAGGAAGAAAAGAATAACAGAATGATTTTCATTAAGGCAGACAAAGACTTAAATATTTTGTGGTTTTCAAGTTCCATCGAATAGCCAGTTGATTTTAGCAGTTACCTTACTCTAAAGGTTCTTAAGAGTTTACAAACGGTACTTCAATGCTTATTTGTCGTAACAATGACTTCATCTGTTTATTTAGTTATAGTTTTAACGGGAAATTAATTACTCTTATTTGTCTTGTTTGAAAAGTTGATCCCTTATTATTATAGTAAAGTTCATAGCATTATATTTAAATATATTTTTATTTGTATCAAAATATCGTTAATGACTAAGAATAGAAATGTTTGTATGAAACATAAATTTGCCGCGATTTACGAGACAACTTATTTACCTTCCACAGAAAGCGCAAATACGCTATTGAAATATAGAAAGTGGAAACAACAAATCTTGCTGCAGTATGCACCGCTCAAGGAACTTCAAACAACTGCATAAATTCTTTAGCCATCTCTGTTTTTTGTTTTCTACAATGGGAATAAGAATCAACCAATCAACTGCTATAAGGAATAATTTAAGTATTGCAGTTTCTTATTTCATCAGTATTTTGATGCATCTGTTTTTATTTTATCGGTGTATTATCTTATCTTATCGAGTAAAAAATGTCGGCTATTCGATAAAGCTGGCGATGTTTATTATAACGCGAGAGAGCCTTGTGCTTGCCATTTGGCATTCAGTTCACGCTCAGAGAAAGGAGATAAAAGATCTCATTCAAAGCCTGTTGAAAATCTCTTATCTTTCGCCTAAGATACAAAGAGGTAAATGGAAGGTAATATTTTATGCCTGCTTGATAACAGCTTATGTTTATCCTATTTTTGTGGCATCCATGATGGTTGGACTTCTGTCACATTCCGAAGCCGAAGAATATGAAACTGATACTATATTTGTTACGATTGATGCATTTCCACACGTAATGGCATTCATTATTCATTGCATGTACAATTTTTACCTATTGACATTGCCTCAGTTGGTATCCTTCTTGTACATCTTCATATGCTTTCAACTATCCCGCATGACAAATTACATGACGGATATTTTATTGAAATGTCAATCACTGGAGCGAATTATCCTCCTATACCAAGACGCCATGAAATTGTTCTTCGTTATCGAGAAAGTAGAAAACTCAATGTCTACATGCATGTTTTTTGTTGTGGCACTCAATCTTGCACTGTCTTTCACGAGTTTTGCTTACGGTTTGGGCTATTACGAGATGTCAAGATCAGCGAGTTCCGGAGTTCTGTCTTGGTTTCTGAGCAATCAAGTGTCTTTTCTATTGATAGTGTTGATGGCATCGAGTGTAGTATATAAATGTAAGACGCTGAAGTCCAGTTTCGACATCGTACTTACAAGTATGGAACTAAGTGACCAAACTTCAATGTTGTTTCTTCAGAAAGTGAACATTTTTGATTCTATCTCTTTAACAGGATGGAGGATGTTCGAATTCTCCAAAGGATTAATTCTCAGTGCAACTGGTGCAATTTTAACTTATGGCCTTTTACTTCTACAAACAGATAATTACGTTTCACAAAAGACACCACGCGTCTTCAAAGGATAACCTTCAAAACCAATCGAGAATAATTTTCTTTTATCATGTTACATAACCTTCTCAACACATCGAGGTATTAAAGATATACGACATAATTATATCGAAACATTTGAATAGATGTAAATATTCTGTTTACCCTATTTCTCTCGTAAAATGATTGTGATAGTGATACATATCTGGTACTGATGTTTATTAAAAAAATCATAGCTATTTTCTCGTAATTACATATACTGAAAAGAAAAGCATTTCAAGGAAAATTATAAGATTATTTAATTATATCGCAGTTTTTATTATTTTGTACTTCTGTAATACAAAGTTCTGTTTGAATTAACATAAAGTTGTTCTACAGTTGCAGAAGATTATTAGCACAGGACTTCATAATTTTAAACTGTTCAAATGAGGATGACAAGCCAAAGGTATATTACATCATTTTAATCACTTCTAAGTATCTCCATTAATTACTTGCAAGTCGTTTCAATGTAATGTGTGACAACGTATATTATTCACGACTACGGTCTTTTATGAAACCAGAATTTGATTCTGCTATTCACCTGCAACTCATCGGACAATATATTACTGTTTTTTTACAATTGGTTTGTGCAGAACCTGGAAGATTGACTGAGATTCCACAACAGTTTATAATATAATGTAGTATAATTTGTAATATATATATGTATGTGTGTGTGTGTGTGTGCGCGTGCGTGTGTGCGTGTGCGCGCGCGCGTGCGTGCGTGTGTGCGCGCGTGTGTGTGTGTGTGTGTGTGTGTGTGCGTGTGTGTGTGTGTGTGTGTGTGTGTGTGTGTGTGTGTGTGTGTGTGTGTGTGTGTGTGTGTGTGTGTGTGTGTGTGTGTGTGTGTGTGTGTGTGTGTGTGTGTGTGTGTGTGTGTGTGTGTGTGTGTGTGTGTGTGTGTGTGTGTGTGTGTGTGTGTGTGTGTGTGTGTGTGTGTGTGTGTGTGTGTGTGTGTGTGTGTGTGTGTGTGTGTGTGTGTGTGTGTGTGTGTGTGTAAAATATAATATACAGTTTGTAATATTTGTTTGTTATATTTCAGAGATATTTTTAATTTTATTTGCTAATTATCAAAGTTCATATTTTCAAATCATAATTTAGTTTTTTATTTCTATTTTTATAAGATCATTATTCGTCAAAAATTAAATTATTTTTTATTGTATGTTAATTTTTTTACACACATATATAATTTTTATAAATGAAATAAATTTTTTGTATTATTTAAAATGCTAACGGGAAACAAAATAATCGGTAAATTTAATTCATGATTTGTCCTGTTATAAGTATCCGATTTACTTACATTTGTATGAAAACAGTTATGCATTTTTCTGTCTCTATTGTAACTGTATATGGACTGTAATTGTAAAAATTTAGTCCGTGAGTATTCAAAGGAGGAATTTCTGATTTTAGTAACAGGTAATAACAATAAATTATCAATAATATTTAAACTATTTCATGTTATGCAATTATTTATTTATTATTTAAAATTATTTATAGCGAAAAACATGCTTGCATGTGTAGGAACAAAGTGCAAGCAATTAATTTAAGAATGTTTTTAAGTAGATAGAAAACTAATCTCGGAAATTTTGTTTATTTTCATCGATTACTTTAACGAAACTTAGATTCACCAAACTAAAATAATGTTTCCAACTTAACTGATTGGATAAGAAATGTTGATACACAATTTTTCAATGCTTCATATGATTGTTCAATTGAATTCAATCTGTAAGATAAAAGTGTGCTTAATACACCTTTTAACGTATGTATGAAAACACAATAAATTTTAGCTGCACCTGTGTGCGTGCGTGTGCATGTGTGTGTGTTATACTAGCATATATCATATTTACAATTACTAATATGAATAATGTTTCCTCAATTTCACATTGACCAAACAGCTCCTATTTTCTATCTAATATTTGGTGCTCCCAATTTTATTTTTTAACATGAATGAGATTTAAGAAGACACACACACACAAAGAATAAAATATAGTTTTAAAAAAACTTTTAAGAAATACATTCTTATAGTTAATCAAACTAAAAGGTGAAAAATAATTTTTAATGCAAGAATAAAATGATTAACGAGAAAATTAACGTCATTGTGATAAAAGCGTGTGGGGTGTGCTTTGTGCTACATTTTTACACTAACTCTGCATTTCAGAATACAACTAGTATGAAAGTATAACAATTGATACTTAGCAGCCCACGCTTTTATCACAATTACATTATATATAATTGTCTCGTGAATCATTTATATTCTTATAATAAGAATTTTTTTTTTACTTTTTAGTTCGATTTACTATGTGACTTTTAGTTTAGACTTTTAGACTAGTGTGTCTTTTAGTTTTATTTAAAACTATAATTTCTTTTTCATTTTTTTAGTTTGATCTATAAGAAGAGCGTGGTTTTATTTTTGGTTTTTTAAATAGTCATTCATTCAATGATGAATTATTATTTTTGTTTGTTGTATTTTTATTAAACATGAGTGATTTCGCTTTTGGGTTTTAACTTAAGCATTTATTCGCCAAATATGAAAAAAGAGAAATCGTTAATCCTGATCAGAACAATGGAGCAATATTAGAAAAAAAAATTGCATTGTCATCGGTCCTTGACAAGTGTGCAAAATTTTCGAATTAATCTGACCTTTTTCAAGTGGGTAAAAATCGAGTTCAACACACAGGTGAAGCTTATAAAAGCGTGTTAATGAATTGGAAGACCCAGGATCAAATTTAAAAAATCGTTGGCGAAGCAGTGGCCATGACCACCTTTTAAAACTTAATTTCTCTCGGAACCTCCTCCTGTAGTTGGTTGGGGGAGATCTCGGTAAATTGTGGGGATCCTGAGGGATCTGAACGCAACATGGAATGAGAAAGCAATAAATCGGACACAAAATGATTACAAACATGTATTCACAATAATTTACTTTTATTAAATTAATAGAAAAATAATTTATACTTATCAAAAATGAGATGCAAACTCTGAAACTTGCATAAGAGTTATCCTTGTAGTTATGCAACAAAAAATCCCGAGCTCAGTGTGTGGCTATATTGTCCACAAACATCACTTATTCTCAGTCTCATTGACTATTTATACGCTATTTAATAAGGATGTTCCTCTTTGAATTTTTTCTACTCAACGTGCCAATTTGGTTTGATGGAAAAAGAATCCGATTTGGAGAGGATAGATCTCGTGGATTGGCCATTGTTACAAATTAACTTTGTATATTTTGCTTTAAACGAGCATTAAGCGATGCGAACAAACTGTAGGTCCTTCCCCTTTAAAATTATCATCGTTATTTGAAACTTAGATATAATTTTTAAAAATAGTTCGAATGATAATGTATTGAGAAATGGATGTTTCCCTACTAATTTTTATATCTTTTGTTAAGTAATTAGTATACATGTAAAAGTTTATTATAAGTTTCAAATAAAAAAATATTTGCTTAATAAAAGAGCACTAAGCATTGATTTCCTAATCATTTTAAAGTTAATTCAGTAAGGACATTTCATATTAAATATAATTAGATGAAATTATTTACAATACGTCCAATCACTTATATCCCACTGGATATTTTTCTTTTTTTTCTTAAGTGTTACCAAGTTTTAAAAAAAATCTAGATTTCCATAATGAAGTTTCCTCAAAATATTCAAACTCATGTGATAAGATTAGCTTCCTCACTACAATTTTTATCTCAACTGATCATTTTAAAGATATAGAAATTCATCTTGATGTCCTAATACAAAATGATTTCCATAATAAATTAACATAAATTCAAAATGAAATATATGTGGCAGCCAAAGCCAAGCAGTCTTCGCGCGCAGGCGCAGCAAATCAAAACTAAAACTCTTGGACATTAGAGCAGAATTAGAGAGAAGAGAGAACGCGAGAGGTGCGCGAGCAGGCGTTACCTTCTGAATATCATCGGCAAACTGATCTGTAAAATTATCTACCTTTTTAATTAATTTTTGTTAAAGTTTTAAAATAAATGTGAAGTAAGACAAACACGTCTTGGACCCCTTGTTGTCTCCCACAAATTATGGGGGCTCGGCCGCGATCGATAAAATTTCGATTTTGAACCAAAGTCTGGACAATGAACAAAAGTGTCCGTGAGGAGACGCTCCGCCATTTTTCGAAAACTTCGTTCAACCTGTGTAGAGGTTTGAACTCAGCATAAATATTCAACCTGTGTAGAGGTTTGAACTCAGCATGAATACTCCGCCTGTGTAGAGGCCGGGATTGAAAAAATTTCGATTTTGATCAAAGTTTGGAACGTGAACAAAAGCCGTCCGTGGAGGGGACGCGCCGCCATTTTTCGGAAACTTCGTTCAACCTGTGTAGAGGTTGAATTTTTCAACTTCATTCCGCCTGTGTAGAGGTCGGAACAAATAACAAAATAACCTGTGTAGAGGTGTATTTTTCAACGAACCATCGACAAATTCCGCCTGTGTAGAGGTTGGAACCACTCACAAACACCTGCGAAGAGGTGTCAATTCGAACAATTTCAACTATATTACCTGCGAAGAGGTGAAATCAGTGGAATCGAAATTTTCTTCAATTATTGGATACATCGTACGTGCGAGCAACGAGGGAGCCAGAAAAAAAAGGTAGGATCTTTCCATATTTTTCTAAAATGTATAAAAACGCTCTTAAAGAGGATCTCATAAGAGTTGTTGAGAATCTAGACGATACTGTAGAGAGTACGGACACTATAGTTAAACTAAAGACTAAAATTGAGAACAGTAGTACATTTGAAAGTGATCCAGATTTCGTTAAAACTTTAATTAAAAACTGTATAGATGAGAGAGTATCGCGAAACGAAAGAGAAGTAACTTTAGAAAAACAGAAAATTGAGCTCGCGAAACTTCAGTTAGCACAGTTAGAAAAAGAAGTCGAACTTCAAAGGGTTAAAAATAAAGCATTAAGTTTAAATCCTGCAGCTAAAGTCGAAGAGAAACAGTTCGAAACTTTAAATAAGGAAACCGCAACTCATATTGGCATTCGAGAAGCAGAAGATTGGTTTAGGCCTATTAATTTAGCTAAAGAGTGTGATATTTATATTTCATCTAAAAACGGATCACGTAAGGAAACTCCTATTACTTATGGATATACCCAAGACCCCTTTAAAAATAGATCACAAAACTTTAAAACAAAGATTAAAGAGAACTATCCCCAATATCTTGAAAGAGAAAATAAAAATTGCTTTATATGCGGTGATTCATCTCATTGCGCAAGAGACTGTGAGAAGCGTTTTAAACCTAAAGAATCTAACAGCCACATCCATAATAAAATAAACGTGAATACTTTGAAAGTCGAGAGCGAACAACAAAATAGCGATGAATTCTCAAATCTTCAATACGTAAGCATTTTTGTGGAAAATCAGCCCGTAACAGCCTTGATCGATTCAGGTTGCCAGATCCCAGTTTTAAATTCCTCACTAATTAGAGTGCAAACACCTTCCGAAGAAATCATAACATTAAGTTCATGTTTTGGCGAACAGCGTATGGTAGAAGTTAAACCCATAAATCTTTCTCTTAATCAACACTCTCCCGGTATAAGTGTGCGAACGGCGATATCACCGACCTTGACCGAAGAATTTATTATACATCCCAGTGTATATTCTGAAATAAAAAAAACTAGGCCACGCAAAGAGCGATGTTTTATTAAGTGAAAGTGAATCTTCTTTGAGTGCAGATTATGGTGTTTCTTTTCCAAATGTTTCTGTTTCAAATGTCATAGAAAACTCTAGTTATGATTTGCCATATGTTAAAAACTTTAATACTAGAAATGATTTGAGAGTTCTCTAATTAAGGATTATAAATGTAATAAAATTAAGAGTACTAAGTTAAAAATGAATATTAAATTGAAAAATGATATTCCTGTGTGTCAGAGAGCCAGACGTTTATCTTGTTCTGAGAAATTGCAGGTAAACAATCAAATTGATGATTGGTTACGACAAGGTATTATAAAAGAGAGTGTTTTTGATTATTGTTCACCTATAGTATTGTGTAAGAAAGCCAATGGCGCCATGAAAACGAGTTCCGTGGAATTTATCTCCCGCTCACCTAACCCTTTACCTATGAAGAGTGAACATAGACGGTTTGTGTTGCTCCGAAGGATCTTTCAGCCCTGGCAGTGGAAACGAAGGAAAAAGAGAAATCGTTTTGAACAGATGTCCAGAACTCTAGAGAGGAAAATATCGATGCGTTCAATTAAAGATCAACTTGTTAAAAAAGACGTTCTTATGCCTGTGAAACACAGTGTTTTCCTGTGGACCCTTCCGGATGTCGAAGAGATGCCTTCACATGATGGAGAAACTGTCTAGTTCAGCAGAATTATGATATGTTAAATCTTTGTGTATTTGTCGTATAGTCCTTGTCTGTTCCGTCTTTTTTGTATGTTTCAGATTCTCCTTTGGTCTCTATGGACGTACCGCTGCGGACAGCGTACAGTCAGGCTGGCCGATTGTGGCAGCCAAAGCCAAGCAGTCTTCGCGCGCAGGCGCAGCAAATCAAAACTAAAACTCTTGGACATTAGAGCAGAATTAGAGAGAAGAGAGAACGCGAGAGGTGCGCGAGCAGGCGTTACCTTCTGAATATCATCGTCAAACTTATCTGTAAAATTATCTACCTTTTTAATTAATTTTTGTTAAAGTTTTAAAATAAATGTGAAGTAAGACAAACACGTCTTGGACCCCTTGTTGTCTCCCACATATATGGTACAAATTTAAGTGTGTAAGCACAAGTTTATATATTGGTATAATATCTCTATTGGTCTGTTGTATAAAATAAGAAAAATGATGTACCATACAAATATTTTTTTAATTAAATTTTAATAATTTGTCCACAACAAAGAAAACCAAAAAGACATGAATGAAAAAATTAAGAATCATGATAACTGAATTATTTCTAAATATTAAACATACTAAAAATCTGTGAGTTTAATTTTACAAGTTTATAAAAAAATAAACTAACAATATTTCAGAATCAATTAATATCGTAAGCCATAAACGTTATTTTTTGAGTTATAATTATTAACTTACTGAATAATATACCTGTTCTCCGCACGGGTGAACTGAAAAATTAAACAACACAGATTGAAGGACAAAGAAGTTTTTAATGTTAATTTTACGTGAATTGCAAATTAAACAAAAAAAGCTTTTTGCATATCTCAGCTAAACAAAAAAAGAAAGAAAAAAAAAACACCTTTGTCAAATTTTAACTATGTAGATCTCATAGCCGATAAAAAGGATTTTTTTATTTATAACTCCCCGTAACACTCTTGAGGGTCAATTTTTGAAAATACCTCCCTAAGCTGATCTCTGCTCAGCAAAAGTAACACATTGTTAAAAGTTTTGCGTAATGAACGCTTAAAGTAGTGTAAATAATTTATATCTGAAAGTGTAATACTTTAATATTATTTCTGTTGCATTTATTTTATGTTAAATTTGTAATATTCGCAAGCAACGCCGTTTCTTAAATTATAATGGCAATTCAATGAAAAACATAGTGAAATGTTAACGATAGAGTCAAGTTAGCAAATGTCCAGCTACTTTCATAGCTCGAGCTTTATTAGAGCTTTGTAAGACCCGCCGTGTAGGGGTGCGATGCATGTTAATACTTTATCCACCGCATTATGATTTACTGCAGTTTTTTTCATACAATATTTTCTTTTGGATCACTACATTGAAAATTAAGGGATATACATAAACAAAATACTCCACTTTGGGAAATTTAATCCGTTAGAGCTAATAAGTTAATTAAAGATATTCCACTGTAAAATTAATTATATACACCTTTCACTTATAATAAATATTCAAATCGTTTTCTAAGGTCTTCATTAACATTCAAAAATATAAGACGCTTAAATTTTGATATTAATTATTTTTTCGGGACAAGAATCATAATATTTGCAATACGCTGAAAAGGCAATATCTGCCACAAAACTATTCACCTTCCCCGCTAAAATACTCATCATAGAACCCATGCTGCCATATATCTTGTGGAAGAGTGGATTTCAAAGAATATTCCTGCTAAGTATTGGTAGAATATTCCTTCTAAGTTGGCGTGGAGTGGTAGTTAGGAGAAAGGGTGCCAGCTCAGGTGTCATCCATGTCACTTAACCATGGTTCAAAATTACGTGGTCTATTGCCAAAAGCCCTCCTGTAGCTGAACAGTGCGACGTTAATATTCACTCACTCCAAAAAAATATAGTACAGTAGTTATAGTTATTTTTATACTTAAAAATGCAATATCTGCCTATTCAATTAAATTATAGCGTTATAATTAACTACTAACCACAAACAAACTATGGAAATATGTCCAAATGATGTAGTGTGAAAAGCAAAGTTTATCTACTGTAAGTACCAGAAGCAATAAAAGTATTTATTTTGAAAAAAGATCAATTTCTTACTACCAAATGTGCATAATAAAATCATTAAAAAAACATTCAAGTTAAGACAGATTTATAACAACCTCTCCCTTCAAAACTTAGTTTTATTCTTAAATAAAAAAAATTAGGGATTATGCTGTTTACAGGACTTAATTAGAAGCGAGCGCCTTGCGTAGCCAAAACAAAAAGAGTTCTTTCACAAACAAAAGATTGATATATGCTGGCATGGGCTTTTTTGCAGCGCACGCCAGAATTGTTTGTAGATGGCAGAAATTTTACCTACTTACTTGACAAATATCGTTATATTTTAGACACTTGCCACAATATCTTTATAAATTATAGCATATGCTATAAATTATAGCCTATGTGTTATTCTGATGTATAAGCTATATTACTGTAAAGTTTCATTAAAATCCATTCAGTTGTTTTTGCGTAAAAGACGGACAAACATCCCCACAAACTTTCGCATTTATAATATATATCTAGATGTATTTCACCACTCATAATTCGACTACCATTTAAAGGAATTGGACTAAATAGTTTTTAAGTAAGTTCTATGAAAACTGCTTGTGTTCGGTGATTACCAAAGAAAAAAGTTGCAATTTGCTGGAGAGCATACAAAATGCACTATAGGACTGATTGGCCCACTACGACTGGCGAGTCTCGGTTACACCTCTTCAAACATCTCCCGCTATGTAGTATTAAAAAAATATAATTACGTCTGCTAAAAAAAATATATTTCCCGGTATTCTTTAAAAATAAATTTAAAATATATGGCTGGCTCAAGACAGTTCTGTATTAAATTATTTTCCAACTAAAAATGTTCATTGTGAATCACTAAAAATATCAGAATACTAAAAAAGCAAAAAAAAAAAAAAAAAACATTAAGGTATGCGACTACGTTCGGAACCATGATTTTGAAAAAAGTGCATAAATAGATAATTTTCACTCAGATTAGAATACATGCATAAAATCATTTTAAGGACATTTTGACAAAAAAATTATTTAAACATAATATTTTGGCAAAAAATTAACTTAGAATACTCTTTTTTCCAAATGTTCTCTTTTTGTGAAAAATTGTTCTATTGTAATAATATTTTGCCTGTATATAGCTGAGACCTCTCTACAGAGGCTCAACTAGAATGTTAGAAAAATTCACATTATTTTCAGAGTTACAATCCAATTGAAATAATTATTGGCGTTTTTTTTTCTTAAAATTGCTCCTCTCTGTTGTCGTAAAATGTGAATAAACCCACTTCTAAGTTACATATTTCAAAAATTCTAGTTGAGCCTCTGTAGAGAGGTCTGATCTATAAACAGGCAAAATATTATTCTAATAGAAGCATTTTTCACAAAAGGAGAACATTTGGAAAAAAGATTATTCTAAGTTAATTTTTTGCCAAAATATTGTATTTAACTAAATGTTTTTTTCTCAGAATGTCCTTAAAACATATTTATACATATATTCTAATCTAAGTGACACTAAATATCATGAAAAGTTTCCATTTATACGCTTTTGCAAATAACGGTTCCGAACGTAGTCGGATACCTTAACCGGTAAAACTGCCACCATTGAGGACTCCTCAAAGCAATTTCCAGCAAAGTCTGCTTATTTGCTCACATGATTTTGGGACAACTCACGAATGGAATAAGTGATACTCTTAAATTCCGCAATAGAAAATACAAAAACATTCCTTATTTTACCATATGCTAAAAGATTAATATAAAGAATATTGAAATGACTTATACTTAAAGGAGCAACTGCATTCATTGCCATAATGATTTGGGCACCAAGAAGTAAGAGTGGGATTGTAGCAAAACTTGGTGTCCGGCAGATATATTAATGATTAGAATTATAACGTGTTTGTGCATTGCGTTTTTTCTCCAGAAGGCTTTGAACTTCGTTCTCCTTGGATTAAAAAACAGGTAAGTAGAACTTGCTTGCGTATATTAAATATGTTGCAAAGGGATGGTATTTAAATAGAGATGAGATGAGATTACGCCGCCACATTGGAGACAATATGAGCAGCTGTCAGAGATCGAGTGGAAGAATAATAGGGATGAAGAAAACTAGATGGTAACCTTGGAGAGTGTAGTTCGGCTCTTAGACCGTTCTGATTTTACTATGAGGCGGTACTGGGACAGGTGGACAAGAGAGAGATCTGATACACGGTAACCTGGCTCAAGACGCCCTCAAGATCAATAATCGAGAAGACCGTCACATCAAACGACATGAACGCATAGCGCCAACAACTGTCTCATTGTCCACCATCGATACACGGACAGCACCTTCACTCCCACTCAGAAAAATGTGTGTAATTAAATTTATTACATACCATGTCGTTGACTCATCAATATGAACGGGATATTTCGATAAAACATATGTTTTTGATAAGAACTAAGGAAAAACATATATCATATTATTTATTATTTCATTGACTTTTTAAAATACCATTATTCTCATAATGATGACTTTATTGTAAAATAATAAATGTTTTATTCACTTACTTTTGAATTTCTTTTCGATTACATTAAAATAATAAACTATAAAACCATAATTTATAATTCATTTCAAGTATTTTCTAAAATTTATACACTTAAATTGGACAAAAATTACACATTCAAATAGTAATAATTTTTGATAGCGTGATGCCAATTTGCTCAAAATTTAAAAATGTAGGGTGAATACAAATTATGGACCAGATTTTAAAAAATCATATTTTCAAACTACTGCATGTATTTCAAGAAGTGATACATAAATGTGAAGAGAAATATTACAAGTTTTTCCCCTCCACTGATCTATAGTACATTCAAGATCGCCGTTATTGAAACCCAAACATGGTGACAATAACTAAGCACAGTTTTTGCATATTAAATTATGCATGATTTTTTCAGTTATTTCCGTGCAACGTGCATTTAGAAATCACTTCGGAAAAGAAGCACCAAATAACAAGAGCATTTGATGATGGTATCATCAATTTAAAAAAAACAGGTTGCTGGCATAAAACGAAAAGCAGTGACCAGCCAAGCATTTTGGAAGAAGCAGTGGAGAGAGTGAGGCAAAGTTTTGTTCGATGTCCCCGGAAGTCTACGAGAGTCGCCGCCTGTAAGCTTGGAATACCCCAGAAAATGGTAAAGAAAATTTTACGGAAAAGATTAAACTTCAAGCCATATCATTTATAATCGACTTAACAAATATTAAAGGATAACAAGTAAGCATTAATGCAAAAATGGTATGGAAAATTTTACGAAAAAAATTACGTTTAAAGCTATATTTATTTGCAATTGACTCAACAAATATCAAAGTATGACTCGTAAATATACGTGCAGCATTACGAACCATTTGTAGGTGATGAAAAAAAAAGGTATGGAACGAACTGGATTACAGTTTGTCTTATAACAAGAAGATCATACATCGAACATTTGTAACAGAAAAAAACTTGGTATATTTCTCTTTACATTCGTGTATCACTTATTGTAATATATGCAGTTATTTCGATATGATTTTTTAAAAAATCGGGTCCATCATTTGTAATACCCTGTATTATCTAATATTATCTTATGTATATAATTTTAAAAGATAAAGAGGTCTTAGTAATTAATTGAAAATATTTTAATATTTATAAACCAATTTTATTTTTTTTTATTTTTATAAAAATCTAGTTTTTCAACTAAATCTGCATTATTTCATCCGAGTTCAAAATTTTCCTCTGAAATTATGTTAAAATATGAAGGAGAGGGAACAAAACTAGTAAACGTAAAAAATTTCGAGTTACTTTGTTTGTTATATCTTTGTCAACAGATTCAATAAGTTTTCTATTAAAAAAAGAATGGTTAGAAGGCTATACTTCTCTGTAAAAACACTACAAAAAGACAAAGTCAATAGAAACAAAAAAAAGTTACAAAAGTTTTTCCCTAAAGAATAGGATCACGCAAGAAAAATGGCATCATATTTCTTTCCATTATCTTTTCATTAGAAAAGTAATAATCATAGAGAAAAGTACTACAGGCCCTTCAAAGAATTTTACTGATCTTTATAATTAATTGATGGTATTAATATCGGGATAAAATATTCCAGGATAAATATATGTGTGTGTGTATGTATCTGATACAATCAAGAAAAAAATACAATTTACACTCATGTCCATAAATTAAGGATAATGAAGTTCAGGCAAAGAAAGAGACAGAAACAAAACAAGTTTGACTTATTTGTAAAGTCTATTTATTAAACAAAAGGTAAAAATCAAAAAGATGCTAAATGTTTGACATAATTAATAAAAATTGCGATTTTTATTCCATGGAGCGAATTTCAAAAAAGAACCTATTTACAAAAAACAGTATAACATGGTTAGTATGATGGTTAATTCGGAGGACGATGCAATACAGGCCTTACAATGCCTAGGCATGCTGAGTATCAAATTATCAATCTGATCTTGGGGAATATTACACCACTCATCAAGCAATGCGCTCCAAAGTTCCAGTAGACAGGTGGGAGGGGTTTGACGGGCTGCAATTTGTCGGTCAAGCATATCCCACACATGCTCTATTGGATTCAAGTCCGGTGAGTATGCTGGCCAATCCATACGGGTGATATCCCCCGATTGAAGGCATTCGTCTACAATGTTTACGCGGTGAGGCCTGGCGTTGTCATCCATAAACAGAAATTCAGCACCCATGGCGCCCCAAAACAAACGTACATGTTGTTCCAGAATGACATCCCGATAGATGTGGCCTGTCATCGTTACACTCTGAACATGCAGGTCAGTTCTGGAACCAAGAATAAATCCTCCCCAAATGAGCCATCCTGCACCACCGTAACGGTGTCGTTCAATGGGGTTCTCTTGGTGTTAACGGGTACCTGGCGCTCTCCATATTAAATTCCGGCGAGAATCAGACTGCAAACTAAACCTGGACTCGTCAGAAAACATCACACAAGTCCACTGTTTGGGGTGTCTACAATGCATGCTCTCTACTCCAGGTTAATCGCAGACGACAGTGATGTGCGGTAAGTGGAACACATCTAACAGGCCTACGAGCATATAGACCAATGTGCCCTAAGCGTCTGTACACGGTCTGCCTTGAAACTGTCGTACCGGTAGCTGAAGATAGCTGACGAGACCGGTCTGATGCTGTGTTCCGTCTGTTTCTTTTGGCAGTAACTGCCAAATATATACCGGTCCTCATTCGGCGTTGTAATTCGGGGGCGACCTGTGCTGTAACATCTACTCACATTACCATCATCTTGGAATCGTTGCCAAAGCCTGGAGATGACACTCTGGGCGATTCCAAATTTCTCGGATACTTCCAGCTGGGTACGTTCACATTCCAGTCGTCCAATAATTCTACCACGTAAAAAATCATCCAAATGCTTCATTTGTGCCATAACTATGCGGTTATTACACTGAAAGGCTTTTAAAGCGCTTGTGAACAATTTTACTTAATTGCCACCATTCCTTATACACCCCGTTCTTACACTCTCTTCATTGTGACGTACTATCCGCGCCATCAGGTGGTTTCTGTAAGTTGCATATTCTTCTTCAAGATGTGTGTGATAATTCTACAGGTGAAACTTTTATTTTAGAGTTCAATTTCTGTGTAATTCTGAATTATCCTTAATTTATGGACATGAGTGTATGTATAAAAAAAGCAATGGTTTTCATGTTCTACCAAAAAACCACATAAAATTCATAATGAAAAATCAACCGCATGCTTAAGTATATTTAGATTAAAAGCCGGCTTATATAACGTGCACAAAAAATAATATCGAAATTTATGGGTGTGCATTATACATCAGGGGGAAAAAACGATAGCTGCAAATATAAAATCAGAGATGATCATAAAAAAATTAGTCTTCTACACATATTGAAATTTTGTTTACTTAAAAGTAATTGCCTATCTGATTAACTTAGAATTACAGTTCCAGAAGTATAATGTGTTTTAAAAACCCCTGGGAAAATACCTCGAATAAATTACTTTCAAATTGTAAGATCTTTATATGACTTAAATGACTTTAAGATCATTATATATGTATATTTCAAGTTTCCTGGTAAAAAATATGGTTCACACGTTATATGTCATACATACCTAAACGTTTTAACATACTTCTTTAAAGTGTAGGTGCTGGATTTGACCGTAATACTAATTTCATACAATTCAGGAAAGAAAAGAAAATTATTAAGGTATGTATTTTGTGGTTAAAATTGATAAAAATAAATTTAATTATTTTACCAATTACTTTTTACAATAAGGGCATTCATTTTCTTACGGCAAAATGTAACAAAATATTTTTCTCATTAGAAGATCCATCACATCCACTGCACTAGAATTTATAGAAAATTTTAGCCAGTAATGACGTTTCGAGAAGATAAACTTTCACTTGACACCTTTTCATAAAAAATCCTTTAATTATTTATCTATTTAGTAAATTTTTAACCCAGTTCTTAGCACCCATCTAAGCAATTCTTATATCTCGTTTGAATTTTGAAACGAGTTATATAATTATTGGAATCAATAATCAGAATTTATTTTCCTCCCTATCCACCAAGACGATGGCCCTCCAAAATACCAGGAATTAGTTGATAAATTCCGTTCTCTTCCATGCGATTAATATAATCAGTGATCTTAAATTTTGTTAAGATTAAATGAGAGATAACATTTTTGTTTTACACAAAGCAGGAACTTATCTTTCCAATTCAGGCCATTTAAATCCCTTCCAATTTTTGAAATCGTATTTATTGATTGTTTTAAAAAATTTTTATTCCGTTCACTTAAAGTATCCGACTATGTTCGGAACCGTGATTTTGCAAAAGCGTATAAATGGATAATATTTATGATATTTAGTGTCACTTAGATTAGAAAATGTATATAAAATTGTTTTAAGACTAGTTTTACAATTAAAAATTATTTAAGTACAATATTTTGTGAAAAAATTAACATAGAATGACCTACTTTCAAAATCTTCTCCTTTTGTGAAAAATACTTCTTTTATAATAATATTTTATCTGTATATAGCTCAGACCTCTGTACAGAGGCTCAACTAGAATTTTTGAAATATATAACTTAGAAGTGGGTTTATCCATGTTTTATGACAACAGAGGGGAGAAATTTTAAGAAAAACGCCTATAATTGTTTCAATTGGTTGTAGTTCTGAGAATAATGTGAATTTTTCAAAAATCATAGTTGAGCCTCTGTACAGAGGTCTAAGCTATATATAGGCAAAATATTATTATAATAGAAGCATTTTTTACAAAAGGAGAACATTTTGAAAAAGGTTATTCTAAGTTAATTTTTTGCCTAAATATTGTATTTAAATAATTTCTTTTGTCAAAACGTCCTTAAAACAATTTTATAAATTTATTCTGATCTAAGTAACACTAAATATCATTCAAATTATCCATGTATGTGCTTTTTTAAAATCGCGGTTTTAACGTAGTCGGATACCTTAATTCAGGGCTGGACAACTTGTTTTGGCTCACAGGGCCATATTGGAGCGGATGCTACCGAAGAGAAGCAACTTTAAAATTTTGTATTTTTTATTTAAAAATTATAAGTTAAATAAAGTAATATCAGTATTATTTAATTTATTTACTGTGCTAATTTCATATTGTCTATAGCTGCAAGTATACTTAATTTTAAAATCAGTTTAGTAAGACTAATGCACTCAATCACACTTTTCTAGAGTGTTTTTTAAATAAAGAGTGAGATTGCTTGTTGATATTCTCACCACGGCCTACAAGTTCATGTCAGCCAACTGGCACCTATAATTAGTCTTATTGATCTTCGCGCAAAAAAAAAAAACTTTGCTCACAAATATATGTCTACTAAAATGTTAAAAAGATTTCTTCATACATGAAAATTTTTCAGCTGACAAAGATTTGTAAAACTAAGCATTAAACATTTTCTCCACACTGTGACCTGACTTCACGTCAATAAGTTCAAGCTATAGCTCCTCAAGTGTTATATCAATATCAAAAGTAATGGAATATCAGAGCAAACAAAATTTAGGCTAAATTTTCTTAAATTCCCGAAATCTTCTTGGGACCTCGACCTCCCAACTCTGCACAGAAGATCGCTTAATAGAAACTTTTTTAAGTACTTTGTTTTCCTTTTTGTGAAAAATACAAGACGAATTAGTAATAGTACATGGAGAAGAATCTAGGTATAAAGCGAATTTTCTGACTTTGTTGGCGACTTTCTGACCCATAAAAATTCCTTTTGAGCTACTAGTTGCCCACACCTGATTTACAACGATTTATCGTTATTGAAACACTGTATAATGTAAGTATTATTTATCATTAAGAAATATTTCGAAATAAAAAAGCCTTAATATTGAATTCAAAAATTATATGGTAAACTATTTTTTTTAAATGTTTCAGGCATCAAATATTTAGTCTCATTTTATTTACAACTATTTATGTAAAAATCTCATTTTCCTAATATTTACGTGTTTGTGCAAAATTTCTTGTACTTGTTTTATAATCATTAGCTACAATCCTTGTGAGATTCATAAAATACCAATACAAATTTAACGAAACAAAACTATTAAAAAAAATTCAATTCAAATGTTTGTGTGTTTTGCCTTATTTTAATAGTAAATAAAACAAAAGTCAGACTTTTCTTAGAAGTATAAATATTTTGCACAAACGTTTCAGATGCAAAAATAGTATTAGCTTCTATATCTAAATCTAAGAAATTTTTTATTCAAAGCGACTTTCCCATTCGAACATAAAAAGCATTTAAAACCTTAAATCTTTTAAAGAAGCAGAACGCATAGTAATTAGTGAGCGTGAGTAGTTCTAAGATAAAAAGAATTAAAAACTGTCCCTTTTTATAAAAAGGAAGTCAAGAAAAAGCAATTATCGCATTTATAATCAAGCAATTAAGAAAATTGTTAATTACATTTCACACATAGTAAACAAATTAACACAATGGAATTTTTAATGATTAATGCACTTTTAAATATGAACATCTGAAAAATATATTTTGAATGTTAATTATGAAAGGAACAAGGAAATAAAATTGCTAAATTTTCTCATTTTTGTTAAATCTTTATGAAAATTAATATAAAATACGTGCGCGTTAATTTATACCCAATATATACACTAAATATTCGAAATATTTCGTCATATATATGGCATTCTACTTTTCTGATAATTATCTAATTTTTTTTAATTTTAATATTTGCACTTTCTCTCTTTCTCTTTTTTTAAGATTTGGCACATATTTCATAATTTTTACGTACAATATGTTTCTGATTAATTAAAAGACGAAGATTATAAGCACTTATTTTGGCACATTCATGTACATTATCATATAGTAAGGCAAATGTATTACCCTTTTGATAATTTTACAATACGTCATTTCGGAATTATTCAGAACTAATTTCATATTTTAAAAACCTTTTGGATTTTTAAACTTTTTTCGCTACATAAGTCCCGAAAACTCGGCCTAATGAAGATCGAAGGGTGGCCGAGTTTGTGAAAATGCCGGGTTAGCGAGAATGGGATAAAAAATATGTGCTTGATTATACAACAAAAAATGAACTGCCCAAATGCTCTTAAACTGTACTCTGCATTTTATGCTTCATCAGGAATGCTAAGTAGGAATAGTATGTCCATACCTACTCACATTGTTCAAAAAACTAAAGGGTGTTTTGAACAGCCTCTTGCTAGTTCCTCACTATGTTATATTTTAGAAGTTTGTACGGTGCCCTCACTTTTAAAGTCTTCATCATTCTGCCACATTTTTTTCAGAAACTGTGATAGTAGCAATAAGTACTGCTTCGAACATAATGTATTGCTCGGTATGTATTCGAAAACCACTGAACGCCGTCGTTTTCATCGACTTTTCCACATCCAGCAACTCTTTTCAGGAAGTCGAATAAGTTTCCATTTTCTGAATTATCATGCGACGTCAAACAAAGGAATATGGAGCGTATTCCTTTGTCTGGAATGTGGGATGCACGGACTGCTGGGTTATTGAGTGCCAAGTTTTCGGAACTTTACTGTACTGATAAATAAAGGGGAAGGTTGGTACAATGAAGCATTTTGATATATAAAATAAGCAATACCAGAATAGAAAAGAATTTAGAAGTAGAAGTGTACATTGAAAATTACGAGAGATGCTATTTTTTTCCATTTTCTATAAATGCAATTCAAGAAAAGAGACGCAAGAATCTCCACATTCTCTCAGCTAAAAAATTCCAATGGGAAACACGGGAACATTACAATCTCGTGTTCAAATGAAATTTTCTTTAAATTACGTAGGTGGACTTAGGAAAAAAATTTAGCGCCGGCCAACAGTTAAGTAACTCAATAGATAACGTATTAGAAAAAGAGAATTAATCTGTCGAAAATTGAGTTTAAATCATTTTAACAAAGAAAATGAAAAGAGATTAACATAAGAAAAATGACATTTGTAATAAAGATTTAGGTAAAAAAAATGCCTGATTAGAATTTAATAGTAGGTGAGATTGGTGTGTGTGTGTGTATTTTCATTTTGTAAATTAAAATGCAACAGATGACCAGCTCTAGCAGATTTGCCGCCTCCCTCCCCGACACAAAAAATGAAAAATGTCGCCGAGCAATAAATTATAATTTAAAAAGATAAATTGTTCACATACATTAACTCCTATAAAACTTGAATAATTCTTTCGAACAAATGGGCAGCAGATATATATCTAAACCTTTAAGACTTAAAAAATACAAAAGAATTCGAAATTAAGGATATAACAATTACTTGTTATTCAAACCGAGTAAAATGTAAGAGAAGGAATCTCTCCTTTCAGCAAGCCAATTTTTTCGAGATAGAGTCTACTGATGGTAAGAATCGCAAGCGCTTATTTTAACTCATAGTAACTACACACTAACATAAAATAAAAAATCTCTTGTGACTCCCTATCTACCAAAAACTCTAATGACCCCTGTCCTCTTATGGATAGCTGACATCGCACATCATATGGGTGCAAAGAATGTCTATTGTGATCCCACAACCGAATGGGGAGAAAGTTACTAGTGAAATATGTGTGTAAACATATCAATTTCATCATTTAACATACACTCCCGCCTCGAAAACTTCAAGTTTCAACATAAAATAAAACTGTCACTAAACAGAGAGTACAAAATAAGGAAATAAGATACGTTTAATGAAATACTACATTCACACGCAATAATATTCAGAAAATATGTAAAAAAATTTGTAACAAAAAAGTATATATTTTTCAAATTCGATCCAAATGCAGTACTTAAAATTTGCCGTCCCAGGCAGGGGTCCGGTTTGTCCGGCCATAGAGCCGCCCCTGGCCAAGGAGACTAAATATGTTCCGTTTGTTGACTTTAACCCTTTATCTACCGACGGTACTTATAAGTACCACTCACTTTAAAATTACATAGAATAAACATTTATACGAATACTCTGATGATACTTAGCAGGAATATTATTTTAAATCCACTCTTCCAAGATATATGGCATCACGGGCTCTATGATGAGTAATTTAGCAGGGAATACGAATAGTTTTATAGCAGAAATTGCGTTTTCAGCGGATTGCGAAGATGGTCATTTTTGTTTTGCAAAAATAGTTAATGTGAAAAGGTAAGTCTTATTTTTTTGCATGATATTGAAGACCTTAGAAAACGATATGACTGTTTATTTTAAGTGAACGGTATATATAATTAATTTTGCAGTTGAATATATTTAATTAATTAATTAGCTCTAACAGATTAAATTTCCCAAAAATGAGTATTTTGTTTATGTATATCCAATAATTTTCAATGTAGTGATTAAAAAATAATGTTGCATCAAAAAAACTTCAGTAAATCATAATGTGGTAGATAAAGGGTTAAAAACAAAGTGTCATAATCATGTGAAGTTGATCAAACATTAAAATACTACACTTATAAATGTTTATGGACATGAAAAAATAATCTAAAATGTTAGAGATCTTAAAAATAATCCAATCGAATAACAAAAATATTTCGTACAATGTATTTGATCGACTAATCATGGATTCAAACTTATTTTGGTGTGTAACTTTTCTAAAACTCGGTATAAAAATTTACGTTTTAAAATCTATACTATCTTTTATACATTCCTTATAAATAATTTTACGCAAATTTGAAGAATGAGAGAGCACCCACATATATAAAAAAAAATTAAATGCTCTCCATTCCGCGCGGACAGTTGCCAGTGCTACTACCTGGTGGACATAATTCTCATCAAAAATTCAAAAAGTAATATTTTTTTACAGTGATTTGTATCCTCTTTCGTATCTATTTTTAGTGTCGAATTTAATGAAGTTTTCTTAACATCAAGTACATGAGTATTTTAAATTCCAGTAAATCGAAATCGATGGGGGGAAAAAATCAATTTTTTGCTGGATAAATTTACATTTTCAAAAGAAAAACAATCAAGCGATCACTAGTACAGCAATATATTTTTTAAGTCTAATTCAATGCTTAAATAATATTATAGGCATAACTAAATGAAATGCCATTCACTTTTAAAAGTATTAGCTGCTAAAATAACTCCATTTTACAATAATTTCTGTGCAAATTTTTCCGTTCTATCAAAAATACTGCTCTAAATATCAAAAAAAAAAAAAAAAACTCGAAGAAAAGTTTTATTTTGAACATTTTTCACGCACACATAATCAAGGACGTCTTGAGACATGGGCCAGCTGGAATAGGGCCCAGGCCCTCGATAGGGATCTCATTTCACTCTTTGACAGTTTCTGTAAGATCATGATCCAAATAATTTTAACGGTCAAATGTTATTCTCGGACATTTTGCCTGAAAAACTGTGAATCTATAAATATAAAGTGAGAATAGTTTAACATGTGTGAAACTGTTGAAGAGAATGAAATATTTTTTCGTGTTAAAAAATTTCCGCGCACAAAGATGTTGCAAAAAAAAAAACTTATATCAACAAAACTAAGATTATTAGAAGTTATTTCATTTACATATATATGAATATATGCATATATTTAATAAAAATCAATGAAACAAAAACATTTCTAGGAAGTTAAAGAAATTTAATACAAAATTTCGAATTTCTAGAAAAACAAAACATTGTTTTGGGAAACTAATCTGATTCATATAATATTTCTTTGCATTGTCTTTTTTAGCATCAAATTGTCCACAAATTGTTCGACGTCGTGTCTTCTGTTATTAATTTCACCATTGGAGTGTGCGTCTCAATAACTGCGCATGCGCATACTTTTTCTTGACGTTCCTCATATTGAATGATGTGGGAACAGAGAGAGAGAAGCTGCATTGTGCATTTCATTTTCATCGTCGGAATCTGCATCAATGATTTTTTTCAGCGTTGAACTAATTCCAAAATATCTTTGTCTGCCATAATTGGGGCTGTATACACATCATCATCATCTACTCTGCAATGAACTCTTCCGATAATACAATAGGACAGTTCAATCCGGTTGGTGTGTGTGTTTTCCATATTTTGCTCATTCCCAGAAGGAATCTTTTCGCGTTAAAAGAAAAAAAATACATGAAAGTACATAGTAGCTTGTCGGGGACCGTAGTATTATTTCGTGTTAACCGATGTTTCGTCTTAACCATTTTGCGTTAAATGTATTTCATTGTATGTCAACTAGCAACAAGGGTCAGGCTATATTAATATTTGATGACGGTCGTCCATGCAGAGGCCCAGGCCTAATACCAAACACCATCATTTCCCTTTCAGTGGAAAGACAGCAGTCGGTCGAGTCGGCATGTGCAATTTTAAATCAAGCTCATATATTTGTTTCGCTTTACCGCTCGTACGAGTATTTTTGACAACGTATGCTACATACTGCCCTGCCTTCTTTTAAGGACCATTGGGGGTTTACTTTTCCATAGCGACCCGTGGCCTAAGCAGTCTTTTTAGACGTACCTGCACGTGATAATAAGAAAATATATCCATCGGTAAACGTATGAGAACAACAATAAGCAGTAAATGATGTTAAATGCAATGAATAAATTTTTTGGAACGAAGTTCTAAAAAATTTCAAAAAATAAGTTATTCCCTGAGCAGAAAAAAAAATCTAAAATATTTTTCAGTAAAAAGAAATGCTGCAATCGATAGCTTCTGCTCTTTATAATAAACAACATTTAAAGAAAATTTTCTTCGTTTTTACTATTGGACTTTTTTGCATAATACTTATTTTATTATTTTTAAATATGTAACTAAAAAAAACTCTTTGGTAACTTCCTTTTTGCAAGAAACTTTCCCCAAGAAAAAATTAATTGAAGATGAAAAAATACTTCTTTTGCAGAAACGCCATACTAGACGTCTCTCAAGACGAGATAAAAAATATACATATTAAAAAAAGTCATAGATTTTAGTAACAGATACATACTTATTTAATTTATTCTTCTTTCGTAAATCATAATTGATTTTCAAACGTTTAAGAGTCAAATTAGAATTTTCTTCAAAACGACAAAAAAAAAACATTCGCGGACATGTATTATTTTTACTTTTACTATACCCTTCAATTCCTTTTTTTTTATTATATCTTCCCATTATTTTGTTTTACTTACTTTGCCTTATGTTATGCCTTCATTGCTACTATGTGACACAAGTTAAAATCTTTCATTACCTTTCTCTAAGGATTCATTTAAATTTTATGAAATTCACTCTCTTTGCACATCCATTCTATGCTCTTAAAAAGAAAGTACTTAATTAGATTGAAAATTTATTTTTGTAATTTGTTTGTTGTTGTTATCAGATCTTTTTTTTCCTTAGAATTAAGATTCGAAAGTTTCCAGGAATTTTTCCCACTTAATTTTATTACATAAATTTAGTTTGTATAGTTTGGCAGTTACATAACAAATGTACCGATATTGCGTCATGTTATAAGTCCAAGTATGTACGAAAGTTCATGGGAAAAATGATTCAATATTAGAAAGGACTAGCTACAGTGAAAGCAGGTGCCTTTTCACCTGAAAAAAAATGAAGAGGAGTGGCTTCCTTATTGTTCAATACAGCAATTTTTACTCTTACCCTAAATCAGTGGTCGGCTAACTTATTAGCCAAAGAGCCAAATATGAGCATTACAATTTTAAAAAAAATTGGGAGCCAAATCTGCTTGTTTAGAAAACTTTTATTACACTAAGTAAGTAGTACACTAAATAAAACTAAATTTCATACTTAATAAATATTTATTAATGCGAAAAATGTGCTTGTGTGCATCTCCTAGGTTGATTGATTGAATATTAACGTCGCACTGTTCAGCTACACGAGGGCTTTTGGCGACGGACCACGTAATTTTGAACCATGGTCAAGTGACGTGGATGACACCTGAGCTGGCACCCCCCTCTCCTAACTACCACACCACACCAACGGGAGTGCATCTCCTAGGAAAGTTTGAGAAAGTCAGGTTTGTATGTTGTTGTTTTTAATTTTAAGCATGATCCAAGTTCTCATCAATAAGACAACTTCTCAGTTTACTCTTGATAATGTCCATGCTTGAAAAAGATAGTTCGCATATATATGTAGAACCGAAAAGAGAAATAACAGCAAAAGCGAGATTTTTCAGCTGATCATAAGAGTCAGGAATACTATTCCAAGCGCTGAAAATGATCATGTTTTCCTTCTCCAGGTCATTCAAAAAACAGCCCACTTGTGTTGTGAACTATAAAAGATCACATTTTTTCTTCTCCAATATTTCCAGTTCAATACAAAAACGTTCGAATTTAGAGCGCCATATCTCCTTGTTTTTAAAATCCAGCAATTGTATTTTAAAACTACTAATATCAATTTCAAAAGGAAAACATTTCAACTCGGTTATCGTAGCATTAAGTTATACTAAATGCTAAAGTTATACTAAATACAAATACTAAAGTTGCTCTGCTGTTTTATTCCTGAAATCTGGTGAGAAATTCTTCCCTCATATTTAAAACTACTGATTTCAAATGATGTTTATTAAGACTACACAGTACCCTAAAAATTTCATTTTTACCGAACAAATTTTTTTTGCATGTTTTGGTGGCCCATATCATTGAGATGCTTGCCACGAAATTTCAGATCTGTTAGCAAATTAGTTTTTAAGATATTTGAAGTTTTATGAGCTATAATTTTGGTTTCGGTTTCCTTTTAAATCATTTTTTTACACTTAAGTTGAATTAATTAAAAATATTTTTGAGTTTTTAGTTTGAAATGGTTATTAATTCCAATTTTCATTACTAAAATCATTTCTGCTTGATTATGTTTTGAGTTCTCATAATTAATTAATAAAGATTAATTCCATGGCCAATTTTTGCTTTAAAAATAATTTATATAACTTAAAAGCTTTATCATTAATTTTTTTTCCTGTAGAGAAAATGCCATGGCAAATGCGTTCTGGGTTTCTGTGAGAAACAATGTTTCGAAGGGATAGAACACTACTTAAAATGATGGATCTAAAAATCAGTCCTCAGTTGATTCTGCAATTAGACTTCCGAATACAAGTATTCCGAATTCAAATGCTGCAAACACAACTGAATATTTCCTTGGTGTACCAAACTACATTATACTAAACATATTGTAGTATACTATATTTTAGTATTTTAAAGTCGTACGACAAGAGCTAAAACTTCCTAAACTGCCCCAATTTAAAACTGAAAAAAATTAAATTTTATGAGCAAACCTGACTATTATTAGCTTACCTTAGTATCATTATTATTTTGCTCATAAATATATGCTTCGTGTTTTAAAACTTTTGTGAAGTATTAGGTTAAGATTAAGTTGAATAAACTGACGTCTTAACAAATGCTATCAATATCATGCAAAAAATATATTTTGAATTAAAAATATAATTTTCAGTCATATTTAATAAAAATAGAGTTTTAATGTAGAACATACAATGAAAAATAACATATTAAAAAAAATTAGAGTTTTACGGCATTATAAGTTTTTGTTTTATGACTTTACAAACTTTAAATGCGTTTTTCTCAGACTTTTAATTTTGAAGGTATAAGTGTTTTCTAATCCCTAAGGCTTTTTTCCTGTTCAAGATAGAGCCTTGAATTTTTTTTGTATATGCTTCCAAATGTATGTTCTATAAAAGTTAGTATGGATTTAGGGCTGTGAGAACTCTAGTTATTTTTCTAAAAAATGCTAAAGTTGATATTTTAAAAATTTTCGTGTTTTTTCCAGGTTTTTCTAGAAAAATAATTATTAAAAAAATCAACAAGGGAATAGATTTTCAAATCCATACTAAATATTGTTTGTAATAATCTAAGAATCATAAATAAAATTACTAAAAAATTTTAAAAATTGAGTATTTTATAAGAGTTTGAAAAAACTTCAAAAATTCCTAATTTTTTAAAATTTAAAATAATGGCTGGTCAAACTGACTTTTTGCTTACAGAATCAGCTTAATAATATAATCTAAATATAAAACATCAATTATTTTTACTGCAACTGTCTCTAAAAAATTTTTTAAAAAGGGCACCGTTTAGCCTTAATAGAGGAATTATTTTCTTAGCGATGCTGCAGGAGGCTCGGAAAGTGAAACAATGTTTCCCTTTCAAAATCCTGAGCAAAAATGGATAATTTGTTTTTGAATGTTATTACTTCTTCTAATATCGAAAAAATTAAGTTTCCTTTCCCTTGTAGTTTACGATTAAGCTGATTTAGAATAGACGTGATGTCTACTATGAAATAAAATTTTGGATTCATTATCTGTCTGTTAGTTCTGGATAGTGAACGCCTTTCTCAAGAAGAAATGCTTTAATTTTCGGAAAAAGGGACGCGAAACGTTTTAAAACGTTCCCTCTTGATAACCAACGTACCTTGTTATGAAGCAGAAGATCAGCGTACCCATTCTCCATTTCAAATAAAAATTCTTTGAATTGGCGATGATTAAGAGCTTTAGCTAAAATAGAGCTGATAATGGTAATCACTAATTCCATAACTTTACAAATTTCATCCGGAAATATTTGCGCACAAAGCGCTTCTTGGTGAAAGTTACAATGGTGAACAAGTATCTCGTGATTTATTTTTTCTTTCAAAATAGCAACAAACCCTTTCCTTAAACCGGTCATACTTTTGGCCCCATCTGTTGAAATCGACCCAATTTTATCGAAGGGAATATGATGCTTATCCATACACTCAATTACAGCATTTGCGATATTTTCTCAACGCGTCTGAACTTTGAGTGGCAATAATCCTAAAAGTTCTTTAGGGCCTGAATGAGACTTAAGTCTTACAAAAAGTGAAAATTGCGCTGTATCATTTATGTCACAAGACTCGTCCTGCTATTGACGAAGCCGAAACCAATTTCAGATCTTCGATATACTGGATGGTTATATTCGAACACATTTTAATTGTTATGTATTTAATGGTTTTGGCAGACAATGGTAACTCTTTAATTATTTTCAAAATATTTGCTTTGTTCTTAAAATCATGAAATAGCTCTTCGGATGCATTTATAAAACAATTTTTTATGTATTCGCCGTCTGTGTTCGGTTTCCCTCTCTTAGCAATCTCTTGGCTAGAAACAAAATTTGCCATATTAATATTCGCCGTCTGTGTTCGGTTTCCCTCTCTTAGCAATCTCTTGGCTAGAAACAAAATTTGCCATATTAATATTGCTGGAAGATTGCATCTAATTATTAAACACAGAAGTTGACGACTCTTGACACTTCTGAAGCTCCTCAACTGCTTTCTTCCTTGCATCCCTGGTAGGATATTTAGTGCAAAATGACGCGTGCTTTCTAGTAAATTGTCTCTCTAAATTTGACTTCTTGTTTTGCGCGAATTTCTCCTTACAAATAAGACATGTCGGAAGTCCATTCAAGTTTTGAATAAACGCAAAATTCTCGGTCCACCCTACTTTAAATTCTTATTTTTCACCCTCCGTTTTTCTTTGCTTTTTTATTTATTTATTTATTTATTGGTAGCCAGGTTATTTGGGGTGCCTATAGGAATATTCCGAATGTATTTTCTTCTTAAGCCGCCAGTGCAAAATTATTATCATTATTAAATTAATAAAAATAAGAAATTAAAAAAATCTTTTTAAAAAATACAATTTCGTTAATATAAGTAACTGCTTTAAAAAGAAAAAAAAATTCCATCATCAGAATAACAAAACTTTTAATATGACCAAAAATGGGAGAAAATTTCCAACATTTGGACGAATAGAAGTTATCGAAAAATCCATTACAAATTTTGTAATGGAACAAGAAACATATATAGCAAGTGTAATAAAATCGTACAGAAATACCGGTAAGTTGTGCAACTAGATTGAAAAATACACTCAGGAACATTGAAAATAGCGACCCAAGAAGAAAGCATCGGATCGAAATGAAATTTAATACACATAATGAAACAGATGAGAGATTCACTTGATCTCAAAAACAAGACAATTAAACGGATACAGAGTGTTCAACGGCACAAATACTGGGTAACTTCAATAGCGCGTTGGACCACCTCCAGCTGCAATACATGCTGCACACGGTCCGGCATTGAGTTAATTAGACACCTTATGTTGTCCTGAGGCAGATGGGCCCACAAATCTTGAACAGCCAACTGTAAATCATGTACAGAGTGACACGATGGCATCTGCTGTTTTAGCTGATCTCACGCGTGCTCTACTTGGGAGAAATCGGAGGAGCGGGCCGGCCATGGAAGA
Organism: Trichonephila clavipes; assembly: GCA_019973935.1. Lineage (NCBI taxonomy): Eukaryota > Metazoa > Arthropoda > Arachnida > Araneae > Nephilidae > Trichonephila > Trichonephila clavipes. The sequence goes on along the minus strand of BMAU01001238.1, from coordinate 958,325 downwards.
GTCTGAAAGTGAGGTAGGAAGTCTTGAGCAACTCTTGCTGTATGCGGACGAGCAATATTTTGCTAGAAAATTGCCCCTGGGAGACCGTTTAGTAAAGGTCCTACATGGGGTCGAAGAATATCATTAACGTAACGTTGGCTCGTTAAGGTTCCACGCATCACAATTAAAGTGGACCGGCTATCATAAGCTATAGCCCCCCCAGACCATTACACTAGCTGTTTGGGCATTGTGACGTAGAACAGTGTAGGGGAATTGTACCGCTCACCAGGACGCATCCACACCTGTACAAGATTATCATCTGTCCCCAAAACAAACCGGGATTCATCACTAAACACAACCTTTTGCCAATCTGTGACATTCCACATTGATCTGGCTTGGCACCACTGTAGACGCAGTTGCCGATGTTCCGGTGTTAAAGGGAGTGCACGGAAAGGGCGCTTGGACTTAAGATTTGCTTCCACAATGTGTCTGGAAATTGTTTGTGAAACAATTGCTACGCCTTCGTCTGCTCGTATCGTTGAACGAGTCACTGTGGTGTCCACAAGTGCTTGCCGCACGATCCTTCGATCCTCTCTCCTCGTGGTCTTCCTGGTCGCTCCAGACCCGGTTTTCCGCGCGTGGGTACCTTCTCGTGTCCACTGCTCCCAAGAATTTCTAACGGCACACTTTGAACGATCCACCTGGCCAGCAACACAGCGCGTCGACCAGCCTGCGGTTTTCATCCAGAATGATCAGGCCTCTCTCAAACTCGCTTAACTGTGAGAAATGTCTTCTAGCACGTTTACCTGGCATGTTCCGCTTACCAAAGTCTGCCTACAATCGGCGGGTAATAGTCACGTTTATGAATCTTCGAATTTGCGCTGGCTTATATAGCACCCTCTTCCTGATTGTAGCGCCACCTCGGCGTGTATGAGCATACGTATTGGCACAAAACTTGGATCATTTGCATATCACAGTACGCTGTACTTATTTGCTAAGTTTCGCTATTGTACTTAGCTTCCTTCTTAGGTCGCTATTTTCAATGTTCCTGAGTGTACAACAGCTTTTTAATAAGACAGGGCAACGGCAGACACGGTAGATAAGACAAAACTGTTCACACTGCAACTGCTGGTCTGTGGTGCCAATTTGTACCCCCACTACTTTATAATAATTATGCACGCGCATGCTTGTGGTACCTTCGTATCACACCGGAGTGCGCCGAAATCATACGAACATTTTCAGCCGGTAGCTTGTACATGGTTTGTGTTTACGTTTACGAAAACCAATAAAATTAAACTCGATATTTGTTACGTATTTCTACAACAATATAAAATTTTAACCATCTATCTATCTTTTAATTTAAACAGAAGCATATACATGTTCTCGATATATAAAAGAATTTTAATTTATCCAAATAAGATGAAATTTTTTTCTTGCTAAGTTTTTTTTTAAATGAAAATATTATTGTGCCTTCCGTGGATATTTGTACCAGAGCCGCACTTTGCCGACCACTGCCCTAGATAACAGGAAAAAGGCAATATCACACAAATGTCATGCAAAACCCCATCGGGTCATCGAACTTGTGAACGTGGGAGTGTAACAATACAGCTCACATGACGCAGTTGATATCAACAATTACGGGTACCAGGACATGCTCAAAAGAGTAAAATGCCAAAAAGACTTCTTTGTTTACGAAACATATATCTTTAAAAATTTCCAATGGAGCTTAGGTTTTTTTTGTTATCTTATATAATAAAAAGATATTTTAATCATTCTGTAGAAATACAAAAATAATTTTTTAAGTTCAAATTTTTTTTTCCTGTTTAATTTAAGTTTGACATAATTTTTGAGATCTCATAATACATGCTTGCGTTTAGGTACCAATTTTTTTTCAAAAGTATGTCTTAAACATGTAAAATATTTTTTGCACATATATGAAATAGTGCACAAACTATATTGAACCTGTTTTTTGTAGTAAAATGTTAAGATAGTTTCTTTAAAAATATATATATAACTATCTTTGTAATCTTGGAAATTTCTATTTTTTCCGTTTTTTAAACAAACTATTTTTTTAAAACCATGTACTACTTCGACTAAAAAAACTAGGTTCACTATATGCAAAGGTATCCTGTATAAAAAAAGTTTTGGAACCATACAGTGTAATAGTGTATTATAAAAGTGTACCCAAAAGTAAAAAATTATGTTTTGGAGTAAAAGCGAAAAAACTTAACATTTGTAAACTTTTGTTTACATTTTTGTCAATTACTTTTTCCATATTTCCAAAAAAAAGGAACTATTTTTAAACACTAAAATTGAAAAATATATTTTTTTTTAATGTGAATGGTATCCTAGTTAAGTCAAAAGACATAAAAAGACTACACACGGAGTAATTTAAATGTAACGAGGCCTGGGGATAATAAGGAGAGCACAGCAACAAAAAGGGACTTTTTCGCATTCGCATCCCTTTCCCATATAGTGTAACATAGCGTTTCTCAAACTGTGGGGCGCTTTCCCCCCTTTTGGTGGCGTAATAACTCTATGAGGGGGCGTGAGCATATTGATGTCGAAAACAAAAGGTTATTTAAAATATTATTTACTTACTGAAAGTAAACAAAAACAAAATATTTTCTGATATAATAAAATACAGAATACACATTTACACTGATATAATACACTTATAAATGTATCAGTACTGTGTGTGTATAATGTATATTTTATTATTAATTTAACAATGCTAAGTTAAGAACAAGTTTGATAATTATGAGTGACCCCTTGGGCTTGTATGAACACTTATCTTGATAATTTATGCGGTTTTTAATTAATTCCTTAACTGCCGATTAAAGGTTACGTGATTCGCTCCCCAATGCCACCGTTTACCACGTATTTTGATGTTTTTTTGAGGGGGAGGAGAAAAGAAATAAATAAGCAAATCCTCTGAAATAAGTCAAACACTGTCAAGGTCCTTTTATTGCATTCCAAAGCCTTCCGAATAATTTTATGGATAGCACTGCACAAAAAGATCGTACTTCGGAAAGACGTATATATACGTCCAGAACATTAATGCTTTGACTGAGCGAAACGTATATATGCGTTGGTGACACACAAGAGGTTACAGTCGTATGGTATCTTTAGTGTCAAAGTGTTGTATTAGTGAATTCAATGCATTGTTATTTTATGGAGGGGGGCGCGATGAAAATGATGATTGAATAGTGGGTCGTGTATATTGAAAGTTTGAAAAACAGTGGTGTAACTAGTAGAATCAACTTCAGGAACTTTTGGAGCAAATTACTCTTCTAAACCTCCATACTGTCTGATTAAATTTTGTGTAAGTATAACTTTCATTGATCATTTTTATTGTGTAATTAAATTTGTGTTTGTGTACAAAGCTCAATTTTAAATAGGGATCTGTATATATAAATTACTTAAAATTAATTATTGACTAACATATACCTAGTAATGATTAATTTAAATTTTCTCTCATAGGATTTTAATTCATAACATAATCTTGTGAGCCCTTCCAAATTCCACGAGATAATTTTTATTAAACCTACCTAACGGGAAATAAGCACAACTTTATTCACCGAAAGACCGAAACGTTAGCATTTTTAAAACAGAATGTGGCAATTTTGTATCACCCTGGTGTTCGGACCAATCAGAAAAACCTTCAACGAAAATTATATGATTCTAACACAGTGATTTCAAAGCACTCAATATCGAACCCCAGGAGTCTATGACGACCTGTAAGGGGTCCATGTCAGCGAAAAAATTATGTGGCGTTCCATGAGGGTATATGGGGGTCTTTGATAATAACTCATTAAACCAGTTGGTGACTTTAAATTTAAAAGAAAATACAATCAAATGAAAACCAAATTTTACCTATTTAACAGAATTACTTACTGAATTGAAAGAGGTTAATTTGCTGTTACAAGGAGATATCATAAATTTTATTAAAATAACCATCATTTCAGCATTTCTTGGCAGAATTAAGCAAAATGAGTATAATATTGGACGTCTCGAATTTTCTGAATTAGAAACAGATAATATGCCAGGAAAATGATGTTTTAATCTACGTTCACCATTTAAATGCCCTAGGTTTGAAGGAATGCTTTGAAAATGGCAATACCAAAAAAGGCAATGAATCCATCTTACATTGAAGAAAAGAACAAACATCATATTATAAGAGGAACTAATCGGAATATTCATTCAAGAAGATCTTAAAGGAAAATTTAGAAATGGATGTCAGCAATATTTTGCTTTAAAAAGACACACCTGTTATTTATCCCAAATTATGGAGTATTATGAGAAAGTATTTAATTACTTTTCCTAGTGGGAAGGAGTTACAGCATGGTTGCCAATCGCCAAATAAAAAAAAAGAAAAAAGACTGGGCACTAATAACCAAGGAGATTTAGGACTAAACTTCAGAAGATTAAAGCCAAATGTTGAGAATTTGTTATTGAAACACCCATTTCATCCTACCCATTAAAAGCATTTGTTTGTTGATCAGTTATTTTATGTGTTAATTAAATTTTAATTAATCAATTAGCATGTGTTTCGTAAGTTTAAACACTAAACTTCACTAAAGTTAGAAATATAAGTCTTAAAATAAGTAGCTCTATACTAGGAGTCAAAAAGGCATTTAAGTTGATAAATTTGCAAAAATTCAGTATTAGGTAAGCATGGGTCAACCTAAAACCGAAAGACATGGCAAGAGGTCTAAGAATCAAATTGTTTGGGACTGCAAATCTAACAGCTTCCAATTGAAAAAACTACAAATAGCTGAGGTCTTGGGAGCGAGAAAAGAAAGCTTTTCTGAACGTCCTGTAAACCACGCGTGTTGTTGTCCTCCTGTTTGTCTAGCTTCTAGATGAATGTGTGAGGTTGTCAATAAATGTGGATTTGTTTAAAATTTTTAAAAAAAGGCTTATTTTTTCCACCATCGCAAAAACTTAAAAGATCACCTTAATACCAAAATGCCTTAAATCAAATATGGAAATTGTTTCATATATGTACATATATGAATTAATTTAGATTAATAACATCTTCTAAGTGAAAGGGAGCTCTGTATCATAATGTATCATCAGTTAAATTCAGTACAATATAAATTAAAAAGACATTTTTCTTTGCAGTACAAACGCAAAACTTTATTAAATGTAAAAAATCACAATTGAAAATTTAAGAGTTAACTTTTCACTACATAATTCAAACATAAACTATATGAAATGTGTGTTGATACTTTGATATTAGAACGATTTGATTTTTCTAAAAGAATTGAACTGAAAAAAGCAAAAATGTTTCCCGAATTGAAGAAAACGTTGGACGTTCAAGACTTTAATGTATACCTGAACTTGTGCATGACAAGTTCTTAAACACTATCAGTAACTCAGTTTCATCAATTCCAATGAAGAATTTCCTCAGGCGATCGCACTATTGAGAATAAAAAAAGGACAAGCAATTTTGATGAATTTTATCCGCATACATATAAATACATTATGTATATGTGCAAATAAAAAATAAAGTATAACACACATAATACAATTAAACTTTAAAAAAAATTTTATTTACATATTTCTTAAAAAATAAAAATATTCAAAAACATCCAATAACCTCAAGAATGTAAACAGCCTCAATACTATCTTTTTATAGCGGTCTTAATATTAGTAATACCTTTTATAGCTTTTTATATCCTCATAAGACACGCCCTCCTCTCCGGCAACTCACCTGAACAGTTAATTTACTCAAATGATCAATTTTATTGCAGTAGTTCTTATGAATTTTTAAATACATTGCTACATTTGTTTCAAAAAGTATGCATTTTATTTTAAGCTTATCACACAAATAAATATGGTATATATACTCACTTAAATATTACAGTTAAATATAACATAAAAATTAAAAGAAACAGTCTCAGTGATTGCCGATTAAGGTTAACTTAATGTACTTAATGTATTAAGAGATAAATTTCTTAATTAATATAAACACAAAACCTAGTTTATATTCCTATTACATCGTATTAAGGATAATGCAAGTATTCTAAATGTAAGGATTTATACCTTGATAGATTGAAGGTATATCTCACCTTCTACATTGCGGATTTTCAGTGACACAGCGGTTCATCAGAAGCACCATGACTCAACAGAAATAGACTACGAGGTCGCGGCTATGACTATGACACTTTCGGTAACCAGAATAGAACAGACGAGTCTTTTTTAACGTCACTCATTAATGCTTTATTGTGGCTACGGTTACTTAGTGGTCATGGTCAGAGACTTGGGCCAAGCATTTAACGTGTTTAAAATGCATTAGGATACTAAAGACTCGCAGTGTAGAAGGGTTTATGCACAATTAACATGTCAAGACTCAAAATCCTTTCTTTGTCGGGGTATGGAAATTCGAAGAGGTGGTGCCATATCAGACGTCACATTACCGAGACCCATAATTACACGGTTCTTTGCCAATAGCCCTTTATACGTTTGTATCTTGCAATTACTTATGTATTTCGTTTCATTTACGTTTATTTTGTAATATGTAAATTTAATGTGTTCTATGAAAAAATGCAAACTGAGATTTTGTTTAATAAAGATTAAACGCGGGAATGGTTATTTTCCGAAGGATCGTTTTGTAACTCCAAACCCTTTTCGGGTGAGCTCGGTTCCCTTGGGCATTCCGCAAATAGCCCACGTGTTGCTTTACAGTACGACGTCAATAACACTTACTTGAAGCTTTACTAGTGATAAGGATGACATCAGGGGTAGAATTCAACAATCCAAACTTCCAAACTAGACCGACGTGAAGACTGATAATCAGAAACGGTAGATGTAATATTCGTACATAAATAATTATAGAAATCAATACATTCATTACAAAACTCAGGGCCGTATCAATGATACGGGGCCCCAACGTGAGTAACTACAGTCCTACTAACAGGGCTCCCATACCTAAAAACGGACCCCGATGGAATTTTGATACAGCCCCCCCCTTTAGAGCTAGCTACGCCAGTGACAAAACTGTTCATTCAGCAATCGATGTGCCCTTTACGGATAGATCATAGGCTTCCATGCGATCACTGAGCACACTAATAGTATCTTGAGATATTCATTGGCAAACTTAGTTTGCTTCAGATCTCAATTCCTTTATGGTAGGGGTATTCAATCTCTCTCGCTTAAAGGTCAAATTAATACACATACAATGATCCTCTGGCCACGGAACTGTCAAAATTATTGTAGTCAAGAAGTTTATATAAGGTTGGGGAAAACAAATCCATTATTTCTGCATGAAATTCAAGACTTTATTCAAGATTTGGACCAAATATGCACCGTTTTGTTGTACAATATGTTGCCATTTTAAAGGTAGCTTCATAATGCTTCTCTCATAGAAGTCTTGGCCTTTATTAGCAAAAAACTATAGTAATCGATTTTCGCAATCTTCTCTTGATCCCAATTTCAATTTCTTATCACTCAGGAAGTTTTGCAATGCGAGAAAAAGGTGGTAATCACTTGGTTCTAGGTCCGGACTATATATGGTGGATGCATTAAAACTTCCCAACCAAGCTCCCAGAGTTTCTGGCGAGTCACTACAGACATGTGTGGACTAGCATTGTCCGGACAACCTCTCTTCACCTCTCTTCAACCTCTCTTCAACCTCTAACAACACCTCTTCTGTTGGCCAATTTCGGTCGTTTTTGGTCAATAGTTAGCTTCAAACGAGTCCAGTTGTTGACTGTAAAGATTTGAATTTAGTGTTTGGCCATACGGAAGCTACTCATAATAAATGATTCCTTTTCAGTCCCACCAAATACACAGTAGAAACTTCCTGGCTCTTAGTCCTGGTTTGGCCACCGATTGATCTGTTTCACCGAGCTTTGACCACGATCGTTTTTGCACAATATTGTCGTTTGTGACCCATTTCTTATCCTCAGTCACCATCCGTTTAAGAAATGAGTCGATTTCCTTCCGTTTGGCCAAGGCGTCGCACATGGAAATTTGATCTATCATGTTTTTCAGTGATTATTGGTGTGGCACACAAACATCAACTTCTTTTTGAATCCAACTCTGCGCAAATGGTTTAAAACTGTTTTATGGTCGATCTTTAGCTCCTCCTTCGATGCTACAACTAATAACATGCCGGTCAATTTCGATTATTTCTGTTATTTTATCGACATTTTCAACAACGGCCCTGCCTGTGCGAGGTGCATCTTTAACATCAAAAATGCCTGAACGGAATCGACGAAACCAAAATTTCACGGAATTAGCTGTTACAGTATCGGCACCATAAACACAATTGTAGCCGCCTGGCTTGCATTTTCGCCTTTATCAAAGAAAAACTGTAAATCTACCGAATTTTCTTTTTGTTGACTTCCATTTTTAACATCCTGTAACTCACAACTGAATGAACCAAACAAAAAACAGCAAAAGATTTTTTAGTGTGAAATGTCAGCTTGACTAGGAGCATAAATTTGAATTTGTTTGATCGATACTTCATGAGATATCGCCACTTCAACCATCTACCGAAAAAATAATGGATTTCTTTTCCCCAACCTAATATAAAGGGAGGTTTGTTTTTTACAAGACTGGTGTTTACAGATTTGTATGTGTGTGTCTATGTGTATATATGTGGGCATTTTCCACATAAGCCATTCTCTAGGGGGCGCTGGCGACACAGCCACGAGTGAGCTAACTTGAGGAGAATAAAAATTAGAGAGCGAGGACTCGCGATGCGCAGAGGTCGGGAATCCACCGCTTCTGAATCCGATTGAGAAACTGGGAATTGGCCGTGTAGATACCAGCTGTCCAATGCTAGAAAGGAAATGACGCGCAGTCCACTCATCACCAGAACTCCATAAGGCTTTGTGAACTTTGAGAAGAACAGTGTTACCATTGCGAACTGTTGTGTAAGAGCTTATCGTTGAATTTAGGAAATATCTTAACTTGATTCATTATATCTCTACGTGTTTCTGCATTAGTGTGTAATCCTCTAACAATGTTCACCATTAAACGAACGTTGGTTTTAGTAAAAAGCAGTGTTATCCATTAATATACCTTAGAACCCCATGCCACAATCCCAAATATATATATATATATATATATATATATATATATATATATATATATATATATATATATATAATTCCCTCTAGTATCCTTTTAAATAACTTTTAATTCTTTACTTCAGGACTAACACTTTAATCAAATCGTCGAATATTAACATTCCATCAGAAAACTTGCTCCCACCTGTTTCAGACCAATCGTGGCCCCTGTTAGAAAGGAGTCACGTGACCTTCACAACCAGTATATAAATCGAAAATTTTTTGTTCTCGCTCTCTTAGTCTTTTGTCTGCTCGCATTCGCCCTGTAACCGTCTCTGCCTGCTTTTACATACTTGCTTTTGTGTTTTAGATGTTATATTGTGTGTGTACTGTTTGAAATGTCCTGCTATAATAAATAATAAAATGAAATGCCCTGCTACAAGAAATATTAAAAAGTAACAAGTATGCCCCAACAACACAAACATAATATTTAATAATCAAGAAAAAATCTGCTTATCAGTTTCATAAAAGTTAAATGAAAGTCGAATTAAAATACACTGGCCTCCAAAAGTTAAGGAACAACCGGTTTTTTGCGCCTTATTTGCAAACAAATGAATGTACAAGCATCAAATTTGGATGACATGCACAAAACAGTTATGTATTACCTGCAAGATACAAGTTTATGTAACAAAAATTCAAAAATGATTTACAACAAAAAAGGCAATCTCGCTGTATAAGTCCATTTTTGGAAAAAATAAGAATCACAGTTTTATGTGGTAAAATGACATAGAAACATATTAATAAGGGATATGCCCACCCTTAGCTTGAATGCATTGGCGGCATCGAATTTCCATGCTGCTGTCAATTAAGTTGTCGGTTACCAAAATGGGAAGCGAAGACCAGACCCGGAGTAAGCTTTGTTCCAGATCCCCTAAAGACCTTGAAGGAGGGCTTAAAGCAACAACCTGTCTACCAAGCTAATCCCATTGATGCTCTATCGAATTTAAATCTGGAAATTGAGCTGGATCTTCTGTTCGCTCCAAACCAAGACCTTCAAGATATTCTTCAGCAATTATAGCTAAGTGAGATCTCTCTTGCATTATCATCTATCAGAATGAAGTCATTGCCAATTGCACCGACATACGGGCAGACACTTGGATCAAGAATCTCATTCTGATATCTCACATCAGTCAGAGTTCCTCTCTGGAACACATGCAGATCAGAGTGATCTTCAAGTGAGATACCTGCCCAAACCATTATTCCACCACCTCGGTAACTGTGTCTTTCAACAGTGTTGGATAGATAATATCTGGTGCTTCGTTCCCTCCAGATAAGCAGACGTCCTGAATCTCTCTCCAGTGTGAACTGGACTCGTTTGTAAAGAGTACAGAAGCCCATCGCTGTCTGGTCCAGGAAATGTGTTATCTTGCCTAAGATAAGCGGGCCCTTCTCTGTCGTCTGTTGAGCGGTACACACACAACTGGTCGCCTTGAATAGAGACCTGAATTGTGAAGACTCCTTCCCACTTTACTAACGTATATTCTTCTCTGTGATGCTATAGAGTGGTTTGCAACAAGTTGCGCCACAGAAATCCTTCTTCTCCTTCGGGCCGAAAGAGCGATAAAACAGTCTCCTGCAGGTGTTGTGGCTCGTGGTCGGCCTGGAACATGTCTTCTGGACATAAATGCTTCGGTTTAATATTGATTCCAGAGAGACGCACACTACGAGACACATTAAGATGCCTAGCAACATCAGCCTGTGACAATCCCATTTCCATCCATCCGACAACCTTCCAACCAAACTAATCAGGCAATCGGCTTCTCTGAGACATTCGAGATCCTACTGCCTATTGTCAACAAATCTGTTAACAAAAGTTGTAAATCAACAAAAGTTACACGCGTAATTACGTAAACCTGATATGTACATATTTTTTCTCTCACTCACATATATCTGATCGCTCCAATTAAAAAAAGTAGTAGCTATTATTTGTGCATAACTTTGTCTAAAAAGTTTGTTTTTATCATTATAAAATCTATACATTTTATTGTTACTGTCATTTTTTTACGGTGAACATCGAAAAACACATTTTTCCTTAATCTTTGGAGACTAATCTTTGGTACTTTGCAAACCTATTAAAGATAAGAGTACACAATTTTGTTTCCAAAATTTCTGAGATTTCATGCATTGCCAGATCTGTTATTATTTAAAATTATTTAAGGTATAGTGAACTTTTTGAAAAATAAATATTTTCAGAAAAATTTATTTTAAATGGGGATGTCAGAACCATCAATGAAATGTTTTAAATATCAAGAACAACAGAAAAATGGTCGTTTTTAAGACAAAAAGCAGACAAGGCAATATTTTTCCGAAATTGCATCAAATTCAAATGTTGGACCAATAATAGCTTTTAGCGGACTGCAGATTGAACACCCCTGCTCTATGGTATGTACCAATGTCGGTGCATCGCATGGCCGATTACGCTCACAAAAGTTCGAAATGAAGGAAATCGGGTGTGACTCCAACCAGGGAATCCAGGCTATTGACAGTTCGTCCTGAGACATGAGATTGTAGTACCAGTTAAATGTAGGGGAAGTGGCCGACATTAATGGCTGAAACTCAGGCAAAAAATAACTGGTGCAGCTTACCGATCTCATGTTAAACTGCATTAATGTTAGCAGTTAAAATATGCATAAGGAGTGTCCACGATTCAGTGGCGTAGCGTGGAGGTTTGCCGAGGGGGCCATGGCCCGGGCGGCATACGAAAAGGCGCGGCACTAAGCACCCCGATATTTAAATCCAAAAATATTCCACACTCCAAATCGCGTTCGCACGAAGAAACTGATGGAAACGAGTGAAAGCTTCAATACACGCACAGTTGCAGGAAGTTAATTAGTGCAATGCAATCGAATTCCTTTTATATGTTGCTTAGGCTTTTGGAAACCGGTACTATGTGAAGTCAATGATGCTCAAAATTATATGCAAACAGAGAGAATAAATATCCATCAGTGCTCAAAAAATACGTGCTTACATGCGACAAATTTCCGGTAAGCCCCAGGCGTCGAAAGCCCACGCTACACCACTGCCGCTATTCGAGCATAATGCTTATCACAACCATGAAGCATGGTATGCGACTGAGTGTGACGCGTCATTCTTCTATTGAAAAAACCGGAATAATTCTGAAAACATACCCGATGCCATTTTTGTATTGAGAGACGATAAACGTCAACATCATATTAGGTGTATAGACTTCTGCTGAGTGATTGAAGGAAGCTCTAGCGGTTGGCTACAATGCACACAACTTTAATTATGCAACTTGCTGTGCATGGATTTTTAGCAACATTGCCGCGGCAAATGGGTGTCAAAAAATCAATCTGAGAATATACTCTCACTATCTACAGCGTATCTGGGTGATTTATTCTTTCCTCCATGTTCTCAGATGATCCTGCGTCGTATCTATCACACATTGCTCACAACTTATTCAACACGAGTTCCAATTATGCCCGTCGACAAACTGAAATTATGCAACTCCAGAATGCGGGTCCTCTTAACTGCTAGTGTTCAGCTCGCTGATGTATGCTATGCATCTCCTTTGCCCTTCAATAGTTCCGTTTTACAATCCATCGTTGATAGCATATATAGAGTGAGACAGCTGTTGGCCTTTATAGTCATAAACTGGATGTCATGTGAACAGAGAAGCACACAAATTTGCATTAATTTGTTCCATCTATTTGTCCCGTATTTTGTATTAATCTATGCACATTTCTTAATGGTCTTGAAGTTTCACTTTCGGCAACCCAATATAAATAATTTAAGAGATAAGAATTATTTGAAATAAATGTTAAAAAATAATAAAATTAAATACCTCATTTTCATAGACAGATGCAACATATGGCTGGTGAAGTCTCAAATTTATTTCCATTAACTTGGCATAAATTGGTATTAATTCCTTGAAGTTTGGGCCCCATACAGTCCTGCATATTAAAAGAAAAAATAGGCTTTTGAAACAAGATAAAGAAAAAGAAATCCAGATCAAATAAAAATACTCCAAAATGATAACATACAGAACATTCACATTTAAATATTATTTATTTTAGCTAATAGATGAGAAAAATAATAGTAACACAAGCTTCTAGTAGATTATTTACAGCCCTACAAAATGTGTAATTAATTTAAAACAAACTTTTTGCCAGTGCAATGGATACTTTTAGAAAGAGTTTGTGTCGCGGAGTATATATATTACAAAGTTAGCATAGCAAAACAAAGTTCTAAACAAAATTATAACATAAAAAATAATGTTCTTAACTCATTTATGATAAGAAAATAAAGATTTTATCAATAAGAGAAAATATATATAAAATAGAAATCATTCAGTTATAATACATAACTGATTTTTTTAAAATAAAGGACAGATCAGAGTTTGTGATGGGCTAACGCGTCTTTTCATTAACATGTCCTTTGGGTTCTTTAGGGCCAGAATTAAAGGCAACTATTTTCCAACCAAACCCAAGAAGTGAAGCGTAAAGGAAAGATGCAAATATAAGTTAGAGTACGCTATGTGGCAATTTGAGGAATGTTAGGATAATCCATCATTCAAGCATGAAGAAGTTTTGGAAAGATTAAGTGACAGCTAAAAGAAGTTATTCGTGACTGAGAGGCATTAGGTCAAGGTGCATACCATTGCACTCCAGTAAATCCGCAACTTCCAGAAAGATTGGATAGATCGGTCGACATTCAGATAGGAGTGATTATTTAATATTAGGATCTGTGAAAGTATTGGAATTGAGTTTAGGCGAGTTAGTTATTGATAGTGGTCCGTGTTACGTTATTTCGGTATTATATATATTGTGTGTTTAGCCACTGTAGATTCTCTCACATATATTATTATTATTATCTAATCTGTTAGATACTTAAGTTTTAAGATCTTAATAAAGTCAAATTAAGATCATGGCAGCTTCTAGTTCTTACATTATTCCTACACATCTAGCTCACGCTGATAATCAAGGAGAAGGCTACCCGAGGGGGCCACCCTTACAAGTTTCAATATTAGAGAAATATATTTACAAAAAAAAAGAATTTAAGAATACTATTTGTAACATAAAATAAATTATCAGATAATAAAAAAATAGAAAACTGTAGTTGAATTCAGTCATTTCATCTAAATGTAAAAAAATATTTTGTATACTACCAGAATTGTATGAAAACATAAAAACTCATTTAAACGGAGTTGTTAACAAATCAGCAAAAGGTAAAAACGTCGAAAAAATAGCCATACATGCATATTCTGAAATGTTTTGCCACTCGTCAGATAAAATATCAAAAAATGAAAGTTGCTCACTATTTAAGCATACCAACAATTAATATAAAGATATGAACAAAAGAACATTGAATAACATACTGATGTTTAAGCAAAAACACCAACATAAAAATATATCGCTAAGCATTTATATTATGACCATTAGATCAAAACATTATTCGTTTACAAATGTAAAATACAAATATCAATGAGAAAAAAAGATGAAGAAGTGAGTTTGAAATTGTAATTTAATTTCTACATTATATATATACAGAGTGTTTTTTTCCAGGTATAGAAGTTTAAGTTGGCATTACTTTCCAAGATGGCGACCGATTTAGCAGATGTCAAGTGATTTATTCTCAGTTCGGTTTGGCAATTCATCATGAATAGACTCACGCCTGAACAACGCTTTCAAATTGTACAATTTTATTTCGAAAATAATGGTCGATTTTCATAAGCGAATTTTGTTTAGCGATGAAGCGCACTTCTGGTTGAATGGCTACGCCAACAAACAAAACTGCCGCATTTGGAGTGAAGCTAATCCACAAGTGTATGTCGAAACACAATTACATCCGGAAAAACTGACTGTTTGGTGCGCTTTATGAGCTGGTGGAATCCTTCTTCAAAAACGATTAAGGCCACAACGTTACAGTCAATGGTGATCGGTATAGAGCCATGATTACTAACTTTTTCATTCCTGAATTGAACAATCATGATGTCCAGGAGCTGTGGTTCCAACAAGACGGCGCAACATGTCACACAGCTCGTGCCACAATCGATTTATTGAAAGACACGTTTGGTGACAGCCTAATTTCACGTTTTGGACCTGTGAATTGGCCTCCAAGATCTTGTGATTTAACACCGCTAAACTATTTTCTGTGGGGCTATGTAAAGTCATTGGTCTATGCGGATAAGCCACAAACGCTTGACCATTTGGAAGACAACATTCACCGTGTTATTGCCGATATACGGCAACAAATGTTGGGAAAAGTCATCGAAAATTGGACGTCCAGATTGGACTACATCCGAGCCAGCCGTGGCAGTCCTATGCCAGAAATCATATTTAAAATGTAATGCCACAAGATTATCTTTCGAATAAAAAAAATTCATGTCAACCGAATAATACATCGTTGTTTTATTGTAATTTAAAGTTCTATACCTCTCAAAAAAACACCCTTTACTTAGGCCTTAAGGCAACACGGTACCCAAAGAATCATCATATTTTATAATTCTAAACATGCCTGTAAAACTTCGAAATTTTATCTGCACATTTTTTAATTAAGTTATGGAACAATTTTTAATGCAGCACACACAGAAGACTAAACAAAACTTCCACACGCACTTTTCAGATTATCTGTGCTAGAAGTGCCAGATAAAAAAAATTATTTTTCTATCGTGCACGCAAATAAGACTATTATATGTAGAATTATATATGCAGTTAGAAATCATTTCAAGAAACAATTGTGTAATTCACATGCAAACATTCTATTTCATGTATTGTTTATTGAAGAGCCAATGGATTTGGTCATAATTTAAAACTCTTGTGATTTTTTATGGTATTATTAATGAAACTAAAACTTCAAAACAAATACTAAATCTCATCTTTAAAACTGTAACTGATATTTAAAAATCGAATTTGTCATAAAAGTTCATAGTAAAACTCTCCATTTTTACATATTTGTTTTCGATGATGTATATATATAAACCATGTATGAAATTCAACACGATTATAATGAAAATATTTTAGAATATTTATTTAAACAAGTGCCCAGATGCATTTCCTCGATTCTGATATGTTTTACCCCTATAAATTGTTATTTGTAATAATGAAAGTTTTACATTATCAGGGTTCGTTGTGTATTTTGCTTTCATTCGTGTACAATATTTAATATGTGACGGCTATTAAAATAATGGGAATCAAAAATAAAGTCATAAGCATATCTTTTGTACATGCTGTGCGTTATTGCTGTTAAGTTGTAAAACTGAGCATGGAATTAGCTCTGAGGTGTATGTATTTATTTTTGTTATAATTGTTAAGATAAAGCTTTTTTTTTAATATAAAATATTGATCTCTCATTTATATATATATTCATTAGACCAGTATATTATTTAATTACTCTACATTTTTACAATATATTATAGTAAACAGTTTTAAATAAGCCAATTAACATTTCATTAAAAGTTTCAGATTATTCGATGAATAATATACCATGCTATACTCATGGAATTAAAACTTCAAACTGAGATATTTCTCCATGTTTAATTTCTCATCGTATACTATTATTCAAAGCCTTAAGGCTTTTATGTAAATTGAATTATGGATGTGAAATTTTTTCACATATGTTTTGTAAAACTGTGCATGGGATTCGCTCTAAGATGTGTAGTAATTTTTTAAAAAAAAACTTCAAAATCAAAATAATTGCTTTTTCGAGTATTTTTTGTATGTTTAACAATGAAATAATTAGTATAAAAATAATGAGCAGCAGCATAAAAAATATATACACAGTTTGATGTAGTAATTACAAGGTACTTTGAAAAAATTTTGAAAGGAAATATACATATTTAATAAAGCCTTAGGAGTTTAAAAAAATGTTAAAAAAAGTTTTAAAAAATTTATTTTGCAATAAATTTGAAATTTTTTACATGGAATTATAAAATACAGTTAAATATAAATTTCAAATATTAAAAAAAAAATTGTAAAAATATGCTATCATGTCACCATAAAATCTAAATATGAAAGATCTAAAATAAATTTTAATAACAGAAATGGTCTTCCATTTTGTCTAGTAACAACAAATATTTTATATACTAACAAGGGGAGAGCACGACTAAGGAAATTCATTTGAGGTCGAGACTTGGTGTAAAAGTAGCACTCCTTTAGGGTGTTTAACCCTCAATGTAATTCCGCCGAATGGCCAGTCAATTCAGAGAAGAAAGCCTTCAAAAATTATGCTCAGCTTTTATACAATTAAATTTCAATTTCCTCCAACAATATCGTAGTTAAATAAACTTCTTTACGAAAGATTCATTAAATATTGTATTAAATGATATTTTATACAATTATTTTGTATTTTATAAAGTAAAAAAAAAAATATTGTAATTATATAAATATTTATATTAAATTTTATTTAAATATATTTTTATATTAATAAATAATATTTATAATAAAATATATAGTAAATATTAAATAATAATATACATAAAAATTAGCAACAAATTATTTTATAATGAGAAATAAAATATACTATACATAAAATATTATACATAATATAAACTAATTTATAAAGTATATTATTATCAAATATATATTATTTTGCAATTAATATAATAAAAAATAAGTATTTTTTATATATTATTAATTTTTCTATAATATTATAAAACAGTTAATAAGTCCTTTTTAAATAAATTTTACTAATTTTAAAAAGTTTACTAAGTAATTTTTAAAAAATTAATAATCATCTCAATAATAAATAATAAATTTAGTAATAAATTAATAATTTTAATACTAAATTATTACTAATTTTAATACTAAATTATTAATAACTTTAATACTAAATTATTAATAATTTTAATACTAAATTAATAATTTTAATAATACATTAATAAGTTTAAGAATACATTAATAATTTTAAGAATACATTAATAATTTTAAGAATAAATTTATAATTTTTTTAAAAATTAATAATTTTAATAATAAATCATTTTAATAATAAATTAATAATTGTAAGAATAAATTAATAATGTAATAATAAATTAATAATTTAATAATAAATGATTAATAATTTTAATCATAAATTAATAATAATTTTAATCGTAAATTAATAATAATTTTAATCGTACATTAATAATAATTTTAATTGTACATTCATAATAATTTTAATTGTACATTCATAATAATTTTAATAATAAATTAATAATTTTAAGAATAATTCTTATTAATAATTATTTTAAATAATTTTAATAATAAATAATTTAAGTAATAAATTTATTTAATTTCTTTTTACTTTATAAAATACAAAATAATTACATAAAATATCATTTAATATTTAATAAACCTTTCATAAATAAATAAGTTTATTTAATTTTGAAAATAATTAAATGAAATGAAAGAAAATCTGATCGACGAATCCAACCCTGACCTCGCGCATAGTACGCAGACAATATATCAACCAAACTACGAAATAGTTGGAGGAAATTGAAATTTAATTGTATAAAAGATAAGCATGAATTTCGAAGGCCTTTTTTTCTCCGAATTGACTGGCCGTTAGGCGGAATTACATTGAGGGTTGAACACCCGAAAAAAGTATAAGTTTTACTATTACACCAAGACTCGAACTCAAATGAATTTCCTTAGTCATGCCCTTTCCTTGTAAGACAAGTTAATTTATTCAAATCACAGTTATGCTAATAACGTCAGTTAAATCAATATGATAATTCAAAATCACTGTTTTTGTTAAAAGAAATCAATTGTTAAATATAAAAATTTCGAATAATTAGTTCATTATAAAAAAGACTGAAACTTGTAAATAATAATAACAATAATTGAAGACTAACTTACATAATTTAGAACATTTTATAGTAAAAATGCTATATAAGATTTTAATACAAAGTTAACAAATGTGTACTTCGAAAAATAATTCATTTCACTAATTATTAAGTTTACTAAAAATAAATAATTTATTTTAAACATATATTTTTAAAAAAAACAATAATAAAGCAAATAAATTTAATCATCAACAAAACTTTTATCATATTATTTCTAATATATATCCATAGATTTTCATACTAAACAAAATAATAAAAACAATATATTATTGACTATATTTAAAGTAATTATATACAACATATTTACTTCACTATATCTACTAATTCCATTAAATCATCTCTCATTTCCAATAAAGGGCCGTCTAGCAGATAGGATTTGAGATATAAGATTCTAATTCTTAATATATTAGTATCTCCCAATAGTCCTTTTTGCTTTTGCAGAAGCTGCCTTAATTTTTCCTGAGAAATTACGCCTAAGGAATCTGAAATAAATCAAATTAAATTAAAATAATTTCTGAAATACAAAAATCGTAACAAAACATACTATCAAGTAACATCAGTATAAAAAGTTCGAAAATAATGAAATATAATGTGGGGCACAAATTTAAAACGCTTAATTTTCCATATAAAGCTATATGTAACAAATACAGATAAATTGAAAAGTAGAAATTTTTTCAACTATCTCCTATCTGCTTCTAAATTAGAATGAAAATTTTAATACTAAAATGATGAATTATATATTTATAGAGTAGAACTAAATTGGGAAGCATTTCAAAATTTGGTTGAAAATTTATTGAATTTATGGATTATAAAGAATTATAAATGGTTGAAATAGAGGCATATGTTACCGGTATGCATGAATGTGAGGGAGTGAGTGAATATTAACGTCGCACTGTTCAGCTACACAAGGGCTTTTGGCGACGGACCACTTCATTTTGAATCATGGTCAAGTGACGAGGAAGACACCTGAGCTGGCACCAACTGTCCTAAATGCCACACTACACCAACGGGAGGACTTTTAAACTCTCGACAGAGTTAACGTTCATCAATGCCCTACACGGCGGGTCTTTAGTGGTACTGCGCTTGAACTCGTGACAAGGCCAGTCACGATCCATTACCTATACAACTCGGCTAACGCGGCCCAGTATGCATGAAATACAAAGCATATGTATAAGTTCACAGCAGCTGCTCTACTATAAATTTTAATTGAATTGCATGCATCTAAATTTATAGATAACTTCTCAGAAATTAAAACAGCTAAAAACAAAGGGAGTGCGCCTTGAAAGAGGCAATTAATGATAATCTTATAAAACCAACTGATCTCATTTTGTGTTCTCTTTGAACACAAACATAATTTTTGTTTCGCAATGTTAAGCTGCAAATTTTCATAAAATATAAATCTCACCCACCCCACATTTTCATACAAGAAATACACCTTTATCAACTGCACTTTTTACAGAGAAGACGGGATCTTAGAGAGATTTGAATCGGAATCACCTTAGTGAAAGGCATTCAGTAGAAACTCTTTTTTGTGAGGTTCTTTTTTAAGCAAATTTATTTTTGTGCGATTTTTTCTGTGCGATCTTTTTTTATGCGGTATATGAATTTCTATCAATGTCCCAGTGACAAAAGGAGAATGTTAGGGCCTCCCTGAAAGTCAGGTTTTACACTTAATATTTTATAAATTGGGTAAATGCGTACTTGGCGTTAGGCAGGCCTTGATCCCCCTTGAGTCCTGCCTTCCACTGCAAGGCGGGAGTTGCAGAGGTGTGCGTTACGCCACTGCAATGTACATATATACATTTCAAGACGTTGTGTTCATTTGTTATAAACAGTCTTCGGACAATCACATTCACTTGCTTTCTCTCAACGCGCCAACAGCCCGCACTTCATTAAAGGCGAAACTTCCAATCACAGTAACATTATCAAAAACTTGATAGATTATAAAAATGGACAAGAAAAACCGGATTTTTTGAGAGCGGATAAAATATATGCAGGGATACAGCTTTTCAACAAATTGGAAAAACATTTTCTTAAAATATATATAGATAGATACCAATTCCGAAAGGAATATGAAAATTCAAAAAGAGCTTCGATTATGCATTTCCTAATTATAGTGACGTTTACAAGCAACTGACCAACCGACATTCGTCTCAAAAACTTATAACTGACTTTTTAGTGCCAAAAAATAAATCATTTGAAATTGTATCTTCATATCACGAAAGCGGTTTTGAACTAATTCATCACAGGAAGATGTGCGATTTGGATTACGATGAAAAGCAGTGAATTATGTACGTGCATTTTGTGAATGTGAAAACTTCTCCCCATGTATACAATGAGAAATTAAATATTTCCATGAGTAATTTAATTATTTATTTTGTTATGGAAGTTACTATCTCATCAATTTCGTAATTAATTAGCGTATTTTCTAACTGCAACTTTTTTCATTCAGCCCCTATTCACCGCATAAAAAAATTCTGTACTACTTAAACGAAGTTGTTTGTTATATGTAAGAATTTATGAACTGTTCGAACATTTTTTGTGGATTTTTTTGCTGACCCTAAATACCGAACAAAAACAGGTTTTACTGTATTGTTACTTGCCTACTACTCCGAACATGTGGAAAAGCAAAAACCATCATTATGCGTAATCACTATCCTATATCAATAATATTTGAATTCCCCTCACTATCAAAATAAACACTTCTTCATATTAGATCTCCAAACAATTCCACAGAAAAAAAAAGCAGTAGTGAGATTTTTAGCGATTTAAATACTGTACACAATGTTTGGAAATTCCCCAACAACTACAAAATGGAAAACAAAATACAAAAAATTAGACATGTTAGACTTCAACATACCTTTTCTCAAAAATTTACTTTTCAAAATATCCTTGGCATGTATAATTTTAAAGCATTTACAACATCTCTCTCTCTGTTGAAACAAATTCACTCTCTCTCTCTTAATTTTTTTTTTAAAAAACTTAATTTCACTTCAAAAATCATATTAACTTACACAATGAACTCCAGACAAAAATCGTTGAGCAAACAGAATCAATCACATTAGCTCCCCATAATTCTTATACAGTAGAATGTAGTTTATCCGAACGTTTATTAACCGGAGCGTCAAATATCCGGACTAGTTTTTTTTTTTTTTTCTTTTTCATCTACAAAACTGTATATGAATACGTTTTCGAACAAAACAATGCTAAACAGTTGTTTCGCGTGAGGGCAAAAGTGACATGAAAACCCAAGGTCACGGATATTAGGGGAATTTCAGTTGTATGATTTGGTAAACATCAGCGCGGAATATTAGGTCAGTTTGTTTCCAAGTGAGGGGGTGTATGTGATGATTTTCAATATTCGTATAGTGTCCGGTTTCATATACAGTCAACCCTCCTATAACACGGTGAGTGCCTACCGCGTTATATGGAAACCGCGCTATAAGGAACTCCGATTTAACCGTACAAACCAGTTCTAATTCGTAGCGCGTTCTATGGAAACCGTCTACCGCGTTGTATGGAAACCGCGCTATAAGAAGCTCAGAATTAGTACAAATCACATCATTCGTATCGCGTTATATGGAGACCAATAAATACAAAAGACGAGATAAACTCCACCGGTGTTATTGATTTAATATAGGAGTACAACGCGCCAAGCGCTTTTTGGCGCGATTACTTAATCCTTTTGTTTTGTCTACGCCATGCCTCAGTGGGCGCTCCGCTTTTAATTTATTCCACGCGATCAGTGTAATCCCTACTTTTTTTTTATTTCATAATAAAACTAGATTTCGAAGGGAGAGGTGGTGGCAAGATTTTAACATAAAATAAATACGACAGAAAGTAATATTAATGTATTACACTTCCAGATGTAAATTATTTACACTATTTTAAGAGTTCTTTACACAAAATTTGAAACAATGTGTTACTTTTGCTGAGCAGGGATCCTGTGGAAAAAAAAAACTAACACTAATAAACGTTATCCCTATCGGAAAGAACTGATGGGACGCTGTTAAACGGAAACCGCGCTGTAAGAGTACAGCGTTATAGGAGGGTTGGCTGTACTGCATGATGCGCATTCAGTTTTCGAACAATCACGTATCTGAACAATGTCCGGTCCCGATTGATTCGGATAAACGACTTTCTACAGTATTTCTATTAATAATCCACACTACCTCTACCAAAAAAAGACTAACAAGGGGAGGGCATGACTAAGGAAATTCATTTGGGGTCAAGACTTGGTGTAATAGTAGTACTCCTTTAGGGTGTTCAACCCTCAATGTAATTCCGCCAAACGGCCAGTCAATTCGGAGAAAATAGCCTTCGAAATTCATGCTTAGCTTTTATACAATTAAATTTCAATTTCCTCCAACGATTCCGCAGCCTGGTAGTTATATCGTCTGCATACTATGCGCGAGGTTAGGGATCGATTCATCGATCAACTTTTTTTTTCAATCCACTTAATTATTTTTTTAAATTAAATAAATTTATTTATGAAAGGTTTATTAAATATAAATGATATTTTATGTAATTATTTTGTATTTTATAAGGTAAAAAAATATTAAATAATTTTATTACTTAAATTATTTATTAAAATTTAAAATAATTATCAATGAAAAATATTTAAAAATATTAATTAAAAGTATTTAAAATAATTATTAATTAAAATTAATATTATTATTAAGAATTATAATTAATAAAAATTATTATTAATTTATTATTAAAATTATTAATTTATTAATAAAATTATTAATTTATTATTAAAATTATTGATTTATTATTAAAATTATTAATTTATTTATTAAAATTATTAATTTATTAATAAAACTTTTAATTTATCTTTAAACTATAATTTATTTTTTAAATTATTAATTTATTATAGAATTCATTAATTTATTATTAAATTTATTATTTATTATTAAAATTATTATTTATTTATTATTGAAATTATTATTGATTTATTATTTAAATTATTTAAATAAATTAATTAAAATTGATTAAATTTATTTAAAAAGGACTTATTAAATATTTTATAAAATTATAAAATAATTAAATTGATAATATATATATATATTTTTATAATAATTACACAATAATTTATTTAATAACAATAATATACTTTATAAATTATTTTATATTATGTATATTTTTTAATAGTATATTGTATTTCACATTATATAACTATTTGCAACTAATTTTATGAAAAATATCATTTAATATATTTATTATATATTTTAGTATAAATTTTATTAATATAAATATATATATAATTACAGTATTTTTTTACTTTATAAAATACAAACTAAATACATAAGATATCATTTAATATTTAATAAACCTTTCATAAATAAATTTATTTAATTTTAAAAATAATTGAATAAAATGAAAAAAAATAGTTGATCGATGATTCGCACCCTGACCTCGCACATGGTATGTAGACGAAATACCAATCTGAATCGTTGGAGGAAATTGAAACTTAATTGTATAAAAGCTAAGCATGAATTTCGAAGGCTATTTTCTCCGAATTGACTGGCCATTCGGCGGAATTACATTGAGGGTTGAACACCCTAAAGTAGTACTACTATTACACAAAGTTCAGACCCCAAATGAATTTCCTTGGTCGTGCCCTCCACTTGTCAGCTTAAAAATAACCTTAAGAAACAATATTTGAGATCTTTAATTCCAGCTTTTAAAACAGAATACAAAAGAATCCAAATTCACATTGTTGTTGTTTCCAATCCTCTTGAGCAGGAAAGCCTACACCACAAGTCCATTTAACCTTTCCGCGTAATAGTCTCACACACCAGACCTTGCTATTCATACAACTGTAGCAAGGAAAATGCCCCAGCAGTCCAGAAGATGAGCAGGAGAAGCAAGGGAAGAGCAGGGACAGGTAAAGAAAGACTTTACCCCCTGCACAAAAGTCATACTACGCAGGTGACCAATTTTAAAGCTCGCCAAGGCCGTCTGATGAGTCAGGGAACTCCTGCACTGTATAGATAGGCCAGGTCTCTTTGCTGCGTACCAGTGGTGAGCAGGAGGGTTTCGCCAAGTCAAATTCACTTTTTTTCTTTGGAAGGAAGGAATTTTCGAATGGGTTAAGACAGTGGAACTGGGATTAGGGAGATCACCTCCCCTACCAGCCTGCTCATCATCAGTTTCGTTCCCAGGCACACCCACATGTGATGGAATCCACTGGAGACATATTTGTTTCCTCTGACCAAGCCTAACTAATTTGGGTAAAATATCTAAACCAGTACTGTCCATAATTTTTGGCTAATTCTTCAAATAAAGGATGGAGCTTCTGCTGTCTGTCAGGATCCAGATACTGTCTTTATAAGAGCTGAGAGCATGATCGAGAGCACCACTAATAGCAATGAGTTCCGATCTAAAGACGGAACAGTGTTCAGGGTTCCTGATGCTGATTTTAACAGCGTTCCCAGGAGTGTTACTAAAAATACCACTTCCTGCTCTACCCGTATCCGAACGACTGCCATCTGTGTATATAAGCAAGGCTTGATCGGATATGTCATTTATTACTTAAAGTGCCAGTTGTCTGAGTAATTCCGGATGGCTGCTATGCTTGGGAGTACTGGTCAATAATTCCTCCCGGAATTCAATATGATTAAAAGAATCAATAGGTGTGATGCAGCTAAAGGGTGTAGATGCGTCAACATTGAAATCAATAAAACCATGTTTACGCATGTAATTAAGTGGGCTGACTCGCTTTAAACGTTGGTTACTTGTCCAATTTAAAATGAAAGAAGAGGTTCTATTGAAGGATCCAAAGCTTTTAATTTTGTTAAAATACCTATATGAGTTGACTTCGAATCTCATAGTAAGAGGTTGGATGTCTGCCTCGTACAGAACTATGTCAGTAGGGAAACTATAAGGCCCGTGATAATCCTCGCAACATTGAGTTGCACTCTCTCCAGTTTTTTCAAGTTTGTAGGAGATGCTACTTGAAAGATTTGGTACCCATATTCAAGGACTGGGCAAACCAAGGTTGTATAAGTTTATTCTAAGTGTGGAGGCGTCTGAACCCCAGTCTCTGCCAAAAAGATATTTTAAGATCTTAAGTCTCTTTCTTGCTTTATCGGCTATTTTCTCAATATGTTTACCACAGTTTTTTCTTCCGAATCTAAAGTGAAACCAAGATAGGTAGGGTATTTACTGTAATTGAAGCGCATTAGAAAAATTTCAGGAGAGTTGTTGTAAAGATGCCTATTAGTCGTGAAGAGGCTGACAGTAGACTTTGAAGTATTGAAAGTAATTTTTTGTCGTTGTCTGCAAATTCCTGAATATTTACTAAGGACCTATTTAGTTGGGATTCCATTTTGCTAATATTTGCATCACTGCACCACAAAACGAAATCGTCAGCGAAAACTCCAATTTGAGAAGGGTTAACATATTTTTCAACCCCGGAAATAAATAATGAGAAAAGAGTCGGACTCAAACGCAAAAACCAAATTCACATTAAACGAGCAATTTAAATTTAATTAAGATTTTTGGAATCAAAACCTTTAGCACCTATCAAAATAAGACTCCGACAAATACATAATTTTCGAAAAACAGATGCTGTCTTTTTCCTATAAAAATTCATCTTTCCTTTACCTTACTAATTTACTTGATAAAGCAATAAAAAATAATTTTTACAACAAAAACAATTTAAAATTAATTTATCTGCTCTACCTAATCAGTAATTCAATAAATTAAAAAGAATAAAATCTAAAAAGACACAGGTTCTTGGCTACAAGGTGTTTTTTTTGTTTGTTTTTTCCTAACTAACATCGCATTGTAAAAAATGCGGTGCCCGGGGTCTAGTCCAGGTGCCGCTGAAGACCCCCTGTATAGAGAGAACTGATGCACTTTATGTCTGTCGAAGTTAAATGCCGTCCCGTTGGTGTGATATGGTAGTTTAGAAAGGGCGATGCAAGCTCAGGGGGCTCCTCCTTGTCACTTGAACGAGCCTCAAAAATATAAAAGCTGTCTCCAATAGCCCCCGTGTTGCACCATAGTGCAATTTTAATGTAATTCTCACTCACAATCTCACACTAAAGCAACGCGAGTGCAACTGAAGATGGAACTTCGCAATTTTGAACCACGGTCAAGTGACGAGGGGGCGATCCCTGTGTTCAAACTTCCGCATTACGTGAACATGAGGAAGTATCAGCGGAATAAATGAGTGAAGGAAGATTAGAACCGGGCACCTTCGAATCCGTAAACGAGTATCTTAGCCACCCTGCCAAAATGATTGTCGGCGAATAAGCGATTTAACGATACTATATTTGTGGCGAGCGTGTAGGCAGTTGCGTCGTTTTTGAGTGAGACGGCTTGTGAGTTTCGACATTCGATTTCGACGGTTCGGTTGCGTCAACGTGTATGACAGCTTGGTTGCATTTTCGGTGGAAAGATGGCGTCACGACTGCTGCGGTTCTTTTTCTTGCACGGCCAAGGTCACCAATGAAGGAGGATTGGAACGGGCACCCTTCCGATCCGTAAACGTGTATCTTAGCCACCATGCCAAAAGGATCGTCATAGCATGGAAGCTATCACTGGTTCATATAGGTACCACTGCCACATGAGCATCAGCTCATGTACACGGAAGGTCTTCAGTGGCAAACCAGCAACTCGACAACGCCAATCACGAGTTCACGACCAAGACTACTCTGCTAAATAACATGGTCATAAACAGCTCAAGTAATTAAATCATTCAAGTAAATTTTTTTCTGCTGCTATAATACTTCAATAAGCTTTCAAATTTACTTTAAAATAAGACTGAATAACATTTTAAGCAGTTACAGATGAAAGATTTTACTTACATTTCAATTTCAATAGACATTTTACCAGTTGCAAAGTATCTTCAGATTCAACAATGACAGGGAATGCTTTTTTCTATCCAATACTTTTCTTAATGGAGAAGTCTAAAAATAGAATGATACAAATAAATTAAAAACGTGATGAAATAATTTCACCTTTAAAACTAAACTTATCTCTCTATATAAAAAAGTTTTTCGAGATACCGTAATAAATTTATTTGCACATAAGGAATAGTAAGGTAAAATGGATAGTAATAAATTGCATTTAACCGAAGTGGAGAGCCAAGAACGATTTCCTTAGAGAATCTCTCCTGCCTTCCATCGCTTTCTAATAAAAATCCGCTTACGTCATAGTTCGTGATGTTATAGATGTCTCCACTAATTTCCAGTTGCATCCATACAGCCGCCGTCGCCAAAAATTGTCGCCAAGTTGCTCTATCGCTAAAAATGGTTCCAACTGTCTGTATTATCACTATTTCACCAAGTTTTTCCATTGAAACTCCATTATAATGTAAGGGGCGCCGTTGCTGGCGAATATTATAATTTACATCATAAAATAAATATAACAGAAAGTAATATTACACTCATGTGTCCATAAATTAAGGATAATTCAGAATCACACAGATATTGAACTCTAAATTAAAAATTCCACCTGTAGAATTATCACACACATCTTGAAGAAGAATATGCAAATTACAGGAAACCACCAGATGGCGCGGATAGTACGTCACAATGACGAGAGTGTAAGAGAGGGGTATATAAGGAATGGTGGCAAAGAAGTAAAATTGTTCACAGGCGATTTAAAAGCCTTTCAGTGCAATAACCGCTTAGTTATGGCACAAATGAAGTATTTGGATAATTTTTTACATGGTAGAATTATTGGACGACTGGAATGTGGACGTATCTAGCTGGAAGTATCCGAAAAATATGGAATCGCCCAGAGTGTCATCTCCAGGATTTGGCAACGATTTTAAGATGATGGTAATGTGAATAAATGTTACAGCACAGGTCGCCTCAGAGTTACACGCCGAATGAGTACCGGTATATTTGGTAGTTACTGCCAAAAGAAACAGACCTGTCTCGTCAGCTCTCTTCCGCTACCGGTACGACAGTTTCAAGTCAGACCGTGTACAGACGCTTAGGGCACATTGGTCTATATGCTCGTAGGCCTGTCAGATGTGTTCCACTTACCGCAACTCACTGTCGCCTGCGATTAATCTGGAGTAGAGAGCATGCATTGTGGACACCACAACAGTGGTCTTGTGTGATATTTTTCGACGAGTCCAGGTTTGGTTTGCAGTCTGATTCTCGCCGGAATTTAATATGGAGAGCGCCAGGTATCCGTTACCGCCAAGAGAACACCATTGAACGACACCGTTACGTTGGTGCAAGATGGCTCGTTTGGGGAGGAATTATTCTTGGTTCCATACTGACCTGCATGTTCAGAGTGTAACGATGACAGGCCACATCTATCGGGATGTCATTGGAACAACATGTACGTTTGTTTCCGGGCGCCATAGGTGCTGAATTTCTGTTTATGGATGACAACGCCCGTCCTCACCGTGCAAACATTGTAGACGAATGCCTTCAATCGGAGGATATCACCCGTATGGATTGGCCAGAATACTCACCGGACTTGAGTCCAATAGAGCATGTGTGGGATATGCTTGGCCGACGAATTGCAGCCCGTCAACCCCCTCCCACCTGTCTACCGGAACTTCGGAGGGTATTGCATGATGAGTGGTGTAATATTCCCCAAGATCAGTTTGATATCTTGATACTCAGCATGCCTAGGCGTTGTAAGGCCTGTATTGCATCGTCCTCCGTATTAACCATCATACTAACCATGTTATACTGATTTTTGTAAATAGGTTCTTTTTTTTTTAATTTGCCCGAGGGAGTAAAAATCGCAATTTTTGTTAATTATGTCAAACATAAAGCATTTTTTCTTTACCTTTTGTTTAATAAATAGACTTCACAAATAAGCCAAATTTGTTTGCTTCTGTCTCTTTCTTTGCCTGAACTTCATTATTCTTGATTTATGGACATGAGGGTAACGTAATAAATATCCAGATATAAATTATTTACACTATTTTAAGATGAAACAATAATTAAACAAGATAAAACATTAATTACACAAAATGTGGAGATGAAGATTTGAATTTTTTTCCCCTGCTAATAATGTAATTTTTTAAAAAAGAACATTTTCATGTAAATCACAGTTGAGTAATTTGAGTAATGAGTATGAACAGTTTTATAATTTGAACAAAGGGGTTGATTTGCCATGAAGCGGATAGTGAGTACCTCCCCCCACTAGTTACACTAAATGAAAAGTTTCAGGTTTGGGCTTCATTAATAAAAATACATTAAGATTAAGGTTCAAGAAAAATTTTCTAGTAATCACATCACTTAGAATTTTGCTTCAATTACTAATTAATCTGACCACATTCTAAGTAAAACGGTACCAAATATATTTTCATGAACATTTATATTTACTGTGTTTTCCATGTGTAAGCCGAGAATTTTTGGAAAGTTTTTAAAGTTAGAGCAAGGATTCAGTTAATATACGGATCGGTTAATCTTGGAAAAAACGTAGTTTTGGAAAAATGATTTTTTTTAAACATTTTCCGCTAGCCGTGGGCAAGTGATTTTAATCTTTGAACTACGGACAAAACCCTTCGAAAGTATAATCCTTTTTTGTCACTCAAATTATTCAAAATCAGTGCTAGAATGCGAGCTTTCGAATGAATTCATAAAATTTACAATCACTCCTGGGGTGTCTTAATGCATGGGATCCTCAATCAACGAGTTTAATGTGTAAAGCATGAACGATTGATCGACGATAACGTATCATATACGAATTACTCTTCCCACTCATTTTTCAACTCCCTCTCAAAAAAATAGCGCAGACAGTAGAAATAGCATAGACAGCGAACAAAACAACAAACGATCGGAGAGGGTCTCTTCCGACAGGATCTGGTATTTTACTTTCAGCCAATTCGCTTGTAACATTTTCCAACCGTATGATAACACTTCACCTTCATGGAGACATATTTCAAAACTACAGGAAACCTCATCTGCCCCTCCGCCTCTCAAATCGGCTTATATACGGTTTTTGAATAATAGAGGGTAAATTTATGAAAAAAACCGCATTCTCAACTTACACACGAATGAGTTTATTATTTTTGGAAATATACGACACTATCGTTTTATTTTATATGTCACAGTTATTTCGTTCAGTTATATAAAAAAATGCATTACCCCAAAAGGCATCTGGCAATAAGTGCACGGATCACGGATGTTATCCATGTGTTCTGCTGCAGCACATTCAGAGTCCGAAAACAAACTGATGGTCAACGACGAATTGACATAGATTGTAAGCTAATGACATAAATACAAATACAAATATTAAAAAAATATATTATAATACAATACAGTTTTCTAAAAAATACTTGTAAATACGAAAGTTTTAGTTTTTTTCACAAAATATAGCAATACCCCGGACTTAAATGATAGGTGGAACTGAGTTATAACCGCGTAAGTCGCGGAATATTTTGCACATTAATTACGCAATCTATGAAGCATATGTTTCAAGTTTGAAGACCCCACGTTGTTTAGTATTTGATTATATGTGTATGTGTGTGTGTAATAATTCCCTCTAGTATCCGTTTTATTAACTCTGTGTACTAATATTTAAAATAACTTAACTATTTGGTTTAAAAAAATTAACATTGTGATCTTAATCGTAACCCACTAGTCTGAAATCCCTATCCCGCCCATTCTATCCAATCAGAACTACTATTACGCAATCATCACGCACTTGCACTGCTGGTATAAAAGCAAAAATCGTGTGTAATTGCTCTCTTTTGTCTACCTGCCTTCATAATGTAATCAGCTGGCTGCAACGTGTTCTATGTTTGTCTGTGTTAGTGCTATGATGTTTGCTTCTTTTATGTGTAATGCCGTCCCTACTGGATCTTTATGTGTTTCCGGATGTGAATAAAAAGGAATAACGATTTACATGAGTGCATCTTCGATAACACCGTACTCGTTCACGCTCCACTTAACACAGAAAATCATATCACCGGCCACGTCCTACCTTTGTTTCGCCATTGTTTAAATCAGGGGTGGATAGACTTTTATATGGCACGGTCTACTTTAAAGTTTTTCAAGGTGTCACGGTCCACCATGTGACGTAGTTGTGATAAGCAAAAAAAAGCACAACACAATATTTGTATTACAACAATAATAAATACAGAATGTGTATACTTACCTACATATAACTACAGCAGAAAAACAAAACTTATTCTTTTAAAACTACGTTTTAAGTAAAACGCAAAATACAAACATAATAATTATACCTATAAATTTAATATCAAATGATGCATTTTCAAACAATTCACAATACATCACAAATTAAGTACTTTTCCCTTAAAATTAGTTTTCATAGCTATAGTCTCAATAGACGACTTAGTCTTCGTATTATTTGCCTCCCCCCACAAACACAATCTTGAATATACCTCGGTATATTATTACTAACTGCTAATCTTACACTGGATTCTAAATGGTCGTCTGTGAAACGGGAATATGTTGTCTTATCTATATTCTTCGTTGGAAATGTAGACTCTCACAGGTAGGTAGAGCTAAAGAAAGATGCTAAATGAATTGCAGCTTTTTTAAAATTGGGATACTTTACTTCGACCAATAGATTCCAAAAGTTAATCTTTACAAATTACGCCCTTTTGAAAGAGAAAATCTTCGTTTTCCTAGAGAAATATATAAAGAAAACATGCAACATACACTTGCTAGAAAAAGTCTGCGTTCACCTATAATATAAAAATCATAGAGCAAAGGTATATAAAATTTAATAGAAGTATAATTTTTTTCTAACAAAATTTCACGAATTTGTTTACTATTATTTAAATATTGAGCATGCAAGAATTCGTTAATTTTGAATTAAAACTACTTAGGATAACGGGAGTTTTGTAGCAAAATACACAAATAGTAGGCAGAAAATATCTGCGTTCACTATTTGAATATTCTTGGTTCTTGGAATTTGTATTAACAGACAACAGAGTTTTTGCATTTAGTTATCAAGTAAAATAGCTTATGAAAATTGTGACGCAATAATTGTTACGTTTTTGTGAGATCCGAAGCAATTCAACGATATGGAAAATAAAAAGAAGGAAATTAGTACCAGTGAGCGTAAAATCAATGTGAAAGTGTGAAAAGATGGAAAAAGTCGTCGGGATATAGCCAGATCCATTGGACCGCAGTATTCATCTATCCAGCATGTTATTTATATCTACAAGAGTTTACACATCGAAACCTCTTTTAAGTTGTCCATCTTAACTCACAATCAGAGTAAAATGAATTATGACATAAATGGTGAAAAAAAACCGTGTTTGTCTGTAACTTAAATAGCAACGACATTCACGAGCAGTTTAACAAAAATATTTGGGCGGATACTGCAAGAAAAATTTTGAAAAAAGGCCGGATACCATAGTCGAGTGGTTCGCAGAAAGCCTTATATTTCAATGACCAACCGGCTTAAGTGGATAGCTTTTGAAAAAAATCATATCCATAAGCTTCTTGAGTTCTGGAAGACTGTGATATTCTCTGACGAGGGCAAATTTTGTATCTTCTGCATAAAAGGTTGTAAATTAGTTTAGAGAAAACCTTGCACAGCGCTTCAAAAAGGGCATTTATTACCAACTGTAAAGCATGGCGGCGGTGGAGTCATGGTGTAAAGGTGCATGGCGAACAATGATGTTGGCAAGTTGGAGTATATATAATCAATTATGAACAAATATAACTTTGATGTCCTAAAAAAGAATTTAAAGGAAATTGCCAACAACTCGGCTTAGGATAATCGTTTCGTTTTCAACACGACAACGATCCTAAGCACACCGCTGAGATTGTGAAACTTTGACTCTTGTATAATGTCCCAAATCAACTGCACATGGTCCCACAGTCATCTGATCTGAATCCTACAGAACACCTATGAGGTTTGTTGGAACACAGGATTCGTCAACACAATGTATCTAGACAGGATATGCTGAGGAGTGTTCTTAAGGACCAATGGGAAAATATAAGTGCTGAAAAAACCTTAAGATTTGTTAGTTCAATGCCGAAACGACTTCAGGAAGTTCACAAATTATAAGATTAACCAACCAGCTACTAAATATATAGCACACTATTCTCTTTTTAAATAATTTTTATAATTACTACTAAAACAGTGAGCGTAGACTTCTTATACTTGATTTTTTTTATTATCGTTACAAACCTGTCTTTATTTTAAAATCTATGAAGGTAAACCAAATTTACTTTTGTTATTCTGAATACTTAAAATGAACTAAATATAAAATCTAATTATAATTTGTTTTTTAAATTCCAGTTTTTAAACTTTTTCATTGTTCATGTAAGCAATAGTACGTAAACGCAGACTCTTTCTAGCTAGTGTATATTACACACACAAGCTTTTATTTAACTTGCAATGTAAAATGTTCGGGTGGAATCTTGCAACTCAATTTTGAAGCTGATGTCTTCAACCGATTGAGCTGCAATTTCGTATACACGTTAAGGGTATACGACAATGCATGTTTTGAACATTTATATTCCGATATCTCAATTAGTTAAAAAGATATTAATTAAAGTAAAATGTTCGGGTGGAATCTTGCAGCTCAATTTTGAAGTTGATGTCTTCAACCGATTGAGCTGAAATTTTGTATGCACGTTTAGTTTGGATGAAAATGCATGTCTTGACCAATTATATACCGATATTGCAATTAGTTAACAATATATTAATTAAAGTAATTTGTTCGGGTAGAATCTTTCGACTCAATTTTGAAGCTGATGTCTTCAACCGAGTGAGTTGAAATTTTGTATACACGTTTAGTTTGGATGACAATGCATATTTTGTACATTTATATACCGATATCACCATTAGTTAAAAATATATTAATTAAAATAATTTGTTCGGGTGGAACTTGCAGCTCAATTTTGAAGCTGATGTCTTCAAACGAGTGAGCTGAAATTTTGTACACATGTTTAGCTTGGATGAAAATGCATATTTTGTACATATATATTCCAAGATCGCAATTAGTTAAAAATATACTAATTAAAAAACTCTTACCCATGTTAGAAGCTTACTTTACCTCTTTCGACTAGCCTTCGTGGCCTAAAGGTTAGAGAAGCTGACTTCAAAGGAATTACCTAAGGTTCGATTCCCGGGATCTCGCAGTTTTTAAACCACTTTAATTTTCATTCGAAAATTATTTCTCTTGAACACAACACAAATTTAAATTTCCGCGTTCTTTCCTATTTGTTTACAAGCTTTTTTTTTCACTTTAAATGTTCGGGTGGAATCTTGCTACTCAATTTTGAAGCTGATGTCTACAACCGATTAAGCTGAAATTTTGTATACAAGTTTAGTTTGGATGACAATGCATGTTTTGACGATTTATATTCCGATATCAACCTAGTTACTGTTTCGATCTTGTTTAAGTGTTAAGGCGAGCATGTTTACAATAACACAGGTGTCGACCAAAAGCGTAGCTCAAATGGTAGAGCACTTGCTTAGCATGCGGGAGAATCGGGGATCGATACCCCGCGCCTGCTATTATTACTTTTTTGTATAAAATATTTTTGAAATTCATTTAATTTGGTACGAGATATATATATATATATTTTACAATACTTCCACTCTGCATACGTACAACGAATGTTATATTTTTACTGTTCTACAGGGAACACTAAGAGAAAGCCAGATCTATATAAAATTATTTACTTTGAAACATTCTAAGAGATATCTATTTACTCGATTCTAGTTTCTCCCTTAACACTTATAATTGACCAAGTTACTGTAACGATCTTGTTCAGGTGTTAAGGTGAGCATGTTTACAATATAACACATGTGTCGACCAGGAGCGTAGCTCAGATGGTAGAGCGCTCGCTTAGCAGGGATTGCGCCTCCAATTATAATTTTTTCGTTCCGTGTAAAATATTTGATTTATATTACAAGATATTTTATAATACTTCTACTCTGCAAAACAAAGTATGTTATATTTTACAAGCTTTTATTTAACTTACAATGTAAATTCGATGTCTTCAACCGATTGAGCTGAAATTTTGTATACACGTTTAGTTTGGTTGACAATGCATGTTTTGACCATTTCTATTCCGATATCGCATTTAGTTAAAAAGACTAGCTGCATGGCCCAGCATTGCACGGGCTTTCTCTACTTTTATAAATTTTCCCTTTTCTTCACAAAATCAGCACTTCTAATAATCTCTTTAAAAATGAATTCCAACCCACCCACCCCCCTCCTCCAATTCGGCCTACATTGCTCAGGCTTCTACCTAGTGTATAACTGTATAACTTAAAATTTCCTGTCTCGAAATTTTTCCGATTCTTTTTTTTTTTTTTGTCAGACGGGTTTACTCCCCCCCCCCGGCGTTGTACGAACATTTGTAAACGCATAACGTATAACATATTGTCATTTAAATTCCCCTTCTCCTGTCACTATCAGAGCTCGAGAAATAACACTCAACGATTCTAAAACAACTTGACTGGTGCAGCACTCTAGTGGCACAATGAATTATTCCACACAAAAAATTCGTAAATAATGTTTTTGACATTTTATTTTTTAAATCACTAACTGTTAAAAGCATAGTATGAGTTTTTTAAAAATCTATTTCATACAAACGCATCGATAGTGATTCATTTTAGAAAAAGTCATATGGAAAGTATAGTTGTTTTGAAAAAAAAAGAAAAGAAAAACGTACTATATCGTGACAAAATAAATCTTCTTTCCAATTACAAAATTGCTGGCGAAGTTATTAAATGCGCGAATAAAATTTTGAGTATTTTTTAAAACAATCATAAAAACTAAGCGATGGTGTTGTTTATAACCAGGGGACATAAGTTAATAATCTAGCGTTCTAAGCGTTCATTCCACGAAATCTTTGGGAAAAAAGAAATAAAAGACCTGTAAAATAAAAGGAAGAGATATTTAATCTCGCATAGCGTTATTTGTTTAAACTTTAAATTTTGGGGGGCTTCATTTTTAATTTCATGCCTTCGAACTTCATATATCGATTGCAAACAACGGTAATTTTTAAATAAAAAAATGTAACAAAAATAATGCTTTTCTATTTCTCGCAAAAAGGGGATAAAAAACGAAAAACACAATTTTTGTTAAACTGTAATTTTTAAGCAATATTTTCAAACTTTGTGCATATTACGGATAATATCGTTCTACACACGTAAAAAAATGTCATGAGATTAGTTTTTTAAATAAAGAAATTATTAAGTATTAAAATAAAATTTTGAGTATTTTTTAAAATTGTAAAAAAAAATGTCATTTTATTTTTTAAATGATTGATTCTGAACGAGAAAAGCATAAACTTTCTTAGTGTAGAATATCAATTCATTAAATTGAAAGAAAATTCAATCGGAGTGATTTAGAAATCATTTTCATAAAAATGTATCGATTTTGACTTATTTTAGAAAAAATCGTAAACAAAAAAAGAAAACATCAATTTTCGTAAAATAATTTATAACGAACGTATCGTGGCGAAGTAAATGATCTTTCCGATTCTGTAATTTTTTATTGTTTGAGTCTCATAAAAAATTAGATCGTATCTTAAAAACGTCTGGGATAAAAAAAAAAGTTCGGGAAATTGGAACTTCGGCACTTGGCGGGAAAAAATGGCAATAATTATGCGTTTTAAGGTTTTTAATTAATATCTTTTTAACTAATTGCACTGTTGAAATATAAATGTGCAAAACGGGTTCCTCGGATCAGTTCCGATCTTTTGGTACTTTTGGCGAGTGTCTGCATCGTGCGGTTCGTGAGAAGATACACCTAGTCGTATATTTGCATACGTTTGTTTACCTTCGAGTTTTAATCATGCAGATATTAATCAAAGTAATTTTTTCGGGCTGAATTTTGCAACTCAATTTTGAAGCTGTTGTCTTCAACCGTTTGAGCTGAAATTTTGTATACATGTTTAGATTAGATGATAATGCATGTTTTGATGATTTATATTCTGATATCGCAATTAGTTAAAAAGATATTAATTGAAAAACTTTTACTCCTGTTAGCTTTTTTTTCTACCCGGCAGCTTATCGGATAGAGCTCTTAGTTCCGATTCTCTCTCTCTCTCTTCAAAAACCATCTTATTTGTTCTCTGAAACAGATACAAAAAATAATACCCTAATGGGAAAGATCATTAATTTCGCTACGATACGGTATAATTTGTTTAAAAAATGATATTTCAATTTTTTACAATTTTTCCTAAAATGAGTCAAAATTGATGCGTTTTCACGAAAATGATTTCTAAATCGTTCCGTATAATTTTTTGCGTGTTAATGAATCGATATTCTGCACTAAGAAAGTTCAGGCTTTTTCTTTTAGAATCAGTCATTTAAAAAATAAAACGCCAAAAACTTTTTTCTTACGATTTTTCAAAAAATACTCAAATTTTGAATAAAACATTTAAAAACAAATAAATAAATTAACAATTTAAAAATAATAATAAATTTAATTTGAATAAACATTTTTTCGTCATTTTTAAATATAGTCGCACGAAAATATTTCCTCGTTTGTAGAATAGTATTATCCAAATTTTGTACAAAAATTGAAAAAATTGGTTTAAAATTACGGATTTACAAAAAAAAATGTTTTTCGTTCTTAATATGTTATAGTAAAAGCAAAAAAAAGAGAGAAAGAGAATGAATTTTAATATTTTAATTAATTTTTCTTCGTCCAATGTTGTTTTGATCTAACAGTGTTTATCCCCGCTTTCCCATTGACCTCTTGTTGCGGCCCGAGTGACATATTTATCATATGTATGTAGCCTGGTGGAAAAAAATTTTGAGTACCCCTTAGCTGGACTGTTCAAAATTAACCGGCAAATGACCTTTCAACGATGATGCGTTGAATGAGATTAACAGACTGAGAGAAACATCTGTCTAACGATAACTAAAAGTAAAAACACTTTTTTAAATACAAGCTTTTATTTAAATGCTCTAAAAGGAATAAAATAAACTTTTCTTTTAAAACTTTTTTGCTATCAACTTATAAAGTCATTATACAATTTATGATATAAAAGCTTGTCGCGAGATTTACCTGTGTACATAAACAAGCAAATTAAATAGCTTGATCTGATTGATTTTAATTTTTAAAATGTTCAGACTAAGTAAATATGGTACTTAAATCTCGCAACAAGCTTTTATATCATAAATTGCATTACGACTTTATAAGTTGGTAGCAAAAAAAGTTTTAAAAGAAAAGTTTATTTTATTCCTTTTAGAGCAATTAAATAAAAGCATGTTTTTAAAAAAAAAATTTTTTTTTTTACTTTTAACTTATTTAGTTATATTTTTCACATCAACATTGCCGAATGAATAACCCATGAATGCAACTTTTGTGGGATTTTAGTATAGTAAATTCTTGAAAACGTCTCTCAAATTTGGTTTGGAGTTTTATTCACAGGTGTTTTATTATCTTGGTAACCACCTGTGTTTCTTTTAGTATACGCGTCTAAGATTTTATGTGAAGGCGGTCACCCCAATATGTCTTGGCGGTCCACCGGTCGATCGTGATCTACTTAATGCCAACCCCGGTTTTAAATCAACCACTCTCCAGAATTATTATAGAAATGTTTTAAAAGTCGACAGGATAGGTCTACGTGGAAATAAAAGATGTCAACATTATTTCAATCATAAAGAAGAAAAGAAAAAAAAAGGTCTGTGGATGTGCGCCTATTCATGGTAAAATGTGCAAAATAGTTTCACTACTTCATTCTCAAAACGGGGAATCCCCTTTCTTCCACTCCGGCGAAAAGCAGTAAATGCTGATATGTGTGCGTCGTATAATTCAAGTTTATGACAATCCCCCATGTCGTGTATTCATTGTGTTGAAAATGAAGACTTTTATTTACTGGAACAAATACTATTTAATGTTCTTACGTTCCACAACACAAGGGGTCACTTAAATAAAACAACACACATCCATTATCGTTACAGAAAATGGCTTAAGGACTAAAGGAAGGAAACAGGCTTTCCCTGACTCCACGTGTACACATCTTTCCCCGGTAGCGATCCAGGGCAGAAGAGCGAGGGGAATTAGTTCCCGCTTCTCTAAAGAACAGGTGGTGCCCCCTGGCTGCCACTAATCATCAAGGGAAGGCAGGGATTAAATGTAGTTGTTACATTCTCCCCCTACGCCGCCGAAGACCGTCTCGGCGAGGTGTACTAGCAGACATTATGGCATTCTCTCCGGCAGTCCCTCTAGGAACCAATGGCTGTTTGCGTGGCCTTCCTCTTTTCTTGAGAGGTACTACAGGAGACTGGGTCTCTGTGCCATTCCGAAAGGGTGTTAAAGCTGATGTATGGTAGACACCTAAAGGTTCATCAGGTTTGTCACAACTGGCTACTACAAAGGTAGTGGGAGATCTCTGGGATAGCACAATGTACGGCCCGTCTCTCCTAGGCATGAGTTTTGCACTCCTGTTCTGACTCGCTTTACTTAATGGGTGAAGTTTTACCCATACCAGATCATTAACTTTATAGTTAGGACTTGGTCTGCGTGATTTATCTGCATATGTGTTTTTTGACGATCTTGACTCATCTCAATGTTTTCTTTAATTTGTGACATGTATCCTTCAAACGTTTTAAATAGGGTGTAAATTCAGGCACAAAATTATCGTTATGGATGACGGACCGTAGATCAGTATTTACTTGGTCCAAAGTTCGTAGTTCTCTGGCGAAGGTTAGGTATGCTGCCGTGTGATCTGTTGACTCGCATTTTGAAGTATTCAGTGCAAACCTAATAGCTGGTAGATTTTCAATCCATAATGTATGGTTGTCACCTACCATCATTGTCAAACGAGGTTTCAAATCCCTATTTTTCCTTTCGACTGGATTTGCCTGTGGGTGATATACGGGAATGAGACTTTGATTGATATCCAAGACAAAACATAACTGTTGCATCACCGCACTCACGAATTGAGTCCCATTGTCACTTATTAGTCTACGGGGCACTCCGTATCTTAGGAAGACTTCATTTAGAAGTGTCATGGCACATTCTTTAGCAGTAGCTTGCTTTAACGGGAATAACTCTACCCATTTTGTTGTGTAATCCTCCACTATGAAAATCCACTTCATATCTTCGGTCGTTTCTGGTAAGGGACCAAAAAGATCAATAGCTATGCTCTCAAATCGTTGAGCTGGAACAGAAGTCTGCAGAAGACCAGCAGGTTTCTGATTCGTGGCTTTGTATCTAATGCATTCTGAACAGCTCTTCACATATTCAGCAATAAATTTCCTCATACCAGTCCAGTAATATTTCGAGGAAATTCTGGAAAAGGTACCATCAGCACCGTAATGTGCAGCGGTGGGAGCATCATGGTGCAATTTTAATATCTTCTCTCTCTCATGAGTAGGGACAACTAGTTGAGCTTCCTCAACTTCAGCATGAGGTGAGTACCGGTACAGTACTCCCTGATTCATCACGT
This sequence comes from Trichonephila clavipes, assembly GCA_019973935.1. Taxonomy (NCBI): domain Eukaryota; kingdom Metazoa; phylum Arthropoda; class Arachnida; order Araneae; family Nephilidae; genus Trichonephila; species Trichonephila clavipes. The sequence continues at coordinate 917,145 of BMAU01001238.1, read as the reverse complement.
ACCCTCTTCCAGTCCAATTGGCAAAGTCAACTCCCTTGTTGGGATTTTCAAAACAATCAATTATCTTTTTTAGCTCAAGGTCCTTCAATTGTTCTGTTCTTAGCTCATTAGCAGTTCTCGTCGGGAAATCAATAATTATAGTTTTTAATTCGCAAATTTCTTTATCAACAGTGTTGCTATGTAATGGAATTTCACTGGGAATCGAATTTGTGGGACAAGAACTACTATTTATTTCGACAGGACTGTCGTCTACAGGCAAAGGAACATCTTTTGAAAAAGGTATCCTGAAGCTTGGTTTGTCATCAAAATACCAAAAATTGTTACGCATGTCCATTACGTTTCCTGATGTCCTTAAACGTCAACACCTAGAAGAGTGCGGTTACCTTTTGCATGTGGCAAAAAAATTAAATCGATTTGGAAAGTTCGTCCACCTACGGTGATTGGTACTGTAGCTTTTTGAACAAGGGATGTGGATTGTTGACCATCAGCTAGGCACATAGCAAGAAGAAATTCTGAGAATTTTTGTCCACGATTTCTCAAGAATTTAAACATTAATTCTCCCCCGACTGACTGGCTGGCTCCTGTATCAGCACAAACTGTGCCTGTAGCCTCATAGACTTCGATGTCAAGTAGAGCTACTGGGGAGGTAAGACAAGTAAACATGTGTATGGCGTTGACAGAGGCACTCTCTTTTTTTGTGAGCATTTTGGACTTTTCGATTTTATAAATCCAGGGTTGCCACAACCATAGCAAGAAATAGGTGGATGAAAACCGGTGTTGGTATTCCGAGCTGGCATGTAGCTAGGGTTAGCAAAAGCACTATTGTGGTTACCCGAAACATTCTTTTCAACTTTGATTGAGTGAGACTTCCTAAACTCCGGATTGCCTGTGTTCCTAGAAAAACGAGAGTTGCTTAGTTTTGTTAATTTTTGCGAAGAGGGTTTGACATTTTCGTATGAGTCCAGCTTTTCAGCTAACACAACGGGATCATTCAGTATTTCCCAAGTGTCTAGAAAATGATTCTTGTAATCTGGTGGACACCTTTTTTTTTATTTGATCTGCTATGATAAGATCTTTCAAGGTTTCAAATGAATCTATTTCTAATTCTTTTAGCCAACCTTCGAAAAAGGTTCTTAGCTCAAAAAAGAAATCTTTCCACGTGGAATGATCCTTTTCTGGTGTCGGCAAAAAGGACTCTGAAACGGTCAGCTGTCAGTTTGAACCTTTGCAATAAAATATTGTGAATGTGAGCATAATTCCTAAACATCTCTTCCGGTTCTCTTGCAATTAACCTGCCAATATCACTAGGCAGGACTCCAATTAAGTGTGATACCCAAAAATCGGCAGGTACATTTAGGAGCTTCATTTGTCTTTCGAACATTGTTAAAAACAATGATATATCATCTTTATCAGGGATGAATGTGGGCAAGACTGTTTTTAAATCCAGCCTCATGGGGTTAGAATCCATTTGAGAAGAATTACCTACGGAAGCTGGAGGATTTTGCGCTTGTAATTTAAGCTTTTCAAGCTCAAATGCTCTCTGATCAGCAAGGCACTTATCCTCCCATTCTATTTTCTTTAAGGCATCCTCCCGTTCTATTTTCTTTACGGCTTCGATTTCAAGCGATTTACGTTCATCAACAATGTTATCGAGCATCTCTTTCACAAACTGCTCATTATTCTGAAAGAATGTACATGAAGTGATTTTTTCGCGTAAGTCAATTATTTTATCCTCTAAAGTCACCGAGACTCGTAGCTCACTTGCTAAATTATAGAGGTCTATTTTCTTGTCTTTTGAGAGAAAAGCCATATTTGTCTTTTAAAATAAAACTAGATTCAGGTTTTAAAGTATACAGGAAGTTATAAATTAAACTTGGTTTTCCTAATATCAATGGATACGTATTAGCTAATCATTAAACAACTACCTTCCCTGCAGAGAAAACATATAAAGAGAAAAATTCAATATAAAGGGAATAAACAAAACATTTTTTACAAAGATCTTCAGAAAATCTAAATAAAATACCATAAATTCAACTGTATATGAAATATAAAATTAATCATGAGTCACAATAGCATATTGAAAAACGTGATTACATGTTATGTTATGAAATATATATATATATATATATATATATATATATATATATATATATGTGTGTGTGTAGTAAGTACAAAACATTTAAAGCTAAATGTATCACACTGTGACTCAATTAGGAATATAAGATTATTTAATATTCATTTTTTTTTAAAAAGAAATATTTCTTGTGAAATACTTATATATTTTATGAAACCTTCCTTACGTAATTCTAAAAACACACCGGAAATGCAATGAATAAAATACACAAACTAAACCATTACTCCGCTATCACAGGATGTGACTCATGCAAATTAAACAACAAATCTATACTCAAGAAACATAAAATTTAAAATCACCAAATAGAACTTTTTGAAAGCTATAAATATATCAATTCATGAAAAAAAAATAAACAGTAAAAATATCTAAATCTGAAAACATTACATATATCAAAGTTTGATAATTAAATGAGGTTTCTCCCCCTCAGCTTGATAGCAGAAATTACCTTTTATTTCAATATTTAACTTTAAGAAAGAATATATATATATATTCAACAGATCCTTATAATAATAATAACCAAGAATTTCACCATTTACTCAATATAGCAATTATTTACAGCAAATTATTATATAGCAATTATTTTAAAATGCACCAATACATATTTATCAACAATGTTATATCAGTTACTTCTTCCTGAAAGCAGAAATGATCTTTCACTATTTGAATTTCACAATTATTTTCAACAGTAGATTGAAATAATTATAATTAAAAAAAATTGCATTATAGAAGCAAAATATACAAATAATAATATCTCAAAAAAGATAAATGATCATATTCCTCAATATTATTGTACAAAAGATTTGTTACATCTACTCACAGATTTAATTTCCGTTTTCTTGTTCAAGTACAGGTGAAGATTTCAGTAACACATATAATCTCGGGAGAAGAGATTGTTTTTCTTCAAAGTAGCAGATATATTGTAAGTACACCACTTTCTTGATCACGATGGTATTTTTAACACATAAAGCAACACAATTTCACTTCGGGTTATTTCCTCACTTTTCGAGCACTTTCACCTTAGTATCGGGATGATACTAAAACTGACAATTTTCTGAAAGACGAGCACTTCCACCTTAGTATCGGTATGATACTAAAACTGACAATTCTCTGAAAGGCGAGCACTTTCACCTTAGTATCCGGATGATACAAAAACTGACAATTTTCTAAAAGATGGGCACTTTTACGTTAGTATCAGGATGATACTAAAACCGATGATTTCCAGATAAAATCAAGCACTTTAACTTTGACTGTCGGGGCGACACACACTAAAATTTCCATACACGTGGTCAGTTGGTCGAAGAAAAACAACATGTCCGATCAAGGAAGCGTTGATCAGCATCCCGGTTTCCTGGTCCGGTTAGAACGTTGGGCGCCACTATGACAATCCCCCATGTCGTGTATTCATTGTGTTGAAAATGAAGACTTTTATTTACTGGAACAAATAATATTTAATGTTCTTACGTTCCACAACACAAGGGGTCACTTAAATAAAACAACAAAACAACACACATCCATTATCGTTACAGAAAATGGCTTAAGGACTAAAGGAAGGAAACAGGCTTTCCCTGACTCCACGTGTACACATCTTTCCCCGGTAGCGATCCAGGGCAGAAGAGCGAGGGGAATTAGTTCCCGCTTTTCTAAAGAACAGGTGGTGCCCCCTGGCTGCCACTAATCATCAAGGGAAGGCAGGGTTTAAATGTAGTTGTTACAAGTTTTAATAATAATCGTGTTTCAAATGTTATGTAAAAAGTTCAAAGCCAGCAGAAAGAAGAAAAGTTAAAAAGAAAAAAAATACATACACAAATCAATCATCATGCATGTTTTGGAAAGTGCAAAACGCAAGTGATTTTTCAACCAAGCGATAAGTGTTTCGTTTTTATTGTTTTAATTACTTTCTATTCAATCTAAATAGATTGTATATTTTCGTTACTGGTTTTTTAATGATTGTTCTTAAAATGTTAAAAAAATATGTTATTATTAATATGCCCGATGAGATAATTTACTAATAAATTATAAGTTTAAAATGTTATCTAATAATCTATTTTGATCCAAATTCTGATATTGATATAAAAATATGGTTTAAATAATTTGAAGTTTATATTTTGGTAACAAATTATTTTTATTTTTGAATTATATTTAAATTTATTGATTGGGCAGTCTAACTTGAAACTCCACCTATTATTGTGAATATTCTTATTATAAAATTACCATTTTAAAAACGTTTCCAGAGATCTAGGGATTATATTTTTAGGTTAATTTTACTCAATGCTATATTTGTATTCAAAAGAAAATGCATAGCTCTTAATTAATACCAATGTTTTGTTTTTTGTTAGAATTTCAATTTTATATATTTTGGTATTTTTATTTTTGGTACTTCAAATTTTTAAGTTAAATTAAAATTTTAATTTCTGTATGATTCTCATATTTGGTTCTAAAATGGCCAATAATGAGCAAACCAATTTGGCTGCAATAAGTACTACCAACCAAACCCGTAAAGAACCATATATAGTCCCTTTTGATTCTGAAAATGGAATGCTAATAGAAGTTTGGTTAGATTATTTTAATAATGCATGTACACTTGATAATAAAGATGATAATTGGAAAATTGTAAACATATCAAAATATTTAAATAGGTCTGCATTAACCCAGTACATTAACTCTTGCCTTAATATTTCAAATTTTGGAGAACTTTGTTCGCTTCTTATTGAAAAATTTTTTAAACCTAATGTTGCATGTTTAGTAGATTTCTCACAACTCCAATTAAAAAATTATTTAGAGCAATATTTTCATCAAAAGCTAAATTATGGTAAACAATTAGGTCTATCTCCTCAACTCGTTTTGGAAGGACTTACTAATGGAATACCCGCCAATATTAAACAATTAATGACAATAAATCTCCCTACCACACCTACAGAATGGCTCATGGTAGCTACACGCTTAATGAAAACACAAGCCCCTATAAATCTGAAAGAAATACTTTCTGACAAAATGTGCCCATTTGACCAAGACAAAATACTTTTGAACCTCAAAATCGCTACTCTTTTCGACCCAACTTCCAAAATTTTAATAGAATGCGTCCCCAACATCTCCCAAATCAGCAAGCTCAATTTTTTAACAATCGAGGATTTAGGCCCAACCACCACACACATTTTCAACATGGACTGCCACCATATACATGTAGTATTTGGACACAACAAGGAATTCCCAATGCTTATCGTTGGAAACTACAATGTCCCTTTAATCAACATTAAGACAAACCCCATTTACTTGTGACTCATCTTTGGCTACTAACACTGTTTCTCAGAGCTCGGAGAACTCTGTTAGCAGTCAACAAATTCCTAATCAGAGACAACACCTCTCTACTGAGGCCTCTGGCCCAGCATATTGACAATTATAAGTGTCCGGACACATCTCATCATTGCCAAGTCTAGTTAACTTTAACAATTTACTTAAACAGAACAAAGTAAATATTGTTATTGATACTGGATCCACTCTGTCTTTAATTTCTGCAGATATTGTAAGAAAACTTAGATTACAAAAACAAACAACTAGGCCTATACATATTAACCACACACACAAGCCCATGGCAATTTTCAACTAAACAAACTATGCAAAACGATTGGACAGGTAGAAAGAAACATAAATCTGTATATAATTAATAGTAGTCCACCTTACATTATTCTAGGACTACCAGAATGTAGTCAATATAAATTTGTTATTCATTGTGAACATAACCAGTTATTACAAAATGGACAAATCATTGTAAATAATTATAATCCATTCACTAAACCAGTGTTTCTCAAACTGTGGGGCGCACCCCCTGGGGGGGCATATCGAAAATAACAGATTAAAAAAATACTTACTGGAATGAAGTAAAACAAAATACTTTCTGACATAATAAAAAAATACACATTTACACTGATATAATTTATATATCTGCGATATTACGTCATAAAAAATAAACGCTTCTACTTCAAAACCTCATTTTAGCTATCTTTGATACTGTAACCAAATAAAAAACCTTTTATTTGATTTGCTGTAATCCTATGATGAGAGATTTTTTTTATTACGGTTTCTTTTCAAACCAAAATGAGAAAAAACAAAACCCAGAACCATAATCAAAAAAAAATTTTTAGGAAGATAAAAAATTCATCACTGTTATATTATTGTAATCAGCTGTAGGCAGCAGAATGTATTTGCTGCGGTTTCACCTTGGAACTTACTTGTACGGTTAGTTGCGTCCCTGCTCCTATGTGTATTTGTTTTTTCATTTAGGGAAGTTGTAAATAAACTATTTCTGCTGCGATTTTTTCCTTGCAAAATATTTTTATGATTTTTGGAAACGCACAGAGAGCACTTTGAAGGATTACTTGACCAAGATTTATTTCTATGAGTTATTCCCAAATATATAAAGCATAATGAAAAACGTTTTACATAATTGTTTTTGAACATCCATATTGTAATCAATACACTTTTAATCCGGAGCTATCACTCCGCGCACAGAGTGCACGAAATCGTTAATTCTGGCAAAACTGTTTAATTGTTACCAATGGCTCTGACACTATCCTTCTGTTTGAGTCTTAACGTGTGAACTAAAATATATTTGTCACATATCTCCCTCTTTTTTGGGAGTGACAAACGTTTTTTTACAATCTTAAGGTACTTGTTTTGACTGAGTTCCCGGTGTGATAACTTTTTTTCGAAAAATTTCCTGTGTCCTTGAAAGTAGGTGAGTATATTTTCTCTTAATTAAATTATTCACTGGAATTACGATTTTTATTGTGTACTATAAAAATAATTATAAAAAAGGATTGGGGTGACTCACAATAACGCCGCTCGACCATTAGTATCGAGTGCGCGCCTGCTCCAGGGTTAAAACATGTTGAAGTCTTTTCGCTTTAAAAATATTAAAAATAATACAATTATTCTTCATAAGAAATTTTTTTATTGTTCATTATTCAACATCAATTCTAAATGCTAATTCTGTGAGGCTTAAAATTACAGTTCGCTTAAAACTAATTATCATTTGAGCAATGATTTAAAAAATCATTTTACATTTTTGTAAACAGTGTTGCGCACGTGGCTTTACTCTTCTTAAAATTCAACGATTATATCAATAATGTTTTATTTTCTTATAAATGAACACCTGCAAATAGCGGGTACTTCAGCCGGTATATTTTTAATGTATCAAGTGCTGCACAGAATATTTTATAACTAATTAATTAATGCTAAATTAAGAATAAGTTTAATAAGTATTAGCGACTTGCATGGGCTTGTCTTTCAGAGCAAATTTTTCAAAGGAATGCTTATGATTAGAAATTGACCCACTGAGTTCTTTCTAAAAATACGCTGATATCTATATTTTGTCTTTTAAGCAGCCACCACATTTTGCAATATGTTCCAATTTAAAAATTAGAGAAAGGAAAAATAACATAATAATTATCCTATTACTTATTATTATTATTTTTTTTTTTTTTGCTTAAAAGGAACATATACAAAATTTAATACTTATGTCATGAATTTGTACGGTTTATAATTAAGATTATTGCTTTAGCGTGAAAAAAAAGTGCATTATTATTGTATTCAGAACATTATTAATGTATAAGGGGGGAGCGATAAAAATTGTGATTGAAAAGGGGGGCGTCAGTATTGAAAGTTTGAGAAGCACTGCACTAAACAAATTTCAATACATATAAGGAAGAGTTAGTAAATGCCTCAGAAGAAGTTTTCTCACCTCTGACTGTTAAAGAACTATCTCCTAACCTGATAGAACTTCTTTCAGAATACTCTCATGTTTTTTTCTAAAAATAAGTATGATGTAGGTAAAATAAGAATGGAACCCCCTAAAATTAATTTAACATCAGAGCTCCCAATATCTCAGCGAGCTTATAGAACTTCAGCCACTTCAGAAGCTGAGATTAATAAACAAATACAAATTTTATTAGCTGTAGGTTTAATTAAAGAATCCAATAGTTGTTATTCTTCACATGTTACTTAAGCTTATAAGAGAGATGAAAAGCAAAAAAACAGACTATAGAAAAGTTAATGCAATTTGTAAAACAGATGCAGAACCATTACCTCGAATAGACTCACTGCTAGATAAATTGAATAGTGTTAAATGTTTTTCTACGCTTGATCTGACAAGTGGTTACTGGCGCATTCCTCTGCATGATAAAGATAAAGAAAAAGAAAAATTAGCTTTTATTACAACTGAAGGTTTATGTTAATTTCAAGTTCTTCCTTTTTGTTTCCTAAATGCCCCAGCAATTTTTAATCGTACTCTTCGTAAAATTTTAACTAAACATAAATGTTCAAATTTTGTTTGTCACTATTTTGATGATATAGTTATTTTTTTCAAATTCTTTGGAGGAACATTATGCTCATTTAAGAAAAATATTCCAAATTTGTGAGGAAGAAAACATTAAATTAAAATTTTACAATATGTGTTTCTGCAAAAAATAAGATACACTTGTTAGGCTATGAAATTAAAGAAGGCTGCATTACCCCTGATAATCAAAATATTGAAACTATTAAAAAGTTACAACCTCCCAAAAATGTTAAACAACTTCAAAGTTTCCTTTGTTCTGTAAATGTTTGTAATAAATTCATTAACTCCTATGCCAAAATTAGGGAACCTTTAACTCAACTACTAAAGACAGATAAACAATGGGATTTGACTGCTGAACGTCAAACAGCATATTAATTGTTAAAAAGTAAATTAATAACTAAACCTGTATTACAATTATATGATCCTAAACTACCTCTTCATGTTTTCTGTGATGCCTCGCTGAACGCTTTTAGAGCTATTTTGAAACAGCCTGATAATTCTGGTACTCTTCACCCAGTATCTTATAATTATAGAACTTGACGTGATTATGAAAAAAAATATTGCATCACAGAATTGGAATGTTTGGCCATAGTAGATGCTCTTGATAACTTTTATTATTTACATGGTAAAGAATTCATAATCCACACTGATCATGCTGCTCTTGTTTGGCTTAATAATGTGAAAATTTTAAGGGGTAGATTATTTCGTTGGTCTTTAAGACTAAGCATGTTTCATATTGATGGGAGGTCGCCGGTCCCTAAGGATTGCAACTGTAATTTTTACATCTGCCCTGCACTTGTTGTTTACAACAGAAGGAATTTGGTGAATGCGTCTCTTTTACCCCACCGAAAAGGGTAACGCGTTCCCACGCCTGGAAGAGGGCATCGCACCCATAAATATATCATGGTATCGGGGTGTTTTGGGGAATTTCCCGCGCTTGGGGGATGTCATTGACCGTGAGAGGATATCCTTCCGCTGACTCTAGACCAATCAGACTGAATGATTGAGTCTCTGTAAAGAATCCGCTCCAGAATACAGGAGCAAGCCGCCGCGGAATAAAAGCGGATGCACCCCGAATTGTCTCACTCTCTGACGCATTTCTCTCACACCCACTTGGTCTGACACGTCCCTTCCAATACCGCAGGTGGGGACTCTAGGCACCGACATGACTCCTCTCTCTCGATCTCTATCAGTTAAGTAAATTTTTGTTATGTATCTCTTTATGCTTTAACGTAATTTCAATCTTATTGTTTTAAAATAAATTAATGATTCTTTAAAGAATGTCTTTTGATTTAGCGTACAGTTTATTTGTCTTTAAAAGATCTAATGTTTAAACTTAAGCTATAATGTGACGCTAGTAGAAGAGTAGAACCGGGTTTTATTTAAAATGGATTTAACGAAATAAATTAATCAATTTTTAAGTTAAACCGGCGTCGCATTATCTGGTGCCAGTGACCAGGATATTAAATTTTTTCGGTCGTCAGAAAAATTTTTTTGTTACATTCTTTGATATTGTAAACGTTTCTTGATGGATCATCACGACAAATTTTCATCTCGTGTGCTACTATGTTTTATGTATTGCTCAAATTTGATACTGTGAATTTTTTTTTCTTGCAGTTTTGGTGAAAGGAAGAGTCCAAGGTGCAGAGATGACGCAGATACTGGTGCTCTTTAATTTTTTTTTCTTTTTAATATTGATGTGAATTTTTTTTCTCTATGCATGTATTTACGCGAGAGCAGATTAGTTAAAAGTTTTATTTAAATTTAAGAGTTCATGAATTTCTTTTGCCTTGCACGAGTGCTTGAATTTTGTTTTAATTTAACGGTTTCCGTTGTGAATTAAACTCGCTAGAAATTTTGTCTTAACTAATAATTAAAAAAAACATGCCACGTACACGACAATCAGACCCCCTAACGACGCAAAAGGCGTCCGAGAAATTTAATCTAATTTATCTAATCCCAATGTACGACGGAGGTGAATCGTTAGGAATACGTAGGTTCTTAGAAAAAATAAACGATGTTGCGAATTTAGGCAAGTAGTCAAACGATGAGAAAGTAACAATTCTGAAATTAAAATTAGCGGGAATAGCTGAGGAATTTTTTTATCCGACCCAACCCACAGTCAATTGACAGAATACAACGATATCGCAAGAATTCTTATTGGAAGATTCGAGAAAGCTGTACCTTTATCAACGCGTCTCCAGTTATTTTCATCATGTATCCAGGGTCCTTCTGAGAGCGTACAGGAATTCGCAGGACGCATTAATAAACTGGTAACACAGATTTGCCAGTCAGGAAATTCGGCTCAAAATACCGCGGTGAGAAATGCGAACGACCAATTGTTACAATCTCGTTTCATAAGTGGTTTAAGAAATGAAATTCGCCGCTTTGTGCTTTCTCGTGATCCTTCGAATTTAGATGAATCAATCAATGCGGCATTGATAGAAGAGCAAAATATGAAATTGAACCAAATAGCGAGCGAAGAGAGATCCGGTTTGTTGTCTGCACAAACGGAAAATCCAGTTCTTTCAGCATTAGCGGATAGATTAGAAGAACTCAACTTAAGGGTCGGCCGTCTACAGGAGGCCAGTTCAGTTACAGCTCGTAAATCAGGGGGAATTATTTTAACAGAAGGGAGAACGTTTTCAAATGCTTTTATTGTGGAATTCAGGGACATAGACAGGCGGATTGTAGAAAAAGGAGGAGGGACGAGAACGCTGCCCATTATCAGCCCCCCGGAGAAACGCCGCTAGCGAGTATTCTATTGCACGTAACCCCGGGTCAGATGGGAGACATGCACATTTCCGAGAATCTGCTTTCCGCGACAATTACGCAGCCCCCAGGCATCCGGTGAGAGGGTCACACAAATTCTGGGAATAGGGGTTTTCAACGTTATAACAGGAATGAGACTTTAAACTCCCGCGGAGAAAGCCGTATTTAGATTTTTTTTTCATTTGGTAGAGGAGCGGTTTTCTCCTATTCAATCTCGAGACAATATATTTGATCTACCAATAATAAAGGCTAACGTTAAACATCACAAATTTAGAATTTTAATTGACACAGGTGCATCCGTATCTTTAATGTCTAATTCCTTTTTCACTAAAATAAAAAATAACTTTAGGGAATTTAATGTTTCAATTCAGATTAAAGCCGTAAGCGGAGACACGGTAGAAATTATCGGTTGCTATGAAATACAATTGTCATTGGGGGAATTTCAATTTCAACATATTTTTTTATAACGAAGCAAGAGATTAACGATAATTATTGCGCTATTTTGGGATACGATTTTTTGAAATTATGGGATGCAGTTTTAGATATAGGTAAAAACCGTTTATTAATTAATAATTTTTCAATTCCGCTTATTCATTATTCACTCCCCCCGCGTGTGGTACAGAGTAACTTTATAAATGGATTTTTAAAACACAAAACGTAAGTGGGTCCCCATTCGGTCACAAATGTTCGCATACATGTTGAAACATTACCTAATTCGACGTCATTGGCCACTATTCAGAGTTCAGCAAAGCTACAAACTAAAAACATTCACTTAACTAATTCGCAAATTAATATTGATCCACAGACAAATGACACCATCTTAGAAATTAGAAACGATTCAGATAACATAATCACCCTTAACAAAAACATGAAAATAATTACAGTCAATAATTACGAAGACTTTTCTTCTGATTTTCCCGTTTCTCAAGATATTTTACCCCCACTCACGGAGAAAGATTTCAACCTTTTAGGTTTGGACAGTAAAATCAGAAGCAGATTATTTCAACTTTTAATTTCGCACAAAAGTGCTTTCGCTCGCTCTACGGTAGAATTATCCACAGCCGCTACGGAGCATCACAGAATCAGTTTACAACATGATTATCCCATTAAATGTCCAATTTATAAGATCCCATTTAATTTAAGAAACGAATTTCGACGTCAAATAGCAGATTTAGAAAAGGCGGGAATTATTTCGAAATCTAATTCTCAGTATAATACTCCGGCCTTGTTTGTCAAACAGAAAGAAAAATGGCGCCTTGTTTTAGATTTTCGGAAACTCAACGAAATAACTTTGACTCAAGACTTCGTTATTTGAACATTGGACGACATTTTACATGAAATTTCGGGTTCAAACTATTTTTCGGCGTTAGACATGAAGTCAGCATTTAATCAAATTCCACTACACTTTGCGGACAGGCATAAGACGGCATTCTCTACTCCCGACGGTGATAAATATCAATTTAACAGATTATGTTTCGGTTTAAAAAACTCGCCTAAAGCTTTTCAATCAATCGCACAGGAGGTCCTAGGAGATTTATTACACCACGGAGCTTTGGTTTATATAGACGACATTATTTTATTCACTAAAACTATAGATGAACATTTTGAACTACTGGGTAAGGTTTTTGAACGCTTTGAAAGAATTCACTTAAAATTTAATCCGAGTAAATGCCAGTTTTTAACAAAAAGTTGTACATTTTTAGGGTTTGTGGTAACGCCGGAAGGCATTCTTATAGATAAAGATAAGTCCGTATCAATTAACGAGTTTCCAGTTCCAAAGGATCAAAAACAAATTAAATCGTTCTTAGGGTGCTGTAATTTTTATAGGAGATATATCAAGAATTTCGCAAAACGTGCACTTCCCTTAACGAATCTATTGAGAAAAGACACTCCATTTGAGTGGACATCCGAAACGCAGGAGGCATTTGATGATATTAAGAAAGCCATATTGAATCAATCCACCGGTCTTGGCACTACCTGATCAGAGCGCAGAGTTACAAATAACAACGGACGCTTCTTCTCGCGGCATAGGGGCAGTTTTAGAACAAAAATATCCTAACTCTGAAGTCAAACCTTTATATTTTTTTTCTAAGAAATTAAATCCATCACAATCTAAATATAACGCAACGGTTTTAGAATTTTTCGCGATATATACAGCATTAAATTTTTTTAGACCTTTCTTGTTAGGCAGAAAATTTAAGGTTTTTACCGATCATAAGCCTCTCGCAGGATTTCTTTCTAATAAAAATCCCTCTTCCAAAATTTTGCGTTGGAAATTGGCTCTGGAAGAATTTAACTACGACATACACTACATCAGGGGATCCTTAAATTTAGTCGCAGATCATCTTTCTCGTTATATTAGCAACATCACTATAGCTTTACCGGACTCTAAAAATCTTATTAATATGCAACATGAAGATTCTGTTTTAAGTACTATTATACAAAAAATTGATCAAAATGACGTTAGCCCACAAATCAGCAACTATTTTATTAATAGGGAAGGTTTGTTATTTCATTTGTCCAAGCGCCCCTCGAGATCACACAGGTCTAACACCACTAGAAAGCAAGTTTGCATTCCACATTGTCTAAAAGCTAAAATTCTCGAATCCGTTCATTCAGAATATGGAAGATATCTTAAATTTTTTAAAACATATCATCGACTCAGCGAAAACTTCTTTTGGCACAATATGTACAAAGATACCAAAAATTTTGTTCGTTCTTGTACCATATGCTTATCTCGAAAAAACGCCTTTAAATTTCCGCCTGCACCCCATCAACCTGTTGAACAAAGTACTGAACCAGGAGAAACGTGTCATATGGATATTTTAGGTCCCTTAAAAACCACGCTTAAAGGTAATATATAGCTATGTTTTATCTATGATAGATGCATTCACAAAATACATTCACATTGTTCCACTTCCGGATATTAGGTCGAGTACGATTTCAAAAGCTTTCTTTGATAATTACATTGTACACAGGGGTTGCCCACATAAATTAGTCGTAGATAACGCTACATATTTTAAGAGTTCCGAATTTGTTGAATTTTGCAGAGTCATGGGTATACAAAAAAGGCACATATCAAGTTATTCCGCCCACGTCAACGGTAGGGTAGAGAAACCCAATCAATCGCTAGCCAATATCCTTGCATCAATTTCACAAAACACAAACGATTGGGATGAGCAACTCCCGCACACCATGTTAGCATTAAATTCAGCGATCCATGAAGCTACATACACATCTCCCTTTTTCTTAGAACATGGCAGAGATATTCGATTATCTTACACTTACGAAAAGAATTCCGATACACCACAATATAAGTATAAATATGTCGAGAAACTTTTACCGTCTTTGGAGCATACTTTCAATAAAGTTTTAAATAATCTAAAGGATCAGGAGGCATCACATGTTGAATTGAGTACGAAAGCGACAAAACAACATCATTACGATTACAAAATTGGGTCCTTGTGTTTTATAAAGAAGCCTAACATTAAATCTAATTTATCTCCAAAACTCAGACCTAAGTTCGAAGGTCCTTACAGAGTAATAGAGCGTTTTTCTAATGTCAATTATAGGGTTCAACATGTAGAACAATTGAGGAAAAGATTTAACAAGCATGTCAATCGAATGATTCCATTTATTAAGAGATTTTCATATTTGCACTTGAAAAATTTGGATGATTTGCAACCAGACGAGACGGAGGTTAAGGGTAGTGTTCCAAGTCCACGATATAATTTAAGGGCTCGTGCAGGTAATTCGGCTCGTTAATACATTTCCGCGCTAAAATATTTGAGGGAGACTGAATTTTTTTTTACAATCTTACGCTTCGTCAATTCGAGAGCACGCATTGAATGGTACCTGTCTCATAGTTGCACCTTGTTTCATGTTATGTTTTATGTTTTTTTTTTTAGTTATATCAAATTTTGTACTCATTTATTTAATGATTTCCTGTTATTTAATGAATTCCAGTTAAATTTTTTATGCAGTTTGTTTTATGTCTTGATTTTATGCTTAAATGACATAGTGTTGTTTGTGGTTAATATCAATTTTAACTCTAGATAAAATATTTTTATGCTGTGTGCGTTGTGCAAAATATTAAATAAATTTGTGTAATGCAAGTGTTATTCAATGATAATCATGTACGTACGTCAATTTTTTTAATTTTATAAATTTTAAGCTTTAATTTATGTTTGCGGCAAAAATCAAATTTTGGGGTCTCTGGACACCTGTCATGAAATTTGAATGTTGTTACGATACATACATATTTGAAATTTTTTTCTCATATATTACATAATTTGTGTTGTGATTATTATCTAGTAAATTTAATTTTTTTTTCTCTTCTTCATACAAAAGGTTCCTCTATTGAATAGCTTAGTTTATGATGATTTGATTGTGTATAACTGTGTACTTTCTGGTTAAATTTTGATTTTGCATAGATTAATATTTTTGGTAACGGCATTTTGTTAGAATTAATTTATTGCTAAATTTTATTGGTGTATTAATTTTAAGTGGTTGTATATTTCTAAATGATGATAACATTGGAATTTATGCTCGTTAAGTTATGGATAGGGATGGTTGTTTGAATATTTTCCCTACGAAATTATGTTGAAACTTAATTTTTTCGCTCATGTTGTTTTGTTATGTGAGATGATTGATAACTTTGATTTAAAATTTTCTGGTGTTTCGGTTAGGTGTTTCAATGCTCATTTAATTTTTGTGTTGTTTGTTTTGCTATAGATTTGGAATTTTCTTTGTTGTTGTTTATTCAGGGGTTTAGATTAATTGTGGTTGTTAAATTAATGTGCAGTCAATAATTGTGTCTCGGTTGTGAGCTAAACTACTAGGAATTTTAACGTTTTGGTCGGTCGATATTGTATTTTTTTTCTCGTTGATGCTAGGCTTATATGTGTTGATTTATGTTAGCGCGTGGGTACATTATTTAACTGAGTGTTGATGTTGATTTAATTTTTTTTTCGGGATTTTAATAAGTATTTTTTTTCTGCTTGTTATTTGGTAATAAGTTGTTTTTTTTTGTGTTGGTCGGATAATTGGTGTTGAAAAATTTTTTGTCCATTCGTTTCGAAAACGTGGGGAGAGCTTTTGTCCGCACCCTTTTTCATCGGTAATCCCCCCCCCGCACGCCATCCGGTCAAGGGCGGGATACTGTTTGTTGATTGGAATTTCTGTTTCTTGGTTACTCCTTTTCGCAGGGACTCTCCTCCCCGTGGGCAGCACAGTTCAGGGGTGGAATTTTTGGATGTCGGATTCTTGGCGCCTTAGGAGAAAATTAGGAGAATCTCCCACAGCTGTCGCGACAGAGATTCAGCAAAAAAAAATTTCCGATGGGTTTTCGTTCCCCCCTTGTTTCCTGTTTTTACCTAGGATGCTGGTGCTGTTCCTATGAGATTCGAGTTGCATGAATTTTTTTTTTGGTTTGAAAATGTTGGAAGAAGATTGGGTGTGAATTTTTTTTGTTGTTACACTACTTGTTTAAGGAGTTAGATAAGTTTGAGTCAGGGATTTCGTAGAATATTTGAGAAAGTTATTTGAAGGAGATACATAAAGTTTGCACTGATGAATTTGTTGAATAATTGGGAAAGTTTTTTTTTTATGGAGATAGTTAAGTTTGTGTTCAAAGTGTACGTTTATTCGATAGTTGTTTTTTATGGAAATGGATAATTGAATTGAAAAGAAAGTCACATGGTTTATTTGATAAAACTGTTTGATGTACTGAAGGATGTTTTGATTTAAGGATTTTGGGCAAGGGAAATTGAGTTGATATAATTATACGGTATAATTGAGAAAGTTGTTTTGATGTAGATAGGGTAATTTGAGTTAATGATTTGGTACACTTCCGAGTAAATAAGTTGATGAACATAGATAAGTTGAATTAATGATTGTGTGGTATATTTAATAATGTTTTTGTTAGACATTTAAAAAGTCGGATCCAAATTTTTATGATCTCCTTGTGTTGTTTTTCCAATCCCGTTCCATGATCTCAATGAAAGTAAACACACCGATTCGAAATCGATCTTTTTGAGTTTCGTGATTTGTGGTTGGCAGCAACTACAATGCAAATCGAGCGAGTATTTAAACTCGGCTCATGTTAGTTTTTCTGAAAAGGCAGGAGAAACAGAAATATAAGAAGTGTGTGAGTGGTTTAACTCTTAGAGGGAGAGAACGGCTGGTTGGCAATGCAACTGCAGGTTGCATCACCATTTTAGATTAGAAATTCATTTTACAATATTAGAAGACGGTTCGAATCGGATGTCTCTGGTAATGTTGCTTTTTAAACGTATTGTTTTTTTATCGCTCCAGTAACGAACAAAGTAACTTTATGATTGATTATTAAAGGCCAATTTTAAGAAACTGTTTTTTCGTCTTGATGCCTCAACGACACATAAATTTCACTGCTAGCTTTGCAAAATTTAAATTAGTTTACCAATAAGTGTAACAAATTTGGTTATGGGCCCAGTCCATTTACTGTGTCGAGACAGGCTAAGCAGTTGAACCAGGCCATGAACTTTGTCTATTTATAAATACTGTTCCAGTCTAGAACTATTTTTATGAACTCTGTTGCTAGTACGCTAAATCGAGTAACAGATATGGAGTTTAACAACCAGATATCAGTGTTGACTCAAAACAACTGGAACACGTGGAAGCATGATATGCAACTACTCTGGCAGTTTATAATACAGACAGTTTATAATACTGGCAGTTTATAATACAGACCAAGCCAGAGCAACCTGATGAAGAGGCAACATACAAGGAAAAATTAGATCTACAACTTCGTAAGGATAGATGTTATACGTTGATCTATACTAACATCAGTTCAGATTTGAAAAATCTGATAACGGAAACAACTGACGGAGTAGCGGCATGGAAGATATTAAAAGATCACTTCGAACCAGTCACAAGAGCAAGAGTAATTCAACTATTAGATCAATTTTTTGGAACAAAATACCAACCAGGGGAAGATGTTGGAATCTTCATATCTCGTGTAAAGACAGCGGCAACCAGACTACAAGAAGCGGGTCATAAATTGGACGACCTGTACATAGGCTTTCAATTAATAAGGTGGCTTCCCTCAGGAATTCCAGTCTACCGTGCAACAAATCTACAGATGGAAAGAAGAGGACTTCAGAGTTGTCAAAATTGAAGCAGAGCTGATATTAGAAGCCAATCGTCTTCAGTTGATGAAACAAGATTTGGAGAAAGCGGAGAATGCTTACTTGAGCGGTTTCACTTCGAAGAAGTCGAAGACGTTACCTGGTGCTACGGCTGCAGCTCATGGAGATCCAAATGGCAAGAATGATTACCAAAAGAAAAGTGGTAAGGTATTTAACTGTAAAACTATTAAAAATGTTAAACAATCTATTAAGACTATAGGTCCGTGTTATGTATGTAATAAGTACGGGCATCTTAAAGTAAACTGTAAAGAGAAAAAGTCTCTACAAAAATCTCCTTCAACTGTAAATGAAACTTTTATAACACAGAGTTTAATATAAATTTAAGATTTTGTGAAGCTGAATGTAGTCTTTTAGAACTAGATAAACAACTCGTAACTAGTTGTATCTTATTTGATAAAGGTGATAAAGGTGTTTGGGTAATAGATACTGCTGCCACGAGTCATTTTTGTAATGACAAGAGTTTATTTTTAGATCTTAAACCGATAACTAACATGAAAATGTCGTTAGCCACGGAGGATAAAAGTTGTCCCGTAGAAGGAATCGGTACACTTAGATTTCGGGTAAAATATAAGGGGAGTTTTCATGAAATAACTTTGACTGATGTATTATTTAATCCTAAGTTGAGGAGAAATTTGTTATCCGGTTCCAGATTAGAAAGTAAAGGTGCGCATTTTGTGGGTACTAAAGGTAAAATTAATGTTTTTAATAAAGACTGGATAAAATTGTTCTCGGCGACACGCCATGAAAATTTGTATTTTTTTATGCCGGATCATTATATTACACCAAAAAGTAAAGAAATTAGTTTTTTTAGTGATGTAACTGCTAAAACAAAAAACGGATCAATAGAAATATGACATCAACGCTTTGGTCATGTTAATAACGATTACTTGGTAAAAACTAGTAAAAATGATAGTGTAAAAGGTCTCCCACGCTTAACTGATAATGGTAAGACTCATTGTATACCGTGTAAATTAGCAAAGTCCAAGAGAGTTTCATTAAAAAAAACGGGGGCCGTAAGATCAAAACGTCCATTGGAATTGTTGCATATGGACCTCTGTGGTTCAATGCCAACTGAAAGCCAAGGCGGTAATAAATATTTCTTGAGTATAATTGACGATTATTCAAGAAAGGTGACTGTATTTCCCATCCGAAATAAATCTGACGTATTTCATACGTTTATAAGATTTCAGAAACGAGCAGAAAGTTTTCTAAGTAAAAAGGTAATAGCAGTTAGAACTGATGTGGCGGACTAGAATTTTGTAATAAGGATATGGATAATTTCTTGACAGAACTGGGTATAAAGCATAAGGTAACAAATTCATATACGCCAGAAATGAATGGGGTCGCGGAGAGATTCAATTTAACCGCTCTAGATGGCATCAAAACATTGCTTAAGTCTAGTGAAGTTCTCCATAAGTTTTGGGGAGAAGCATTACTTTGTTTCACTTATGCGTGGAATCGAATTTGTCACAAAGACAGTAACAAAACGCCTTTCGAAAAATATTCAGGTAGAAAACCATCTCGGTATTGCATCTAAAACCTTTTGGATGTTTGGCATATGCTGGTGTGCCAAAACAAATTAGAAAAAAATTCGATATGCGTGCGAAAATGGGAATTATGATGGGATACGCACAACGTACTAAGGGTTATAGAATATGGTTGATAGATGAAAATAAATTAGTCGAGACTTTTAATGTAAGATTCGATGAAAATAAGAGGGGAATTAATTTTAGACAAAAAGTTAATAGTAACCTTGGATATAATTTAAACCTTCCTGATTATTATGATGATGAGGATGATTTTGATAGAGTAAAAGATTCATTAACGAGTCGTTTAGTTTCAAAGACAAGTACGGAAACGCCCTCAACATCTGAAAAACCAGATGTATCTTCCGATAATCATAGCTTGATCCCATGTACAGAGGTTAAGTGGATTCGAAATATAGGTAGGAAAGTAACTGGATCTAACGTATATTATAGTATAGAAGGGGAAGTAACCCGATTGAAATCTTTTAACGAAATAGAGAGATACTGTAAGATGGGCATAATATTGAGTATGATCCTAGTTTATTTAATTTTAGAAAAGACAATACCGAATCCCAGGGATTTTCAGATTTGTCAGAGCAACAAGAAGCTCTTATGGTTGAAGTAACTATTCCTAACTGTTACAAACAGGCGATAAGATCCAGAGACGCATCTAAATGGCATGATGCAATGGATAAAGAAATTAACGTAATGATGGAACGTAAAGTTTGGGATTTAGTTGATCATCCGGATAATATAAAAATTTTAGAAAACCGTTGGGTTTATACCATTAAATATGATGAAAATAATAAAATTGTTAGATACAAGGCCCGCTTAGTTGCGCGAGGTAACACACAATTACGAGGCGAGGAATTTGACGAGGTATTTAGTCCAGTTATTAACTTTACTATTGTAAGATTATTTTTCACTATCTGTGTATGTTTGTGGAAAAATGGACGCATATTCAAGTAGATATCACTAATGCTTATTTATATGCTAACTTAGATACTGTAATCTACATGAAGCAACCAACTGGATATGAAATTGATAATAACAAAGTGTGTAAGTTACGTAAAGCAATATATGGACTCCACCAGAGTGGACGCCAGTGGTTTTTGGAATTAGAAAATAAATTAATTAAATTAAAATTTAAGAAGTTAGAGTGGGTTAATTGTGTATATATGTTTGAAGATAATGTAATTTTATTATTTTATGTAGATGACATGATTATATTTGGAAAAGAAATGGAAAACGTAAATTTTGTATTACAATTATTGCAGAAAAATTTTGATTTAAAAATTATGGGTAAAACAAAGAAATTATTAGGAATAGAATTTGAAGAAATAGGTAATAGTCTGTTTATACATCAGAGATCTTACATTCGAAGGTTATGTGAAATTTACGAAAAATATAAATATCCCGTAAGTTCATTACCTATATCAAAAGGTCAAGTTCTTTCCAAATTAGATTCACCCAAAACTAGCGAAGAAATTTTAACAGTTCCTTATAGAAATTTAATAGGATCTTTGTCATTTATTGCTATACGCACAAGACCCGATATTATGTATGCAGTAAATGTATTATCTCAATTCCAAGCAAACCCGGGAATAAAACATTGGAATTGCTTATTGAGATTATTAGGTTATTTAAAATACACTCAAGAATATACAAATTAGAACTTTCAAAAGTTACATCATTAAAACTAAGATGTTATTCAGACTCGGATTTTGCTACAAATAGGGATGATCTAGTGTCAATGGGAGGGTTCAAAACTTTTATAGACGAAACTCCAATTTCATGGCGAACTTTTAAGCAAAAATCCGTTAGTCTGTCGACCATGGAAGCTGAGTATGTTAGTTTAACAGAAGCAGCTAAGGAATTCATTTGGCTAAAGAATGTAATTGATAATAAAAGTTTAAATTTGAAATTAAGTGAAAATGTAATGTTTTGTGATAATCAAGCTGCTATAAGTTTTTCAAAGTCACCGGTAGAAAATTATAGAACAAAACATATCGATGTTCGTTATCATTTTCTAAGGAATTTGATATACGACAAGGTTTTCCAAATTAAATATATAGGTACCAAAAATAATTTGGCGAACATTTTTACCAAACCCATGGTAAAGGAAAAATTGTTAGAATTTTGTAGAAAATTATTTCTTTTTAGAGAATAAGAGAGAGAGACTTTGTTTCTTTAAGATTAAAATATTAGTTTGTTTATTACAACAAAGATTGTGAATAAAATGTAATTTTTTGTGTTAAATTGTATAACATGTGATTATAGATTAAAATTTACTGATTTGTAAGAGATAATGGTGCGAGATTGGAAAAAGGGGGCCGATTGTTAGACATTTAAAAAGTCGGATCCAAATTTTTATGATCTCCTTGTGTTGTTTTTCCAATCCCGTTCCATGGTCTCAATGAAAGTAAGCACACCGATTCGAACCCGATCTTTTTGAGTTTCGTGATTTGTGGTTGGCAGCAACTGCAATGCAAATGGAGCGAGTATTTAAACCCGGCTCATGTTAGTTTTTCTGAAAGGGAAGGAAAAACAGAAATATAAGAAGTGTGTGAGTGGTTTAAATCTTAGAGGGAGAGAACGGCTGGTTGGCAATGCAACTGCAGGTTGCATCAACATTTTAGATTAGAAATTCATTTTACAATATTAGAAGACGGTTCAAATCGGATGTCTCTGGTAATGTTGCTTTTTGAACGTACTGTTTTTTTTATCGCTCCAGTAACGAGCAAAGTGACTTTATGATTGATTATTAAAGGCCAATTTTAAGAAACTGTTTTTACGTCTTGATGCCTCCTCGACACATAAATTTCACTGCTAGCTTTGCAAAATTTAAATTAGTTTACCAATAAGTGTAACAGTTTTGAGATGCATTTAGAAAGTTCGAGTTGAGGATTATGTGAGATTTTGTGTAAATAAGTTGATGAGCATAGATGGTTTTAGTTAATGGTATTGTGGAGCAATTGATTGATTATTTGGAAGGTGCAGATAATTTTAGTTAGTGTTATTGAGTATGTGAGATTTTTGTAAATAAGTTGATTAGCATAGATGGTTTTAGTTAATGGTATTGTGGAGAAGTCAATTGATTATTTTTTAAGTTGCAGATAAGTTTAGTTAGTGTTATTGAGTATATGAGATTTTGTGTAAATAAGTTGATGAGCATAGATGGTTTTAGTTAATGGTATTGTGGAGCAATCGATTGATTATTTCGAAGGTGCAGATAAGTTTAGTTAGTGTTGTTGAGGCATAAGATTGAACGAGCTGAGGTAAAGGCAATTTTGGATTATCGAAGAATCATTTTAAGGTTACTGAGAATTTTAGGTTGGTGTTATAGAATTGTATTTGAGTTATTAATTAGAGGATTTTCGATGAATTGAGTTACTGGTATTGTTGTAAATCGAGGATCTTGTGTTTTTTTTCGTGTTTGTATATTTGTTGCGCGTATAGTGAAACAATTTGAGTTTTTTTATATTATCTGGACTTGTGGATACATTGTATTACGAAGATTGTTAAAAAGTTATGTTGATTAGTTAAGCGATATTTTTTTTATTTTGGAATTTATGTTTAATTTTGTGTAACACTTGCAATAATTTTCTTTTAGTTAAATTACTTTACTCTGTATGTGTCGCCTCATACGACTTGGGTTGCATATCAATTTTATGTTTTTAATTTTTTTTTCTGAAATTTTCAACTGCACTTGTGATTTCTGGAATTCATTTCTCAAATGGAAATTCGAATGTATTGAACGTGGAAGAAATTTTTATTTTTCCTCTCAAATTTAAATTAAGCATTAATCGATATAGTTAATTTTTTTTTACAATCGGATTTGCAAAATTTTTTTAGTCTTAATTCTGCATTCTGTTTCTTGTGCTGGCGTTTGCGGCATGCAGCAAATCGTTTGCGCAGGGAATGGCATGAAATTTTTTTGTGTTGCATTTGTAAACTGTGGGGTGCATACTGATCACATCCGCACTCATTGTTTGCGATTCTAAATTTAATCGCAGTAATTTTTTTTTAATTTCATTTGTAACCAATGCTTGTAGTGAATTTTTTTTTTAAATTCCTTAGGCTACTCAGCATTCTTACAGGTTATAGAATTTTTTTTTATCATTTATACGATTCGTTAATTTATAGAATTTTAATTTGCAAATCTGAATTAATTACGTTAAATTTTTTTTTAAAACTTTTATTTGTAACCAATGCTTGTAGTGAATTTTTTTTAATTTCTTAGGCTATTAAGCATTCTCCGAGGTTATAATTTTTTTTTTCTCCACCTATGCACACCCATCGTTTCAATCTCTAAATTTTTTTACTTTACTTAATTATTTTCATGAAATATTGTTATCACTGCTCTTAGTGAACCATTGTGATTTTTTTTATGCTTTGAGTATGTGAAGAGTTCTGCTAGTAATTTTTTTTGGTGGTCTGGACATTCACTTCACATTAGTCGTGTCAAGATTTCGATGTTAAACGATTATGAGGTGTCTGTTTATGGGTGCCACGCTTGAATTGTATGTAAATGTTTTCACTAGCGTTTATTTCTTATCAATGTATTTTGTTCAATACTCCTAAGTGTTGTTATTGTGAGTTGCGCAGTTGTTAGATACGCAAATTTTGGATTTTTTACGTGTTATTTGTCTTAATTTTTTTATTATTTAGTGGCACACGATTCTTTGTGATTGTTTAATTATTTCTATTTGTCAGTCTGTGTCTGATGTTTTTGTAAATTGTTTGGGTGATCCATTCAGTGAAATTTTTTTTTCTCCTCTTCGTACATGAACGTCATTGTAGTTGTTGATAGTTAATTTGGTTTTTTTCCCTCACGGAATTGGGTAGGAACTTCAGAAATTGATTGTATTTTTTTTACATTCTTATTTTTATTTTATGAGCGGTGAGAGGAGTTGGAGGTTGGTGCTTGGAGTCTTCGACGGCGGTCACAAAGGGCCAAGTTTTATTTTTTTTAATAATTGTGGTTTCATTACTAATATGGTTTCCCTGGGAGACAAAGTTTTATTTTTATTTTTTGCAGTTTAGCAGATTTCGTTAGAGATATGGAAGCGCTGATGGAGCTGCGGGCATCATGGACGAGTATGGACAGAACCCCTACAGGATTCAAACAGCACCGGAATACGAACTGTAGTGCTTTCAGTGAGATTACGACGCTCCAGACATTTTTTTTCTCTTCCATCAAGACGTGGACAGCTGTTCGTGAACCAGGAGTCCGTGAAGTGCCGGTTGAATGGAAGAAGAGTTTGTTTGAATTTTTTTTTTTTGGACTTTGATATGGACATTTTCCTCAATGAATTTTTCTTGTGTTGGATGTGCCGACGCTAGGGCAATTTTGTATTTACATTTACTTACTGAAATTTTTGTTTTTCATTCATTCTAGTTTTGTTAATCTGAAAGAGGGGAGGAGTGATGGGAGGTCGCCGGTCCCTAAGGATTGCAACTGTAATTTTTACATCTGCCCTGCACTTGTTGTTTACAACGAAGAATTTGGAATGCGTCTCTTTTACCCCACCGAAAAGGGTGACGCGTTCCCACGCCTGGAAGAGGGCATCGCACCCATAAATATGTCATGGTATCGGGGTGTCTTTGGGAATTTCCCGCGCTTGGGGGATGTCATTGACTGTGAGAGGATATCCTTCCGCTGACTCTAGACCAATCAGTCTGAATGATTGAGTCTCTGTAAAGAATCCGCTCCAGAATACAGGAGCAAGCCGCCTCGGAATAAAAGCGGATGCACCCCGAATTGTCTCGCTCTGACGCATTTTTTTCTCACACCCACTTGGTCTGACACGTCCCTTCCAATACCGCAGGTGGGGACTCTAGGCACCGACATGACTTCTCTCTCTCGATCTCTATCAGTTAAGTAAATTTTTGTTATGTATCTCTTTATGCTTTAACGTAATTTCAATCTTATTGTTTTAAAATAAATTAATGATTCTTTAAAGAATGTCTTTTGATTTAGCGTACAGTTTATTTGTCTTTAAAAGATCTAATGTTTAAACTTAAACTAGAGTGTGACGCTAATAGAAGAGTAGAACCGGGTTTTATTTAAAATGGATTTAACGAAATAAATTAATCAATTTTTAAGTTAAACCGGCGTCGCATTAATATGAAGTAAAATATTTAAAAGGGACTAATAATGTTGAAGCCGACATGTTATCAAGTCATCCTATTGCTTAATATATCCAGAACTCTGTACATTTACTTCAATTAAATGAGATAAAGACCCATCAAGATTTAGATAATGTAAATGATCCTAAATATAAGAAAGTTGATGATGTCTTTGTTCTTAAAAAAAGAAAAATCCGTTTAAAATTGCTGTACCTTTTTCATTGAGAAGAAAAATTTAGCAAAATGCTCATGAACAATTTGGACACCCTGGTACTCAAAAAATGATAAATTTAATAACTCCTCAATATTATTGGCCTCATATTAACTTAGATATTTCAAAATGTTTTGCTTTTGCTTCTAAAAGTGAAACAACAGAAACCTATGCAAATTGTTTAAAACAACTTTTCCAAATTCAAATACCTATTAAACTGTTAACTGATAGAAATGGTGATTTTACCTCATCGCGATTCCCAATCAGAATTACTATTACGTAATGATCACGCGCTTGCACTGTGGTATAAAAGCAAAAACCTTTTGTAATCGCTGTCTTTGTCTGCTTGCCGTCAGGAAGTAAACGTCCACGTAAGAATGTAAATAACTGCAAGTCTTTGTCTTTGTGTCCTCCAATATGCTGCTGCAAAAAAGCTTTTTTGCATTTCTCAGCTAAACATAAAAAAAACACCTTTGTTAAATTTTAAGTATGTAGATCTAATAGCTGATGCTTGCTCACTACACCCGGGATAGCTCAATAACACACCTCGCACATGGACTGTAAAACACTCTCTATTTTTATTCACCTAAACACATAGTAACTGGAGATACACAGACAGTAGCGCCGTCTGCTGCACAGTTTTTGCGACAAGCATGAAAATTCTCCCCCGCGTTGACATGTAATACATTCAACAATAACACAAATTACAATAAAACATTAAACGATAAAATACTATAGGATTAAGTAAAACAAATTAGGTACATATAAAAATTCTAATACACAATATTCAGAGACAAAATTCAAACTGTCATAGGTAAAAGACAAACTTTTGAAATGGCTCTTTTATGTTCTTCAAATTGTGTTTTCACTTTTACAACCCTTATTAGTGCATCACTACCACTATAAATCTCAGTGATTATCCCTAAAGGCCATTTAAAGGTTGGCATATTGTCTTCAATGAGAACTACCAAATCACCGACCTTAACATTTTGTTTTTTTAAATTGCCATTTATTGCGCTATTGTAATTCACTTAGATAACATCTGTGCCACTTATTCTAAATTAGTTGTACTAGTCTGGTTATCCGTTGCCATTTTTTAAAGGCATTCTCTTTTAATTCAATTAAATTGGGCTCGACTACAGAAGTCATAGACCTCCCTATCAAAAAATGGGCTGGAGTTAAAGCGTTCAAGTCATCCGAATTGCTCGATAAAGGGCACAGTGGCCTGGAATTTAAAATTCCCTCTATTTGGATACAAACAGTTAGAAATTCCTCATAGGTTAAATTTGAGCCACTGACAACTATCTTAAGATGGTACTTTATTGACTTAACCGAAGCTTCCCAAAGACCACCAAATGATGGCGCTCTAGGTGGTATAAACTTCCATTATACCCTCAGTAGATAAGAAACCTGCTAAATTATCATCTGAATCCTCAATAGGTTTTAGAAATCTCTTGAGCTCTTTTTTGGCACCTACAAATGTTTTCCCATTATCGGAATACAATTTAGCACATTTACCTCTGCGAATAAAAAATCTTTTTAATCTAATATATATTATAAATGTAAAAGTTTGTGAAAAACTTTGTGGGTCTTTCACGCAAAAACCACTAAATGGATTTTAATGAAACTTTACAGTAATATAGCTTCTACATCAGAATAACACATAGGCTATAATTTATACCATAGGCTATAATTTATAAAAATTTGTAAAAAGTGTCCAAAATAAAACGCTATTTGTCAAGAAGGAAAAAAATCTGCCATCTGCAAGCAAAAAAGCCCACGTCAGCATATATCTATCTTTTCTTGGTAAAAAAACTCTTTGTTTTAGCTACGCAAGGGAATCGCTTCTAATTAATTCCTGTGATCAGAATAATGCCTATTTTTTATTTCAGAATAAAACTAAGTTTTGAAGGGAGAGGTTCTTATAAATCTCTCTTTATTTTAATGTTTTTTTAATGATTTTATTATGCACATTTGGTAGTAAGAAGTTGATCTATTTTCAAAATAACTGCTTTTATCGCTTCTGGTACTTAAAGTAAATAAACTTTCTCTTTCACACTACATCATCTGGACAAACTTACATAATTTTTTTGTGGTTAGTAGTTAATTATAACGCTGTAATTTTAATTGAATATGCAGATATTGCATTTTTAAGTATAAAACTAATTATAACTACTGCACTGTGTTTTTTGCAGTGAGTGAGTGAGTGAATATTAACGTCGCACTGTTCAGCTAAACGGCGGCTTTTGGAGACGGACCGCGTAATTTGGAACAATGGTCAAGTGACGAGAACGATAATTGAGCTGGCACCCCCTTCTCCTAACTACCACACCACACCAACTTAGCAGGAATATTCTACCAATACTTAGCTTTAATATTCTTTGAAATCCGCTCTTCCAAGATATATGGTAGCACGGCTTCTATGATGAGTAATTTAGTGGGGAAGGCGAAAAGTTTTGTAGCAGATATTGCGTTTTCAGCGGATTGCAAAGATTATCATTTTTGTCGCAAAAAAAAATAGTTAATGTCTAAATTTAAGTGTCTTATGGTTTTGTCTGTTAATGAAGACCTTGGAAAATGATTTGACTACTTATTTTAAGTGAACAGTGTACATAATTAATTTTACAGTGGAATATCTTTAATTAATTTATTAGCTCTAACGGATTAAATTTTCCAAAGTGGAGTATTTTGTTTATGTATATCCCTTAATTTGTACATGTAGAGATCCAAAAAAAATTGTATGAAAAAAACTGCAGTAAATCACAATGCCGTTGGATAAAGTATTAAAGTGCATTTATCCCCTACACGGCGGGTCTTACTAAGCTCTAATAAAGCTCGAGCTACGAAAGTAGCTAGGCATTTGCCAACTTGACTCTATCGTTAACATTTCGCTATGTTTTTCATTGAATCACCATTATAATTTAAGAAACGGCGTTGCTTGCGAATATTACAATTTTAAAATAAAATAAATACAACAGAAAGTAATATTAATATATTACACATTCAGATATAAATTATTTACACTACTTTAAGCGTTGATTACGCAAAACTTTTAAGAATGTGTTACTTTTGCTGAGCAGAGATCAGCTTAGGGAGGTATTTTGAAAAATCGACCCTCAAAAGTGTTACGAGGAATTATAAATTTAAAAAATCCTTTTTATCGGCTATGAGATCTACATAGTTAAAATTTGACAAAGGTGTTTTTTTTCTTTCTTTTTTTGTTTAGCTGAGATATGCAAAAAGCTTTTTTTGTTTAACTTTCAATTCACATAAAATTAACTCATTAAAAACTTCTTTTTCTTTCAATCTGTGTTGTTTAATTTTTCAGTTCACCCGTGAGAAGAACGGGTATACCAGCTAGTATAGCAATAAAAGCCTCAGATGTAAGATCCGACACAATTTCTATGTGAATCGCTTTAGACACAAAACACACAAATACACAAATATAAATTTTATGCAAAATTCCTTTTCTTTGATTTTTGTACATGATCATGAATGGGCCACAAAACTCCACACCAGAGCAGTTGAACGGGTAATCTGGGAATACACTATCACGGGGTAGATTACCCATTAGCTGAGAAGTAACAAGGGGTCGGCTATTACAACAGACAAGGCATTAATGCAGTACTTTTCTGCATAATGAACGACCATTTAATGTTTAGAACTTTTCCCTTACATAGTGTAGAAGAGAAGAAGCACCAGTTTGCAGATTCCTTCTACGGAAATAGGCAATTTTTGGAGCAGTTAAATTATGATTTCCTGGTAAAATTGAAGGATGTTTATTAACATATGGTAAATCTGAATTACTCAACCGTCCTCCAACTCTTAATAATCCATCATTGTCTATAAAGGGGTTTAAATTTCTAAGTTTACTATTAGGTGAGACAACTCCTTTACTTTGTAAGCTCTTAATCTCAGCCAAAAAAAACCTGTTCTTGGACTTTTCTGATCAGTTTAGTTTCTGCTTGATCTATATCTGTAGCAGAAAGGGGACCACTCAATGTTAGTTTACGTTTGTTTACATTATTATTAAATATTAGCACATAACTAAATATACGAACAATTTTAAAAATAAATAAAGATAATAGTAGATAAAATAGAAGATACACAATTAGTTGAAACACGAACGCTAGATGTAATTATATCAGAACTCGAACCAGTTTTCAGTTCCTTAGAATACTCGCATTCCTTAACTGGTGAAAAACTTGTTTCTTCACTTGACAACTTACCTTTTTCAAGGAATTGTGGACCATGCCACCAAGTCACAAGGGCGCAATCCCCGAGACACAAGATCTGCTGGGTTGAGAACAGATGGCACATGTTTCCACTGGAGAAACCTTCAGTCAATTCTTGCACCTTGGCGACACCATTGGCCACGAAGGTTTTTAAACGATTGGCAGGTGTATCTAACCATGCCAATGCAATAGTTGAATCCGTATGTAGCACAATATCACTTATGTTTAACCTCAAGGTAGAGCGTATTTTCTTGACGAGTTGAGCTAATAAAACACAAGCACAAAGCTCGAGTCGAGGTATGGAAATAACTCGAATTGGTGCAACACGAGATTTGCTGGCAAGAATGCTCACTTTGGCAGCACCGTTGTGAAGTAAAACACTGTAGGTAAACGACCGCTCCGTACGCCGCTTCAGATGCATCCGTAAATCCTTGGAGAACGATTCTAACATTTTTGTTAGGTATAATAGATCTGTTAATTTTCACTTCCTCGATACACTTTAATGCTGTCACAAATTCTCTCCACTTGTTGGCAATTGAATGAGGTAACACATCATCCCAATCCAGTTTACATTGCCATAATTGCTGCTGAAACAACTTTGCTTTCGCAATCACTGGGCCTAAGAAACCCAAAGGGTCGCATAGCTTAGCAATTACATTTAAAGCTTCACGTTTTGTATATATATGTTTAGTTGACACAAGTACCTTAAACACGAAACAATCTTCAAATGGCTTCCAACTAATTCCCAATTTCTTCACAGATAAGTTAATGTCAGTAGAAAATGAATGCTCGACGTCTGATAACAACGGACTATTTAATAACTCAGGAGAATTAGATGACCACTTATGAAGGTTCATTCCACAAGATTGCAAGGCATCTTTCAGTTGCCATTGCAATTGTTGAGCAGTCTCCAAATCCGGCGCTCCGCTCACAATATCATCCATGTAGGTATCTTATAACAGGGTTTCATAAGCTAAAGGAAATCTCGATTTTTCATCCTTCGCCAACTGCTGCAGGGTCATTATGGCAAGGAAGGGTGCGTTGGACAGCCCTTAAGTGACAGTCTTTAGTCGATACGTTAATATTTCTGCATCTAGTCCACGTTTCCATATAATCAGTTGCAAATCCTGCTGATCTGGATTTATTAATATTTGCCTGTACATCTTTTGGATGTCAGTCGTAAAAGCAAATTTGTGTCGTCTTCTAAAACGAGATATTGTCTCAAACACATCTTCCTTCACTTCACCTTTCAATAAAATGTCATTAAGGCTTATGCCTGATGTGGTGGGGGATGAACCATTAAAGACGATTCTTAGTTTAGTAGTCAGTTTTTCAGGGCGTAATACACCATGGTGGGGTATGTAGTAATGTGTGGGTGGTTCACTTGACTCAACTACCCTTTCGAAATTTCTTAACTCCTCATACTCCTTCAAAAATTCCGCACATACAACGATAAATACATAGACTCCCTAGACAACCGTTTCCACAATGAATTAAGTCACCTAATAGCAATATCTTTGGAGTTTCCTAAACAAGGCGGATCTTTATTTAATGTCATCGATACTACATACCTACCCTCACAATTCCTCCTATGACTGCGCACAAAATGATCCTCACACAAGGACACCTCTGTATCAACCTTAGGCTCTATGTGAACACCCTCAATTTCCCAGAATGTTTTCAGTGTTTTGTTTAAATCGTCATCAACAATTAATCCGCAATGAACGCGATTCTCTGTAACTTGTGTGATCTACACTTCCACTTACAACATAACCAAACACCGTATTTTGTAACACTAAATGCGAATTATCACAATAACATTTTCTAGGCTTTACCAATTCGTAAAAGATTTCAGCACCAAGTAACATATCAATTCTATATGGTATATTAAATTTATCATCAGCTAAGGGCACAAACTCTGAAACATTAACATCTACATCAATCACCTTGTTTGGAATGAGATCTGTAATCTTATTAACTACTAACAACATTAATTCTCACTCAAAAGTTTTGGCTTTATTTGCAACAGAAGTTTTTACGCAATTTTTAACAACCATAGAAGCATCATTAACACACGAAACCACTGTATTTTATTTCTCCATTTTCAGCGGCAACTTCTCAGCACATGCCCCCGTACATAAACAAGACTGCGATCCTACATCTAACAAGCATCTGACCTCTACCCATTGACAGTATTTATTTTTAACAAGCGCGCGAACAGTATTCAAAAACACATTCTTTAGTCTGCCTTTCTCAAACCCAGTCGCCACAAACTGCAATTGTGAATTTGCTTCAACTGATCTTTCAATCTGCCCTGGAACAAAAGTAGGAGCATTCAAATTTAAATTACTAGTGGGAGTGGGATTCCTAGGTTTGTCACATGAAAAATGAATCAAGCTATTATGAGGTCTAAGGCAAAAACAATTTTTCTCTGAACGGCATTCCTTCAATTTATGAGGTAAAATACAACGAAAACAAAGATTATTCCGTTTAACTACCTCTACTCTATCCTCAACTGACAGTTTCTTAAACAAATAACACTTAGAAAGGGGATGAAAATTATAACCCTTACACAGAACGCAATTTGTTTTGGTTTCAGCCACGAAAACATTCGACGAGTTTCTCTCTTGCCACCAAGTGCCAACCGTTTGCCCTCTATTTCGCCCATCTGTTTTGACTCCACTCCCTGGATTTCTGCTCATTAAATCATTCGAAACCTTTCCTCTCGCAGATAAATAGACATCACATTCCCTCCCAAGCTGTTGAGGCTTGAAATATGTTTCTCCCTGTTTCGTTGCAATATGATTCATCGTATCTCTATCTAGCGTTTCGAACATTTTATCTGAAATTATTAGATCACACAAAGAGCAGAATTCATTAACTTTACGCAACTGACAATAATAATCGAAAGTTGCACTTAAGCGGGAAGCAAATTGAACATAGTTTTCGGATGGTAGTTTACGAGCTTTTTTAAAGTTACTCAGACATTCTTGAGGCGAGGGTTCAAACTCTCTTAATATTAATTCTTTAATTTTAACATAATTGCTTAAATCCTCTTGACTCACATATGTGAGCAAATTATTGACTCTTTCTCTTAAAATATTTAATAGAATTTCGGCTTTTATCTCATCAGGCACGGATTTGATTTGAAATGCCTTTTCTAAAGAATGAAAAAATAAATTAAAGGACTCTGACCTAACCGGTACTTGAATTGTCAAAAATTTAATGGTTTTTACCAAACTCTCCAATTTATCAGTTATGGAGCTTGGTTCTCCGCTTTCAAGAGTTATAGGATTTTTTTTTCGGATTCCTTCCTAACTTTCGCCAATTCTAATTGTTTTTCAATCTGAGATAGTTTAATTTTTTCTAATTGAATTTCAGCCTCGCGCTCATTTTTCTCCGCCTCTTGCTTACTTTTTTCTAAAGCATTTTCAACAAGACTACGCAGAAATTCAATATCATTTTTATACACGGTACTTGCTTCATTTAACTTTTTTAAATCTATTATTTTAGCTTTGCTAGGAATCACCAAACCCATTTCCACAGCAACCGAGATAAGCTCGTCTTTCTTTAGATTTAATTTCAACGCCATTTTTAAACTTATTTTGTCACAACATCTACACAATTTACACTATTTTCAACCAAAAAGCATTTGTAATATGCTATTCACAACCTCAGAACCAAACGCACTACTCGGAATTGAAAGCGCCTAAATTACACTTTTGAGAATAGGAAAGTATACAAAATATAAACATGATATATCCGTTAAAACTATTCAACTATTAACACCGACTTTAACGAACACAACCAAATAATTTTTTAAACCATCATTAAGAATAGGGACACTCACCTATTCACAAATTTCACCACCAAATACTCAACTAATAAAGCACAAAAACCATAGTTCCTTGTTGAACTCCGGCTCGACGGACCAAAATCAAAATCTGCTCACTACACCCAGGATAGCTCAATAACACACCTCGCACATGGACTGTAAAACACTCTCTATTTTTATTCACCTAAACACATAGTAACTGGAGATACACAGACAGTAGCGCCGTATGGACACGGTTTTTGCGACAAGCATGAACAGCTCATAAAAAGGATTTTTTTTGTTTATAATTCCCCGTAACACTCTTGAGGGTGGATTTTTGAAAATACCTCCCTAAGCTGATCTCTGCTCAGCAAAAGTGACACATTGTTAAAAGTGTTGCGTAATGAATGCTTAAAATAGTGTAAATAATTTATATCTGAAAGTGTAATACATTAATAATACTTTCTGTTGTATTTATTTTATGTTAAAATTGTAATATTCGCAAGCAACGCCGCTTCTTAAATTATAATGGCTATTCAATGAAAAACATAGCGAAATGATAACGAGAGTCAAATTGGCAAATGTCTAGCTACTGTCATAGCTCGAGCTTTATTAGAGCTTTGTAAGACCCGCCGTATAGGGGAAGTGATGCACGTTCATACTTTATCCACCGCATTAGGATTTACTGCAGGTATTTTCATGCAATATTTTTTTGGATCACTACATTGAAAATTAAGGGGTATATATAAACAAAATACTCCACATTGGTAAATTTAATCCGTTAGAAATACTAAATTAATTAAAGATATTCCACTGTAAAATTAATTATATACACCGTTCACTTAAAATAAAGTCAAATCGCATTCTAAAGTCTTCTTTAACATACAAAAATATAAGACACAATTTTTGACATAAAATATTTTTTCGGGACAAAAACAGTAATCTTTTCAATCCGCTGAAAACGCATATCTGCTGCAAAACTGTTCGTCTTCCCCGCTAAAATACTCATCATAAGACCCGTGCTGTCATATATCTTGGAAGAGTGGATTTCAAAGACTATTCCTGCTAAGCATTCGTAGAATATTCCTTCTAAGTTGGCGTGGTGTGGTAGTTAGGAGAAAAGTGTACCAGCTCAGGTGTCATCCACGTTACTTGACCATGGTTCAATATTACGTGGTCCGTTGCCAAAAGCCCTCGTGTAGCTGAACAGTGTGACGTTAATATTCACCCACTCCAAAAAATACAGTACAGTAGTTATAATTATTTTTATACTTAAAAATGCAATATCCACCTTTTCAATTAAATTGCAGCGTTATAATTAACTACTAACCACAAACAAACTACGGAAATATGTCCAAATGATGTAGTTTGAAAGATAAAGTTTATCTACTGTAAGTACCAGAAGCAATAAAAGTGTTTATTTTGAAAAAAGATAAAATTTCTTGCTACCAAATGTGCATAATAAAATCATTAAAAAACCATTCAAATTAAGAGAGATTTATAACAACCTCTCCCTTCAAAACTTAGTTTGATTCTGAAATAAAAAAAATTAGGGAGTATGCTGTTTACAGGAATTAATTAGAAGAGAGCGCCTTGCGTAGCCAAAACAAAAAGAGTTCTTTCACAAACAAAAGATTGATATATGCTGACGTGGGCTTTTTTGCAGCGTACACCAGAATTGTTTGTAGATGGTAGAATTTTTTCCTACTTACTTGACGTATATAGTTATATTTTGGACACTTCTCACAATATCTTTATAAATTATAGCCTATGTGTTATTCTGATGTATAAGCTACATTACTGTAAAGTTTCAGTAAAATCCATTCAGTTGCTTTTTCGTGAAAGACTCACAAACTTTCGCATTTATAATATATATCTAGATGTATCAGACTCCTGACCTCAATAAAATACCTATTGACCTGCAAAATCTCTTCTTGCCAAGTACTATTTGTTTGGGCGATCTGAGTCCCAAACACTTTATGTGGGGCTCCTCTGGCATTAATTCTAGAGGCGTCGATTCACTAAACATGGTCGATGATAAGGGTTTTGTGTTTCTTAATGATGGATCTCCCACTCATTACTCACATAGCTACAATTCTAAAGAGGCTCTGGATGTAACCATAGTTAGCCCTGATCTCAGCCCCGCATGTAACTGGAAAGTTCTTGAGAATATAGGAAGTGATCACCTTCCAATCCTATTTGAACTGAATTAGAGGCAAACTACTTATAAGGTCAGTAATAGACGCTGGAACTGTAAACGTGCTGATTGGCAAGCTTACACTGATCGAGCTGAAAAACTGATAAGTGCGGAACCCCTCACTGATAACCGAGGCTGGCTGTCTTTTAAACGAAACATTTACTCTGCTGCTGGCCAGTCCATTCCTAGGGGCAAATGTAGAAGAAAGAGGTCTTACTTAGCTAGTAAAATGCCTGTTCTCTCCAACCATTAATTGCAGAAAGAAGACAAATACTAAAGGATCTGGATTCTGACCATAGTGACACCAATAGAATCAAACTAAACAGAGTGAATGCACAATTAAAAAAGATGTATGCGCAGATCAAGAGAGACGGGTGGAATAAACTCAGTTCTAGTCTGGATTCAAGATCATACAACAGCAAATTGTGGAAGCTGGTGAAGGGCATTAGTAAAGAACAGCCCCAAATTGAAAAGTGCAACACTATTCAATCTACAGATCGTCTCTTGGCTCAGAATGATGAACAGGCGGTTAATATTTTAGAGGAACACTACCAATTAATAAGTAGTATGAACTTTACTGGTAACGACAAATATGCGAAGACTATGGCGAGTAATGTTGTTCATGGCTGTCGCAGTAATCCTCATGTGGGTCCGGCAATTTTCAGCAGAACCTTCTCAGCTCAAGAACTTGATGCTGCGATTTTAGGTTTGAATTTAAACACCTCACCTGGGCCTGCTAGTATTCAAGGTCAAATGATAAGTCATTTGGGCCCACCACTTAAACGACTCCTGGAGGCTGAGTCGTCTTCCTCGAGATTGGAAAAAAGCGATTGTGGTACCTATTAGAAAACCTGGCAAGGACATTGCTTCTGCTGGGAGTTTTACACCAATTGCTTTGACTTTCACAGCATGTAAAATTATGAAAAAAATTATTTTAAGGAGACTTACATTTTATTTAAATTTCCACAACCAGTTACCGAAGGAGCAATATGGTTTTAGAGAGGGCCACAGCGCAATTGACCTGATGCTTTATTTTAGCCAGAGTGTCAGAGACGCCCAAAACAAGAAACCTACAAACTACACTATAGCTGCCTTTCTTGACCTTTATAATGCCTTTGATAGGGTTTGGACTCAAAAGCTGATTACTAAATTGTATGTTAATTTCGGTATACATGGTAGAGCGCTGCCCTAGATTTATGATTTTTTGAGAGATAGGCATATTAGGGTGAAATTCAATAGTTCGACCTCAAATAGTTTTAAAATAAGTCAATGAGTTCTTCAGGGCTCGGTTTTAAGCCCTACCTTGTTTACACTTTTTCTTGCAGGAATTGAAAGTCATTCCTAATGACTGTGAAATTGGAATCATTGCAGATGATATTGTCCTCTGGAGTTCAGGTTCTGATACTGAAGACCTGCAGCCATTAAGTCTTAGGAGAAATGCATGTTTAGTGAAGTACTACAGCAAACTCTCCGGTCTTGGCTTTCAGAATTGTACATCGAAATTTGTAAGGTCATGGAGCATTCACCAGAGGCTCAAACGAGGCAGTCCCTTTGAACAAGTTGTTTCTGGCCACCTTGCTGCTAGTTCTATAGAACATCTCACCTTATCTCAGATTATTGAAACTTCGGAGGGTCTTGATGGAGTTTACTTTCATGTTGACCTCTCCATTCAAGTTAGTAAACAAAAGGAATTGCCGTGCTACCTGAAACAGTTAGCTCTTGAAAGAATTAATAATGACCCCCAAAACGCTGCTCATATGTAAACGGACGGCAGTTGACTGTTCTGGCATTGGCATCTATATTAGTTTTCGGGGCCAGGAAATTAAAATCCAGAGAAAAAATCCGGACTCTTGCTCGGTATTTCGTTTCGAGCTTGTTGCAATTCTTGAGAGACTGAACTCTATTGAGTCGCTTCCACAGCTACACGATATCTGGAATTTTTTCCGATAGTAGAAGTGCCATTCAGCACTTGGCCATTTGACATAACGTGAGGGATTGCACAGGCACAGACATCCTCAAGATACTAAAAAGACTTTCCCTTTCTCGTCAGATCCACTTCCAGTTGATCCCGTCTCATGTCAACATTACTGGGAACGAAATTGCGACAGCTTAGCCAGGGCTGGTGCTGGCGAAACTACAACGCCTGACGCTCCTCTTACCTATTTGGAACTATTTTCAAAGAATAAAGCAAAGAATAAGGCCATTTGGATGATTCCTACGCTGCACCCATGGTATGAGAGAAAATACCCTGGCGAGACTCCTTGGTTCAGGGCAGCAGTAGAGATCAAACTGCGCTTACTCGTTTCTCTAGTGGTCATCTGATCTCATTGACTTTTGTCGATGGTATTAAGCATTTCGAAATTTGCTCTAAGTGTTCTGCTCAAGCCTCCCCTGACCATATTTTATCGTGTTTGGGGCTTACCAGGCAGGACTTGGTTCAAGATCCCCCATTGGTTTTGAACTTCTTCAGGGTGAATGGACACATAGACCTGATCTAGCTCTGCTGATCTCGGGGATGAGAAACAACAACAGAACCACTATTACATAATACTGCATAATACTAGTACATACACTGCCGGTATAAAAGCGAAAATCTCATGCAATCGATCTTCTCCTTGTCTATTTGCTTTCATCATGTAATCGTCGCCATGCTTTTTTGTTTTAGCTCTCTTTGTCTTTGTGTTATGTCCGTCAAGATGTCACTTCTGTTATACGTGTCTGCTTTCGTGTTCTTATCAAGTATCTGTGAAATACAACTATGAATTGTCCACCTACGTGATGTGTGTGTGAATAAAAAGATGAACGTCCACTGAAGATGTTTTCGTGAAACCACTTGGCCAATACTCTACACACATATATATAAACGTTCACTATATATATAGTGAAAGTTTTCAGTGAATTTGTGAGAATGGCGAATAATTTATCATCGTTATGAGACACACAATTATCGCCTAGCCAATATGTTGGATATGACCCTCGTCTTGTAACCGAGTGGGTTCGGGCTCGAATCCCAAGTAAGGCATGGTTGTATCTTCTTCGGGAAAGGAAATCGGACTTTCGAGTGTAATGGATTCCCGTCTTGAATGAAAAAAGCGCACCCCTCCTGTTATGTGCACGGACCATCATTTGTAATAAATGTCTATATTCTTCTGTTTGTAAACTATTTTTATGTTCTTCCACTTTCCCAGGACAAAAACACACAACAACAACAATGTATTTCATGTTGTATATGGAGGTTTTATACCGAATTCTCGAACACTACGTTAGAGTAAATACGAGCTATAAAAGTGCCGTGATACAAATGTGATGTTCTCAATCCTCGAATCATGTCAAGGAAGAATTCGTGCAATAGAAGTACTGTGTTACAGGGGGTACATGTATTTGGTAAACATTTAAAATTTACTTTTTAAATTCTACATTTCCTTAGATAAAGACACAACGAGACGAGTATTCATATACAGTAAAATCCGGCGTATAACACGCACCAAGACTTTGAAGCTGCAATTTTTAATTTTTACACATTCGCCGTATTTACCTCTTTCAACCTCTTTTTTTTACAAAGAAACCTGAAATGTACGAGTATAATGCTCTTATGTTTTGAAGTCATTTATTCGAGGTATTTCTCCCAGTTTTAGGCAAACAAGTAATATAAAAAATGAAAGTACTCTTACTAGGTCAACAAGGAAAAATTTTAATGTAGTTACTTTTTATTAAATAATTACAATTAATATAAATATGTATATACATGTGTCAGAATCACAATATTAAGTGGCAAATTAGAAAGCGATTTTCCATTTACCTTCCTATTATTTTTGTTTGTTACTATCTCTTCAATGTGATTAAGTTTAATTATTCCAATAAAGTAGCATAGGAAAAAGAAATCACATTCTCAGAAAATAGCCATCCGAGGTAGGATTCGAACCCCCGACCTTGGCATTACTACTCCAAACGCACTATCCATTGCGCTACAGGGACACATCGAGCCATTTTCTTTTTTATATATGATAATGGACTGTTATTTTTGTTACAATTTATTCATTAATTTAATAGAATTAATATTTGAAAAAAAATGTATCAACATCAAGTGTCATCCACTACAAGTTTTAAAAAATGTCTTTTGAACTTGAATGGGTAAATAAAAAGTGTTTTATTAAAGATTGATAATTTGAACAAGATATATATACATTCAAGGACAAAAAAATTAGCGCACCAAGAAGGAGTCGTCAAAATGAAACGAAATTTTACATACGTAACGACTACTTTGATATAAGTAAATCATTAGAAATTCAAAGAAAAAAAGGTTCATTTATTTCGGAGAAAAAGACAAAAGAACGGAGAATTTAATACCCTGTTGAACTCCCTCTAGCGCGAATGCATAATGCGATGCGATCGGGCATTGAGGAATACGAATTCTATGTGATGTCTTGAGATATTTCGTTCCATATTTGCTGTAACCCTGCATTTGTTCGTTCAAACTATTGGGATGCCATACTCGCCGTCCCAAATGATCCCAGATATGCTCGAGTAGAGACAAAATCTGGGGATCGGGCAGGCCAAAGAAGGGTAATAACAGTGTGGAGACAGTCTAATGACACACTTGCCGTGTAAGGCCAAGCATTGTCTTGTTGAAAAATGGCTCCTATGAGCCACTGCATGAGTGGCAACACATGTGGTTGCAGGATGTCATGGATATACCGGTGGGCTGTCATGGTGCCACGGATCAATACCAGGGGTGACTGTGTATTGTAGGCAATGGCACCCCACACCATCACACCAGCTGTGGGAGCGCTGTTTCGCTGTAATGCAAAAGCAGGATTGAGGCGTTCACCACGGGATCTCCACACACGAACAGGTTTGTCATCACTGCTGAGATTGAATCTGGATTCGCGTCGATAAAGACGACCTGGTTCCATTCCGCTGCAATCCAATTTCTTCGTTCTTGGAACTACTCCAAATGGAGGCATCGATGGTTGGGCGTTAAGGGCAGCTCATGTAATGGGCGCCGCGATCCCAAATGTCCTTTAGCCAGGCGCCTTCGTATAGCTCGAGAAGACACAAGGGTCCCTAGTGAAAATGCTAACTGTGCAAGGATAACGGCCGATGAAGCACTTGGCTGTACGCGTGCATTTCTTACGATGTGGTGATCTTCTCGTCGACTGGTCTGTCGAGGGCGTCCTAAACCAGGTCTTCTTGTAAATGACATCTCTCGGATCCACTGGTCCCAACATCTACGCACAACACAATCAGAGTGGCCGTATTGACGAGCTACTCGCCTAGCTGACCACCCAGCTTCCATCATACCGATGATTCTCCCCCTCTCAAACTGCGACAGCTGCTCTTTTTTTTTCGAAAACGGCGTAACGGCATGTCTACCTCAGCTCTTGCTTTGTAATCGATTCAGCACACTCAAACAAGCTTTGGTTACCTGTTTTACCGAGGTTAAACACCCTCTACAGGCTATACGTAATGCGCAATCACGCTGTATTTCTAATCATTTGCATATGTCCCCGACATGAACCTTCATGCCAAGTTTCGTTATGATCCCGCAATTATTTCTTGATGAGCTAATCTTTTTGTCCATGGATGTGTATATGTGTATATATATATATATATGACATGCCCCAGGCCTGCTGGTAAAATGAAGAGGGCATCATCTTCACAATATTCCTTTATTACGCTTTCATCATATATAATCTAACATGGCGGACCTTTTGCCGCGCAACCGGATGTTACCAAATACAACATCGCAGCGAGGAGACACCAGCCAAGTCCTTCCTTAGTATGCGTTCGCCTTCGTCAGCGCTCGTTGCTCCT
Source organism: Trichonephila clavipes (assembly GCA_019973935.1). Lineage (NCBI taxonomy): Eukaryota > Metazoa > Arthropoda > Arachnida > Araneae > Nephilidae > Trichonephila > Trichonephila clavipes. Next base: position 874,792 of record BMAU01001238.1, on the reverse strand, counting down.
TTTAACAGGCTTGTTTACTCATAAATCCTTACGCGATGGTAAAGAGTTTGCTCTATTTTCATTTATTACTTCCTTAATTTTGAACCTAAACTTTTCAAACCTGACATTATATATATATATATATATATATATATATATATATATATATATATATATATATACATATACATATGCATACACACATACATATATATATATATATAGGGAGAGTGTGAACTGATAGTAGGAATTGAAATAATAGCATACTTTTAGAATTGCAACCCTTTAAGTTCATAAGGAATGTCATTTCTTTTAAATAAATGGTATTTCGCTATAGGCAAAAGTCTAATTTTTTTTATGCTTATCTTCTTTTTTATTTTTAAAGCTCTCATTTTTGTTCCTGGCGTATAGCGCGCCCCCAAAAATTTCGATTTTATTGAAATTAACTTCCTAAGGCACGTTGGGAAAAAAGTTTCGTTACGCGTTACCAGTTACGGTTACGCGATGAACATAAGTTAAAAATGTATGAAGTTCCAACTTTAACTACGTTTTTAAAAAAGCTGTCACGAGTTTAACAAATATTCATATTGTAACCACGAGATGTAAAAAAAAATTTAATATATATATTTCAACTAAAATAAATTCAAAACTCTAAGAAATATATAATTATAAATGAAACAACTCAACTTGTATTGAAGTGATTTCGGTAATAAAAAAGATTTATGGTTTTATGTAAATAGCAAAAGTGAAAAAATAAATAAAAAGAATATTTAGAATGCAGAGTTTTTGTGTGGTTGTGAATTATTTAAACTATAATTTGTTTTATTATAACTCGGACGAAACAAAAGCCATCTAATTATTTTTATCAAACTCAGACAAAAAAAGTGTGTGTGCTTATGACCACAAGACAGAAACGATAACTTCAAATTTTGTAAGGTTATTTCAGGGTTTAGTTAGGTGAATAAAAAACAAGGGGATGTTAGTATTGTCCTATAAAATTATTTATTCATATGTCTGTACTCATAAAGTAATGTATTTGTGCGAAATTTACAATCATATTTGGTAATTAATTGTGCTCTAAGAAGGAAACAATAGATTTATGGTAGCTGAAATAGATTATAAATCCTTTGAATTCAAAAAATTATATTTAAATATCTATATAAAAAAAACTCCGTCAAGTGTTGTTCCCTACTTCCTCGTGCTTCATTTGGATCATTTGACTTAATTAAATTGAATTTTAATTTTAAAAAACCAACTAAAGGTTTTGATTTGTCTTTTGAGACCTCTACTTTAAAATTCCCACATAAAATTATAGGTAATTTGTTCAGAAGACCCGATTCGGCTTTGTGAATTTTGGTTGTAATTCAACAATATTTAATTCTATCCATGAATTAATTTAAGCAAAGGGATAGATAGTATGACAGATAGTTGATTGGGAAAAGAGGAATCTAGGTCAAAACCTTTAGAAAGGGATTTAATCAGAAGATTTATATCACATAATCTCTAGCTTATGTTAGCTCTTTTGTCATTGCATGGCAGTTTTGTACAAATATATTCGGTGCTGCTGCAAGGTAAGTCTACTTAATTATATAATATTTTGTTTCCTTGCATTTAAAATATTTAATGTAACTTTTTCTTAAAACCTTCATATTCAATTTTGTTATTTTAAATTTTTAATTTTTTTTTAATTTTCTTTTTAATCTCAAAATATATTTAAGTAATGTGACTAATAGAACAATTTGTTCATTGCTGTGCTGATTCGCTTACAAAAATAGATTTTAATTTAAAGATCACTGCAATGTGTGTTCCTAATGATAATAATACTATTTACTTAGATCTATCAAAATGTGTCCTTTTTCTACATTTTATGTTTAATTTTTTAGAGTAGGATTTCTTTTTCTCTCTAAGCCTATTTTTTAAAATTATTACGTTTAATTTTCATGCTTCAATTAGGATTAGAAAGAATCCCTTATTCATTCCCCTGGAACAGGGGTGTCCAACCCGCGGCCCGGGGGCCGCACGTGGCCCACCTTGAATAATTTTGCGCTCCACGAGATTCTTTACAACTTTACAAAATTCGACTGTTAGTACAATATTTTTTGTTTAAAATGTGTATTCGGTTTTTTTTTGTTTGTTTGTTTTTAATTAATTCCATAACTGTTATTATTTTATCACGCTGCTTCTGTTACTGCAAACTTTTTTTTCTAAATTGAAATTTATCAAACATAAATCGTGCGCACGACAATCTGCAACATCAATTACGATACGCAAATACACATGCATTGAGATCGACTTGCAAAAACTAAGTGAAAGAGTTGAGAAACAGATATCTCACTAATTAAATAAATTAAACATTATTTGACTATTGCATTATCATTATTATACTATCTATGTGGGTATGCATGAAAAACAATGATATATCAGTCTGTTTTAAATTTTCACTTTAACAGATGTTTGCAATGGATCCAAATCTAATATAAAGATATATATTTTATATGCCCCACGGGATTATAAAGTTTTTTCGAAGTGGCCCGCGAGGTCATTGGGGTTGCAACCCAACCCACCCCCTGCTCTAGAAAGAGGTGAGATGGAGGAGCCCCAATTACATCGAAGCTAGGAACTTTACTTTTATTGGCAGTGGTTGTTCCGTACTTGTAAACACGCCTTTGGCGACGGAGCACCTTTCTTGGCGCACTCTGTAATTTCGCCTACTTGGCAACCCTACTAATTTCAACGAGTCTTGGCATGTACTTTGATGATAATAAACGCATCTCTTTTTTGTCCACTCGCTCTAAATTTTCTTACGCTATCTCCTCACATTTGGTCTTTAGCGACCCGGAGGTGTTCCTGGACCTATGGATTTAAGGATTTAAAATAATCGAAAATTCTTCAGAATTATTTCATTTCATTATGTCGGACATAACTACGCTAAACCGCAAACGCAGCGGCATCAAAAGCCAGCTAACCAAACTTAATAATGTTCTCACAGAAGGACAAAGCAAAATGGATATTCCTGAGCTTCAAGCTCAATTGGACTCAGTGCTCAATATAAAACAAAAATATGAAGCGCTCAAAGAAGAGTATTACCGCATTTCCAAAGAAAACGAATTCCAGAAAGTGGAAGTATGAATCTACGAAGTTGATGACGACATTCAAAAATTAGAAGTAGATCTCTCAAAACCTCTATTAATAAATTAAAATTATAAAAATACAGAAGAAAACCGATAACTACATTAATAATGAACACTCGAAGAAACCGCTTATTAAACTTCCGAAAATTCCATTTCCGTATTTCAGTGGAAAAATTGAGGAATAGAGCTTGTTTAAAATGCAATTCTATAGCATAATTAGTGAAAATGCTGAACTTTCTGAAAATGAAAAATTGTATTATTTAAGAGGATCTCTCAAGGGAGAAGCAAAAATCGTAGAAACCGCAGACGATACTTTTCATTCTCTCTTTAAAGCTTTAGAGCAACGGTACGAGAACAAAAGATTAATGGTGAACTGTCACATAAAGAACATTTTAAATATCCAGCCTCTAAAACATGAATCAGGCAAGGATCTACGCTACGTATTGGACACAATTTTAAAAAATCTCAGGTCATTAAAAATATTAGAATTTGAAAGAGACATATTGTCGGACGCGTTGTTGTTAAATATCATTCTTGATCAATTAGATCGAGACAGCCGCAAACAATACGAATTAACATTAAAAGACAACAATGTACCTGAATTTGACGGTTTTCTTGAAATTTTAGAAAGAAGGTGGCAAATTTTAAACAACATTCAAGCTAACATTTCATCTAAATTTAATAACGAGAGATCAAAATCCTTTTTTGTAAAAACAGATAAATTTTCAAAATTATGTGTTGCTTGTAGAACACACAAATACACCCACTTTATCACTGTAACGCATTTAAGGAAATGAAATTATCGGAAAGATTGTATTTAGGCAAAGAAACAGGCTATGCAAAAACTGCTTATCTGACCTTCACCCCTTAACTAGATGTAACTTTAAAATTTCGTGTTTCGTATGCAAGAAAAAACTAGATCATCATACATTGCTACACAAACATTCCACGCCGACTAGTCACAATTAAGCAAACGAAGTAATGATCCAGGCGCCTACACACTCTCAGGAAAGAAATCAACAGGCTAATAATTTAAAATCTATCGAAACGCAGGCGCCAGTTGCCTCGACTTCTGCTCCAACCCGTCTTTCTCTTTTTTGTAACGGGGGAATAAAAGTATTCTAATAAACACAGCGATAGTTTATGTGAGAGACACTTATGGAGAATTTAAAGCATTGAGAGCTGTTCTGGATAACGCTAGCGAGTCATCATTTCTCTCTTCAGCTGCAGTACATATTTCGGGTTCAAAGAGAGAAAGAGTAAACATTCCAATTTGCGGTTTGAATGAATCGTCATTAAATGTAAAGAAAAAAGTGACAGCCGTTTTATCGGATGAAAATAACGATTCATTTTGAGAGATAGATTTATTAATTGTTCCGAATATTGCAAATCTTACACCTTCTAAAAGACTAAATATTTCGAACTTAAATATTCCCAGGCAAGTTAAATTTGCGGATCCATCTTTTCATATCCCCCAAAAGATAGACATTCTGTTGGGTGCAGAACTATTCTTTTCATTTTTAAACAACGATAAAATAAAAATTGCAGAAAATTTATTTTTGCAATCAAGTGTTTTCGGTTATCTTGTCTCAGGTGTTGTTTCAGATGATAGTTTCTATAATACACCTAAAAAAAAATTTTAACGAAGAACTTAAGACATTCTTACTAAAACTTAAGGTATCCGTACACCTTCAAAACGTCATTTTCGTCAAATTTTTCGATTTTTTAATTTAAATGTTATTTGAAAATATGAACTTTTTTTCTTTAAAATGGTGTTTAAATTTTGTTTCTATCTGATTTAGAACTTAAGTTATGGGGATTTGAGTTTCATTCGATAGCACCTTTTTGAACCCGGAAGTACAAGTCTGCATTGCGAAGTAGAAAAAATGTTTGTTGACATTTTTATTTTTCAAAGTATCGTTTAAATATGCAATAGTAAGAAATTTAAACTTTTTAAAATATGAATTTGAGTTTTCAGAATTATCAAGAATATAATTGGCAACAGGTTTTTATTTATTTTTTTATCTAGAATCTGGCATGAAAATAGAGTGCTTTACTGTTTGTTTACATTTGCTTATGATTGCGTAGCTCTTTATAAGCTTTTGTTTAATCCTTTTTTATAGCAGAAAATTTTAATTTTTGTCATTTAAAATGGGTAATGCTAAACGTAGAGTTAGTGCAAAGAGAAAACGCCAATTTCTAGTAAATGGATCTACCATTAAACATTTAAAAAATAGCAGCGCAACATCTACCAACGCCAGTTCTTCAAAAATTAAATACCTGCTGCCTTTGATGAAGAAATAGCAGAATATCAACGTAAACCACTTACTGGTAACAGAATAATTGATATGGAAGTCCTTTTAAATTTGTTTTTACAACTTTGCTGCCCAAGATGTTTCGAAGAAGGTATCCTGCTTTCTGAGGATTCCACATATGGTTTGTGCTCAAATTTTGTTATCAGGTGTAAACTTTGTGACTTTTACTCAGGGATTTCTAGTTCAAAGAAAACTTTAAACTGTCCTGAAGTAAATACAAGATTTGTGTATGGTATGAGACAAATTGGGAAAAGTTTTTCTGCTGGGTTTAAATTATGTGGTACGTTAAATTTACCCAGGCTCAGTAAAACTGCGTACACTAATCATGAGAATAAACTCATGTTAGTGAACTCAGAAGTTAGTGAACTATCAATGCAAAAAGCAGCTTCTGAACTGTTAGTGCTACATCCTACTATAAATAAAATTGTTGAATGTGGCATTTCAGTTGATGGAACGTGGCAGCGTAGAGGTTACTCTTCCATGAATGGGTGTGTCGCAGCTTTGTCAGTTGACACTGGTAAAGTAGTAGACATTGAAATAATGTCGTCATATTGTCCCACCTGCAGAAAGATTTCTAAAATGCCTAGAAGCATTGAATCGGAAACTTTTGCAGCAGATCACGTGTGCCATAGCAATTTTCAAGGTTCTGCGTTAAAAATGGAAGCTGTTGGTGCTACGAGAATCTTCCAACGTTCTATTGTCAAACGAGGCCTTAAATATGCACATTATTATGGTGACGGGGACTCTAAGGGCTTTATCAGTGTCAAAGATACTTATGGGAAGGATAGCGTCACAAAATATGAATGCATTGGTCATGTTCAAAAGAGAGTAGGTGCGAGATTGCGCAAACTAAAGTCTAAAAATAAAAATCTGTCTGGTAAAGGCAAACTCACCGACTCTTTTATTGACCGATTGCAAAACTATTATGGGATTGCTGTTCGTAGCAATGTTGGAAACCTATCCGGTCTTTAGCAAAATGTTATTGCGGCTATGTTTCATTGCTCATCAAGTGTCGAGAAACCGATGCATGGGCAGTGTCCCATCGGAAAAGATAGTTGGTGCTACTACCAGCGAGCACTGTCTTGTGGCAAAAAGCCAAACGAAAAATATAAAGGCTTATCAAATGAAGTACTAAACACGATTAAGCCTACATATTTAGAGTTGTGTACCAAAGAACTGCTTACTAAATGCCTGCATGGCAAAACACAAAATTCAAATGAGTGTTTAAATGGCGTTATATGGCAGAGAGTACCCAAGGAAGTTTTCGTGTGCCTCAAAATTTTAAAATCTGGTGCATTGGATGCTGTGATCCAATTTAATGATGGATACAAGGGTTGTGTTGAAATTTTAAAAAACTTAATATAACTCCTGGTTATTTTACTTTAAAAGCATACAAACATCTTGACATCAATAGAATTAACCACGCAGAACGACATTCAACGCCAAATGTAAAGCAGCGTAGAAAGATTTTAAGAGCTACAAGGGGAAAAAATCAATGTTTTAGAGAGTAAAGAAGGTGTTATTTATAAATCAGGAGCATTTTAAGTATATCAAATTGTGTTTAATATTAAAATTTGCAGTTCAAAGTTTAATTCTGATTTATCTCAAAATGAATTTGTTTAACGTATTGACATCTGACAACGTAAATATCAGAAAAAGTTGTGAACCAAATTAGTTCAAATTTTATAAATATATTTGTTTTATAGATTTAAAGAATCCCTACTACTTTCATAATTATATAGTTGATATGTTTTTAGTAACTAAGTTAAATATCATGTTATAATGTTTTAAGGATTTTTCAATGTTCTTTTACTCGAAACTTGATAAAAATTGTAATAAATTGATTATCATTAGGAAAATAGTACCAGCCCTAAAGAATGTTATAATGATCATCATCAAATTTACAGAAAAGGGATATTTTTGTTTACATTTGAGTTATGTGCGTTATTCTAATAATCAATTTAATTACTATTTACACTATGCTTTACTCCCTAAATTTTTTTATGTACTACAAGTAACATATTAAATGTATTTTTCATAGTTTTAAGTTATATTTCATCAGTAAAAAATATTTTAATAGCAAATATTACAGTTTTTAAAAAAATTTTCTTCGAAGGTGTACGGATACCTTAAGCGCTTTTGGGAAATAGAAGTAGAGACAACCGAAGTTTACAGTGATGAACTAAAACATTGCAACGATCATTTTGAGAAAACGCATTTACGGAAACCGGATGGGAAATTCGTCGTTGAAATGCCATTCAAACCTGATTCTTCCGAGGGAATATTAGGAAATTCTAAGGAAATCGCTTCAAAAAGGTTAGATCAATTATGGACACGTTTAGAACGCGACACCGCCATGCAAACGCTTTATTCAGAATTCCTCAATGAATATGAAATATTACAACATATGGAAGAAGTTAAGGAATATTCAGATGCCGAAAACGGGTACTACATACCACATCACGGGGTGTTACGTCTATCGAGCAAAACGACTCGTCTCAGAAAGTCTTCAATGCTAGTGCAAAAACGTCTAGTGGACTTTCATTAAATGATTTACTGTGCAACTCACAGCTGATATCAGACAAATGTTCCGGATGACTGAAGTTAATCCTTCGCAGACTAAGCTTCAAAAAATCCTATGGAAGAACAGTAAAACCGCACCAACTACAGTTTGTGAATTAAAAACAGTCACTTCCGGAACCACGTCCGCTCTATACCTAGCAACAAGGGTTTTGCAACAACTTGCCCTAGATGAGGAAAAGGACTTTCCTTTAGCTTCAGAGGTACCACTCCAAGATTTTTACATGATGATTGCCTTTCCGGTGCTTCAGAACTTAACGAGTTTGAAAAACTCAAATCAGAATTAACGCAGCTACTCCAACGAGGAGGCATGACGCTGCATAAATGGTGTTCCAACAAGGCTCCATCCACAGAACTTCGAGAATTTTCGCTTGACCGTAGTTCTGAGGAAGTAATGGTCAAAACTCTCGGTATGCTTTGGGAGAGTTCAGGTGATTCCTTCACGTACAAAGTAACCACCAGTACAGACTGCAACTACACCAAACGAGGCGTGCTTTCTCAAACAGCCCGAATTTACGATCCCCTCGGACCTGTCATTGCGAAAGCTAAAATATGTATGCAACAACTGTGGTTGTTAAAACTAGACTGGAATAAGACACTACCTCCAGATGTGTCCACACAATGGAGAAACTTTATTCAAACTCTAAAGGACATCGAATCCTTCCATGTTCCCAGATGTTTTCTGGTATTTCGCACAAAATTCGTAGTATTAAACGGATTTGCTGACGCTTCTTCAAAGTCTTATGGAGCAGTCATTTATGTTCAAACTAATGAGCCAACAAATCAACTACTCTGTAGTAAATTACGATTAGCACCAATCAAACCCATCACGATCCCCAGATTGGAGCTCTGCCTCTTGCGCACTTCTAGCAAAACTTATTCACAAGGTGAAAGCTGCATTAAAAAGGCAAATAAATTCTGTTAATCTATATTCAGACTCAACCATAGCACTTGCATGGATAAACTCTCCATCTAACCTGCTCAAGACATTTGTTAGCAGCAGAGTTTCTCAAATTCAGCAGCTATCAAGGGACTTCCAATGGCAACATGTTCCTTCTGAGCTCAACCCCGCTGACCTAATTTCAAGAGAACTGGAGGTCAAGACCCTTGCAATCAGTGAACTGTGGTTTAAAGGACCGGACTTCTCTAAATTAAGCTTACCTTCTCATCGGACTGAGCAAAATTCTAGTGACTTAACTGATTAATTTTGTTTTAATGAACTTAAGCCAGTTCCCAAATTAACTTTGTCTTTAAACAATGACTCTAAATTTTTAGATGAGTTACTTTCTATCACTGAGTTTTTTAAACTAATCAGAATTTCAGCCCTTATTTTCAGGTTTTTTAAAAATTCAAAATCAACCGTTAAGGAAACAGGATTCCTTAAACAAAGGGAATAAGCAGATGCGGAAAAATCTCTATTAAAACTTGTACAAGTAAAGTACTTTACAACGGAAATCGCTGCTATAAAAAGGGAAATGTCAGTTCCATCTACAAGTAAGTTGAGATTTCTTAATCCCTTCATAGATAAATCCGAAGGATTAATTAGGGTAGGTGGTAGACTAGAGCATTCTAATCTGAATTTTAATCAGAAACATCCAATTATTCTGCCAAATGGAAATAAATTAATTAAACTAATATTTCAGTATTATCATAAGCGCGATTTTCATGTAGGCCCCCAAACCCTTCTTAATACGGTTCATTTAAAATACTGTCCAATTGGTGGTAGAAATGTTGCACGCAAGGTAGTTCACGAATGCGTAGAATGTTTCCGAAACAAGCCAGTTGTCGTAACGCAGATTATGGGAGACCTTCCTGCAGAAAGAGTTACTTCTAGTTCAACATTTTTAAATGTAGGAATCGATTTATGTGGGCCATTTGAAATAAAATATATGGGGCAGAGAAAGGGCACATTTCAAAAAATATATGTTGCTTTGTTCGTAGGTATGGCAACAAAGGCTGTGCACATAGAGTTTGTCTCAGATTTAACTTCCGAAGCACTAATAGCAACATTAAAAAGATTTTTTGCGCGTCATGGTAAAAGCTCCATCATTTTTAGCGACAATGCAACAAATCTTACTGGAGCTTCCACAGAAATAAAACATTTATACAAATTAATGATAGGTAACGAAAACATTTCAAATATGCTTTCCTCCGAAGGTATCACTTGGAAATTCTCGCCCCCTAGGGGACCCAATTTTGGTGGCCTCTGGGAGTCGGGCGTGAAATCATTTAAGTATTATGTAAAGAGAGTAGTAGGTTCCGCAAGACTAACACTTGAAGAGTTTTTAACAGTAATAACTCAAATAGAAGGCATCCTCAATTTACGACCCCTCTCACCTTTACCTACTGACACTGACGATTTTCAAGTTTTGACACCAGGTCATTTTCTGATTGGAAAACCTATAAATTCCCTCCCAGAGCCTAACTTAACCGAAAGAAGGGACAATCTACTCAATAGATGGCAGAGAGTTCAAAAAATGGTGCAGACCATATGGAAATTGTGGAAAAACAGCTATTTAAGCCACTTGCAACAGCGATCAAAGTGGCTCCTTAAAAAACAAAACCTAAATCCTGGTATGTTAGTTTTAATAAAGGACATTCAACTTCCAACTTACCAGTGGCCCCTAGGAAAAATAATTAAGGTATATCCAGGTCTAGATGGTAATGTCCGAGTAGTGGATATCCAAACCACCAAGGGAATTTCCAAAAGGCCTATTTCTAAAATTTGTATTGTACCAATTGTAGATAATTTTGATTTAAATTGAAATGTATATTGTATCTGTTCAACTATTTTTATTTATTGTATTCATTATGTCAATTGTAACTATTGTGCTTCATTTTACATTTATATGTCGAAAGAGCGTTGTAATTATATATATATATATTTTGAAACATTGCATATTTCAACGCCGGGCGGGATGTTCCGTACTTGTAAACACGCCTTTGGCGACGGAGCACCTTTCTTGGCGCACTCTGTAATTTCGCCTACTTGGCAACCCTACTAATTTCTACGAGTCTTCGCATGTATTTACTTTGATGATAATAAACGCATCTCTTTTTTGTCCACTCGCTCTAAATTTTCTTACGCTATCTCCTCACATGGTCAAACTACCAGTTTCAGAGTTGCGGGGAGAAATGTCCCTCCTTTGCTTTTAAGGGGTGTGTATGTCCGACTGAAGCCGAAAAAAGCCGAATGAGCGTACATTTTCGAGCGTGACGTTCATTCAAATTCACTCTCAAGCAAATCGCGCCAATAGAAGTTATCACTTCAAAAACAATTACAGAATCGGAAAGATAATTTTTTTCGCTAAGATATATAATTTTTTTCTACAAAATAAAAAATATCATTATTTTTTACGATTTTTTCTAAAATGAGTTAAAATCTATACGTTTTTATGAAAATGATTTGTAAATCGTTAAAATTTCCTTTCGCGTTACTGAATTGATATTCTACCCTAAAAAAGTTCATGTTTTTCTCTTTTAGAATCAATCATTTAAAAAAAGAATGCTAAAAACTGGGGGGGTTACGTTTTTCAAAAAACGCTCAAAATTTTAAGTCAATATTAAATAACTTCGTTATTCATAAAAGTAATCTCACGAATATCCATAATCTGCATAAAGATAGAAAAAATTGCTTAAAAATCACAATTTTTAATTTTTTTTTGCGTGTTTTTTCCCCTCGTTTTTCGTCAATTGGCCTTTTTACGAAAATTTTTAACCAAAAAACTATTCTTAAGTTTTTAGTTAAGAAATTACCATTGTTTTCAATCGATGTGTGAAATTGTAAGCCATTAACTTAAATATTAAGCCTTCAAAATATAAAAACTTTAATAAAAAGCGCGATTTTACGAAAAGCCAAGGGTTTCGCGAAGAAAATCAGTTTTGCGCCAAATTAGGAATCAACATCTGCTTCATCATGTACACTTCACATTTTCTCAGGGGTTATACTGGAAAAACTGGAGACAAATGAAAATCACCGATTTTGGCGAGGGAAAAAGAATGCGAATGAAAATTTTATTTTTGTTCCAATAATGACATCTACTTAGCAACATTACTAACTACTTACTATACCAAATTTACTACTATTGCAAAAAAAAGAGAAAATTTAATGCCCAAAAAAGATATCTATCAATTAGAGAGAATGTCAAACGAAAAACACACACACAAAAAGGACTTTTACTACATGTTATTTCGCATCTACTATCATCATATCGAGCTCCATTTCAAATATTTTTTTACCGACTCAGCTGGATGCGGTAAAACATTCGTCATTAAACTTTTGATGGAAATTTATAATCGCTATACGAACAATGATGGATAATGTCACGCATACATAACTTGTGCTTCAAAAGGTTAAGCAGCAGTAGCTATTACAGGAACAATTGTTCAAACAGCTTTAAAAATTTCTTTATCAAGATTACTTCCGTTACATTCTGAAACTGCTCGACATTGCAGAACTCTTTTCAAATACATAAAAGTCATAATCATTGATGAGATAAGTATGATCAGTACTCAATTATTATTGAAGGTCGATTCCAGATCAAAACAAATAACTGGAAATTTTAAATCAAATTTTGGTGGATTAAATATTATTTTAATAGGAGATTTACGTCAATTATATACCACCAGTTCGTTCTACGCCCATCTATAAACAACCGAAACATACCATCGTTGGACCGATTTTATGGCAAAATCTAAAATTTTATGAACTAAATGAAGTCATGTGTCAAGCGAATCAACAACTTTCTTCTTATAAAAATTCGAAACGGCAAGCTACTTGATGAAATAGAAATAACTCTGATTGAGTCTCGTTTTCGTATTGTGAAAGAAGCTGAATTAAGGTGTCCTCCGGATATATGATTATTCAACACTAACAATTCCGTCAATGAGTATAATAATAAAATATTAAATGCATATACGGACAGAATAACTTCAACTGCAAAAGATGTATATATTGGTTGCCATTCAAAAGAACAAGACACTTTCGTACATCAAAAATTACATAAAGTGTCATTGATACAAATTTATTGCCTTATCAAACAATTTATGTGAATAATATTTATTACATGATTATCACAAATATTGATGTGACAGAGGGATTGGCAAATGGTGCAGTTGGAAATTTAGTTCATGTAGAAACAAATGATGAAGGATTAGTTAAGAAAATATGGCTCGAGTTTCCAGTTTTACCTCAAATAGACGGGAAATTAACACACAAAAAGACAATATTTCGCCTTATCTCTACAAAACAACAGAATAATATTGACTACAAAATCAAATATTACGATTGATGCAGTGTTATCGAGATTCTAAAACGATATTGAGTGCAAAACCTACATTTCTTATTTTAGTTACCACAAGCATTTGATAACTAAAGTATGTACTGAAACACCTATAAGCATAATGTAAATAGCTATACCTATAAGCATAATGTAAATAGCTAATAATAATGATACTTTTCTATAAATGTATAGAATATATTTTTTTAGTATTATGAAAATGAAAGTTTTGCTTATACTCATGCCTTTTCCATAATAATTTTTTTTAAATACAGTTTGAAATAATAATGATAATAAAAAATATATTTGTTAACTATATAAAATATTTTAAAAAAACTTTAAAATAAAACAATTATACAATTCAAAACATATAAGTCGAAGAAGTTAACTTCTACCGCGTGTTTACACTGATGCACGCACGCATTTTTGTGTGTGTGTGTTAAAAATGTGCGTTATAAACCTAATTTTACAGTATTCATCAGAATCTCTCTGTGGCATGTACTTTTAATTTATTTCTAATATAATTATTTGATCAATATATTACACTAAAATCATTCTATATGAAAATAGATAAGGCTGACTAAACTTAACATCTCAGTTTATACAAAGATAAAAGTTTCGAGAAAAATACTAATTCCACAGAATTTAAATACCTCTTCTCCATTCTTCGGAATTTTCTTAATGCATGTAACTGTTAAAGTGTGGCAACCTAAATTTGCATCGCAGTTTGGAATACATGATGAACCAAATCTGGCAAGTCTAGAAAAATGAATATAAAACAATTGTAAAACGGAAAAACTAATTAAATTAAATTCTACAATTATTAGGTAGGAATATAAAATATAAATTTATCAGGAAAAAGTATGAAAAAGATTATGCTAAAGAAAAGTAACTTAGAACCCCTTTAATCGCATTAAATAAATAATTGTCATACCATTCGAATTAATAAAAATATAAATTTAAAAAGATAACAAAATGAAAATAATAAATTTCGCGTAAGAATAATGCAATTTTCAAAATATATATTCTATCACTTTTTTCTCCCTTATTAAATATTTAATGTCGCACCATTCAACCAAATAACGTACCAAACTTTTACACACTGAGCTTTAAAATTTGAAATAAAAAATTATTATTTAAAGCTAGCAAAGCACGCAGTCTTCGCGCGCAGGCGCAGCTAATCAAAACCAAAACTTGGACAATTGAGAAAAGAGCAGAGAAAGACTGAGGTTCGCGAGCAGGCGTTCCCGTCGTCACATCATGGAAATCCAATTGTAGAATAGCTACCTTATTTTAATTAATTTTTGTTAAGTTTAAAATAAATCTGAAGAAAGACAAAGGTCTTGGATCCCTTGTTGTCTCCCACAAATTATGGGAGCTCGGCCGGGATCGATAAAATTTCGATTTTGATGAAAGTTTGGAGCGTGAACAAAAAAAAAGCGTCCGGGAAGGAGACGCGCCGCCATTTTTTGGAAACTTGGCTCAACCTGTGTAGAGGTTGAATTTTTCATTTGAACCCAGCGTGAATACTCTGCCTGTGTAGAGGCCGGGATCGAAAAAATTTCGATTTTGATCAAAGTTTGGAACGCGTGAACAAAAGCGTTCATGGAGAAGACGCGCCGCCATTTTTTGGAAACTTCGTTCAACCTGTGTAGAGGTTGAATTTTTCATTTGAACCCACCGTGAATATTCCGCCTGTGTAGAGGCCGGAACTATTAATTTATCTGTTCAAGAACTATTTTTCGTCTAACAATATAACCTTTGTAGAGGTTGAATTTTTCATTCGAACCCAGTGTGAATATTCCGCCTGTGTAGAGGCCGGAACTATTGAACTATATTTCATCTAACGATATAACCTGCGAAGAGGTGAAATCTGTGGAATCAACGTTTTTCTTTAATTATTGGATACATCGTACGTGCGAGCAACAAGGGAGCTAGAAAAAAAAGGTAGGATATTTCCATATTTTTTCTAAAATGTATAAAAACGCTCTTAAAGAGGATCTCATAAGAGTTGTTGAGGATCTAGACGGTACTGTGGAGAGTACGGACACCATAGCTAAACTAAAGACTAAAATTGAGAAGAGTAGGACATTTGAGAGTGATGCAGATTTCGTTAAAACTTTAATTAAAAACTGTATAGATGAGAGGGTATCGCGAAACGAAAGAGAGGCAACTTTAGAAAAACAGAAAATTGAGCTCGCAAAACTTCAGTTAGCACAGTTAGAAAAAGAAGTTGAACTTCAAACGGCTAAAAATGAAGCATTAAGTTTAAATCCTGCAGCTAAAGTTGAAGAGAAACAGTTCGAAACAAACATAGAAAATATGATCAAAAGCATTAAAACTTTATCTCTTCCTGTTCCCACCAGATCTGAAAATTTTAATCTGTTCTTCCAATCATTAGATCGCGCATTTTTAACCAAGAAAATAAATGACGAATATAAATCTGAAATTTTAATAAATCTTCTGGGCGAAAGAGCTCATAATGTCTTATTGTATATTAAAAAGGAGGAATTAAATGACTATGAAAAACTAAAATCTATAGTACTCAAAGAATTCCAAGTAACCCCTCGCGAGTGTTTAAACTTGTTTAAAAATGCTGTAAAATCATCAGGAGAGACATACATCCAATTTGCTGCAAGATTGACGGCAAACTTCCAATATTATTGTTCGTTAAGAAAAGTTAATTCCTTTGAATCTCTATGTGATCTTTTAATTTCTGATAAATTATTTGAAACTTTAAATAAGGAAACCGCAACTCATATTGGCATTCGAGAAGCAGAAGATTGGTTTAGGCCTATCGATTTAGCTAAAGAGTGCGATATTTATATTTCTAGAAGCGGATCACGTAAGGAAACCCCTATTGCTTGTGGATATACCGAAGACCCCTTTAAAGATAGACCACGAAACTATAAACCAGAGATTAAAGATAGCTATCCCCAATATCTTGAAAGACAAAATAAAAATTGCTATATATGCGGTGATTCATCTCATTACGCAAGAGATTGTGAGAAGCGTTTTAAGCCTAAAGAATCTAACAGCCACATTCATAATAGAAAAAACGCGAATAGTTTGAATATCAAGAGCGAAAAACAAAAAAGCGATGAGTTCGCACAATCCAATATGTAAACATTTTTGTAGAAAATCAGCCCGTAACAGCCTTGATTGATTCAGGTTGCCAGATCCCAGTTCTAAATTCCTCACTAATTAGAGTGAACAAACCTTCCGAAGAAATAATAACATTAAGCTCATGTTTTGGCGAACAGCCTATGGTAGAAGTTCAATTCATAAATATTTCTCTTACTCAGCACTCTCCTAGTTTAAGTGTTCGAACGGCAATATCACCGACCTTGACCGAAGAATTTATTATACATCCCAGTGTATATACTGAAATAAAGAAACTAAGCCACGCAAAGAGCGATGTTTTATTAAATGAAAGTGAATCCTCTTTAGGTGCTGTTTCTTTTTATAATTTTGCAAATGTGATAGAAAACTCTAGTTATGATTTGTCACATGTTAAAAACTTTAATACTAGAAATGATTTGAGTTCTCTAATTAAGAATTATAAACCTAATAAAATTAAGAGTACTAAGTTAAAAATGAATATTATATTAAAAGATGATATTGTTGTGTGTCAGAGAGCCAGACGTTTATCTTGTTCTGAGAAATTACAGGAAAACGATCAAATTGATGATTGGTTACAACAAGGTATTATAAAAGAGGTGTTTTTGATTATTGTTCATCTATAGTATTGTGTAGAAAGTCAAAGGTGCCCTGAAAACGAGTTCCGTGGGCTCCAACTCCCAGTCACCCACCCCTTCACCTATGGAGCGTAAACATAGTCGGTTTGCGATGCTCCGGAGGCTCTTCAAGCCCTGGAAGTGGAAACGGAAGAAAAAGAGCGATCGTTTTGAACAGACGTCCAGAACTCTAGAGAGGAAAATATCGATGCGTTCAACCAAAGAAGAGCTTAACTCTCAGTCGGTAGCGTACACGTCGTCCTCTGTTTTAGAAACCTACAACACCGTTGTGGTTACCAACTCTGGTTTTCCTACCGTACTATCGTCATCTCAGAATCATGCCATGCCTGTGAAACACAATGTTTCCCTGTTGAACCTTCCGGATGTCGAAGAGGTGCCTTCACATGATGGAGAAATTGTCTAGTTCAGCAAAATTATGCTATGTTAAATCTTTGTGTATTTGTTGTATAGTCCTTGTCTGTTCCGTCTTTTTTGTATGTTTCAGATTCTCCTCTGGTCTTCAAAAAAAAATTAATAAGTACCGCTGCGGACAGCGTACAGTCAGGCTGGCCGTTGTGGAATCGTCATCTAGCAAAGCACGCAGTCTTCGCGCGCAGGCGCAGCTAATCAAAACCAAAACTTGGACAGTTGAGAAAAGAGCAGAGAAAGACTGAGGTTCGCGAGCAGGCGTTCCCGTCGTCACATCATGGAAATCCAATTGTAGAATAGCTACCTTTTTTTAATTAATTTTTGTTAAGTTTAAAATAAATCTGAAGAAAGACAAAGGTCTTGGACCCCTTGTTGTCTCCCATATATATATATATATATATATATATATATATATATATATATATATATATATATATTAGTTGACCCGGCCACTCATTGCTGTGGCTTTGTTTTAATACGTTGATTTTGATATAATTCTAAGCTATTCAATGACTCAAAATGATCTTCGTTTACAAATTTAGAGAATTGAATTTAAAAATAAAACAATATAATATTTTTAGTTTACAATTTCTTAATCTCATTTTTGAGTATAATATAATGCATGAATTACTACCGAAGTTGTTATGTAACAACAAATAAAGGTTTAATTTTATAAATGAGGTGAATAACGTTGATTATTAACAATTTTTAATATTTTTATCTCGTTCTAAATTAAAACAATAAATAATTGTAATATAATTAATCGCTAATCGGTACGAAATTTGTTTTAGTAACGTCTTTTGCTTATGCAAATAGATTCGGTGTTTTCCTCACACGTAAGCATGCAACATATATCGTCGGTCTAATTATCAGACAGCGTAACTCCATCTGGGAAGCTAATTTGATACAGTAGGGCTAGGCGTCAAGTTGTTGTTTATGTTCGCCAAGATAGGCGATAATATTACAATATGGTTTACTCTGATATTTTTATCTTGCTATATTGTTACAAATTTTGTGTAATGAACGCTGAAAATAGTGTAAATAATTTATATATGAAAGTGTAATACATTAATATATATATATATATATATATATATATATATATATATATATATATATATATATATATATATATATATATATATATATATATATATATATATATATATATATATATATATATATATATAATATTACTTTCTGTCGTATTTATTTTATGTTAAAATCTTGCCACCACCTCTCCCTTCGAAATCTAGTTTTACTATGAAATAAAAAAAACAGTAATTACCCTGATCGAAAGAATAAATTAAAAGCGGAGTGCGCACTGGGGGATGACGAAGACAAAACAAAAGGGAAACGCTAAGTCGTCATCTTGGATTTCATATAACCTGACAACAACCGCTGCCTGGCGCGATTAAGGAATCGCGCCAAAAATCGCTAGGCGCGTTGCACTCCTATATCAAATCAGTTACATCGGTGGAGTTACGCAGTCTGATAATTAGGCCGACTATATGTAGTTGCCCATTCGATAGAAACATGGATTTTCTAACTTCTAGCTCGCAATAGAGATTGTTTTGCTTTGAGATTTATTTATGGTCATAGAGAATACCGAAAGAATTGGGAATTGAAGCCCTTTTGAATGGTATTCGAGATTCTGACGGTATCAGTGGAATATGCTGCAACAGGACGATTTCTCCTTTAAATTTTAATATCAAAATGGTTGCTTCAAAAAGTATTCCGGTAATTCTTTTAAAGAATAAACATGTACCGTTACATAATCTAGGTGGATTTAAGTTACGCTGCAGAATATCCAGTGAACATTATTAGGTGTAATTCCTAATATATCTAGGGAATTCAAAAAACTTTACAGTTTTGTCTTCATCAACAATAGTGCCGATTGATTTAAAGGCATTATAGATCACCTGACAACACCTCTGTATCTGGAAATTTATTTCGTCAATATCAGCACTTTATTTTCTGTCTAAGTAACATGATTACAGAGACAGCGATTACCTAGATAATTATACAGTGTATCCGGGAAGACACTCTCAATCAGTTCCTTTTTTGTATGAACAACCGTACAGACGTTGTCTGGCAATTTGCTAAATTGTTTATTTTGATGTAGTTCTACTTCACTGCTTCCAGTATCCTGCAGTTGGGTAGAAAATATTTCAGACGATTGATCATCTTGCAATTGAACTCGAGTGTTTATGGTCAATCTAAGTGTTTCAACGCTTCGCCATGAAAACGATTGCTTTAAACTTACGTTAATCTCCTGAGCAAAAGTAGAGCGAGGAACGACTTGCAATGTTCGTCGGAAATCCTCAGACACTGCACACAGGACAGTAACACTGAATATTTTCTCGTTGTCGTTTAAATATTACTTAATTCTATGCAAAACTTCGAGTGAGTGTTTATGGGCCACGGTACATTCATTGTATAGATTGATTGAACTCCTTTGCAATACCGTAGCCATTCCGCAATTTTTTAATGATAGACATCACGCCTATTTTTTCATGAATGTCTAATAGCAGGTGGAATGCTTAATGTGCAGTTTATCCACTATTTAACAAAGTGGCTGTAATGCCTTAAGATGCAATTGCCAATTCAATTTTCTGTTGATTGTACTTTCGCAAGGCAACGCTTGTAAGTTAAGAAGCTATAGGGCAGAGATGGAGAACCAATGGCACACGTGCCATTTATCTTACGGACACAATATTTTGGGCACGCCACCGATCAAAACGGTTTTTTAACTGTTATTTCACATAGCTAGTTTAGCAAATAAATAAATAAAGGTGCAAGATTGTAAGTGTAATTGAGAATATCACACTTGGTAGACCGACAAATATGCCATGATTAGCAAAGGCGACAAAGCGGTATGAAGAAAACAAGTACGTAGGAGCACTGGTATGTAGAAAATCATCTGTAAAACAGATTTCAAACACATTTAACTGTTTAAAGAAGTTGTCTGATGCTCTCTCTCTCTCTCTCTCTCTATTTTAGCCATATTTTTATCTACCTATGCTTAGGAGTCATTGTTTTCAGAGATGAATAGCATTTAAGACTCGCTTAGAAACCATTTGGCAAATGACTTCAATTCAGCATGTATTCTGCTAAAAGTAACATCTTACCCCAATCCTTAGATAAGTTTTTGTCATCTAATCTGCAACAACAAAAATAACTAATGTTACTTTAATTTGAATTCGCGTATTACTAAAACATTACTACTATACAGTGCGAAATGTATTTTTTCGTAGTAAATAAAAGAGTTTTGGTATTTAATTTCACTATTTTCCCAACACTCACAAGTCAAAATTATTTGACGGCACGTCTGTACCTCATTTAACATTTCTTTAGAAAAAATGGGACGTTGATCCAGAAAGGTTCGCCATCCCTGCTATAGGGAATAAATTTACGGACTCGAACGCAAAGCTATTTGACTTCATTCCGGCAATATCCAGCAAAACTAAGGGTGTTTCTGAAATCCAAACTCAAGATTCTCTTTCCCCACCCCGAGACTCAGTGCCCAATTTTGGCGCCCCTGCAAGTTCCGTCCCTGAAGGGGGGGCAGTACTATCATCCGGCATCAGTGGCGCACAAGGGGGGGGAGTCCTGGGGGTACGCCCCCCCAAAGCCCTTCATTTTTTTCCGATTGATCATAATTCTAAGTATATAGTACGTAAAATTTAATTAATTACTTGTCATTAATGATTAATTTTATTAATTAATGCTAATTATTTATTAAAAATTAGTTTTTACAGTGTTTTGTTCCCGAAAATCGACAAAATCAAAAGGAGCATGTTACAAGAATGGTGAACTTTCGACCCCGGATGTTCCCCTTTGAAAAATTCCTGTGTGCGCTACTGTCCGGCATTACCCAACAATACTGGAGTTTCTTATGTCCGATTTCAGATTCTTGTTCCCTAACTAGAAAAATACCAGAAGTGCATTTTGCAAACTGCCAGAATTTTAAGGTACGTCCATGCCATGGTTCTCCTAAAATACATTCGCCTGCCATTATTTGACACATTAACGAGAATTTCTTGAATTGGATTGAATATTCAGATCGGCCGTCTGAAAATACGACAGAGATCTATTTTTTGCGTCCCTGCGTATGCAAGTTATACCGACACCGCTTTCCACGCATATTACGGCCATCCGACATTATTCGGTAAAAAATTACCGGAACTCCTAAAATCCGATTTCAGATTCTCATTCTTCGCTCCCAAACGCACACAGAACTGATTTTCAATGTCCCAGCGCGTGTAAATTCAGCCGCTAGAAAGAATGAAAATTCGTAAGCGGGATTCGAAAGCGAAGCCATTCCACATAATTCCGGCAATATCCTAAAAATTTATAGGAGTTGATGAAATCTGATAACAGATTCCTATTTCCAACCCCTAGATGCAACTGGGATTACATTTGGCTCCCATGAGCATGTAGGTGCAGTCGTTGGGAAGAAACATTACGGTCGCTGGGCATTATCCGGAAAGGTTACGGGAATTTCTAACATCCGATTCCAGATTCTCTTTCACCATCCCGAAAATGACCATAAATTTTTTTCCCGCTCTAAGACTTTTGGGAAAAGCTCCTGTCATGGTCTGTGTAATAGACAGTCGTGCCAGAATTATCCAGCCAAGTTGTGCCAATTTCTGTTATCGGATATCAGATTCAGATTGTCTGTCTCAAAATATGCCAGGGGCCACGTTTTCGTGCTTCAAGGCTTTTAAGGTAAGGCCCTGCCAAGGTGTGTCTAAAATACGGTGGTCCGGAATTATCCAGCAAAGTTGTGACAATTTCTTATATAGGATATCAGATTCAGATTGCCCGTTTCCAAATACGCCATGGACAAGTTTTAAGGTAAAGCCCTGCCAGGAAGTGCCTAAAATACGATCATCCAGCATTGTCCGGCAAAGTTACGGGTATTTTGGGGATTTAATTCGAAATTTAAATTCCACACCCCTAAATATACCAGGCACTGACTTTTCATGCACCTTGGTCCACAAAATCCGCTTCCCTGACACACACGCATTCCGACATTTAGCGAATTTTCCCGTTTCCAGAATTCTACGCATTTTCGGCAATAAAAAAATAATGACGTCAAAAACCGAGATAAAACTATCCTATATTTTAAGTTGGACGAAATGACATACAATGTGCAAAATTATGTCATGATCGGTTAAGTAGTTTCGGTTCGGCAATAAAAAATAATGACGTCAAAAACCGAGATAAAACTATCCTATATTTTAAGTTGGACGAAATGACATACAATGTGCAAAATTATGTCATGATCGGTTAAGTAGTTTCGGAGTCCACATCGCGGACAAACACTGTGACACGTAATTTTTATATAAGAAAGACTAGCTGGTATACATACTTGTTCTTCGCACAGGTGAACTGAAAATTTAAGCAATACAGACTGAAGGATATAAAGAAGTTTTTAATGAGTTAATTTTACGTGAATTGTAAATTTAACAAAAAGAAAAAAGCTTTTTGCATATCTCAGCTGAACAAAAAACCATGTTTGCTAAATTTTAAGTCTATAGATATAATTGCTGATAAAAAAGATTTTTTTTTTGCTTATAACGCCTCGTAACTCTCTTATGGATCGATTTTTAAAAACACCTTCCTTCTGCTCAGCAAAATTAACACATTGTTACAAATTTTGTGTAATAAACGCATTAAAATAATGTAAATGATTTGTATCTGGATGTTTAATACGTTAATATTACTTTCTGATGCATTTATTTTATGTTAAATAGCTGCTACCCGCGACTTCGTCCACGTGGAATTTAACAAAAAAGTTTTTATTCAATTCGCAGAGTTTACGAAAACTTAACAATTATATATTCCACGTAAAGAAATACCTAAGCTATAAGTATAATTTCATTCTACTTTGTGAATCAATGTTTCTTTTTTTACGTTTTTGTCTTTGTTTTTTGTTGAGCAAAGTGTGAGAGGGACGCATGACCTTTGATACTGTCAATAGGGTTAGGTCTGTAAAATCATTGTAGTGTTTGACAATGAAATAAACAATAGAATTATGAAATTGGCTTACCTCTATTTAAATGCGGAGCCTTGTGAGAAGTCAAATGACGTAAAACTCAAAAACTTCCTAATTTAAGTTTAAATGCTGTCTATGTTACGGAAAAATTGATGTTGCTCAGTATTCTTGCGAGAGAGAATGAAATCATTGGAATGATTATAAGCGTTGAATAAAAGAGTTCAAAAAAGATAGCAGTAGGGTGAAAAGAGTCTGCAAGCAAAGGGGAAAGAGGGTCGCGTGACCTTTGACCCTGTCGATGGGGGGTGAGGACTGGGTACGGTGAAACGAACACAAACGAAGCCGAAAGCAACAGGTAAGAAAGATGCATGACCTTTGACAGTGTCGATGGTGTGAAGACTGTTAAAATCATTAGTATCAGATATGAACGGGAAAAATCGCGAGTGTCAGTAACCTAATTAAACAAAAAAGGTTGATATAACTGCTAGAAACGTTGATACAGAAGGCTCGCGAAATAAAACAATCCCTATTGACTAAAAATAAACCTTAATGAATAAAAATAATCCCCCTATTGAAATAAACAATCCCTATAAGAAACGGATATTGTTCACCATTTCATTGGTTTTAATTTTATTTTCGCGGAACCCTAATTTTTATTCTATAACAAGAATACCCTACGTTATTCCTTATAACATTAGCTATCTGCCAGTGAAAGTTTCGTCAAAATCGGTCCAGTCGTTTTTAGATTAGCCGAAACAAACAGACAAACAGTCAAAAATTTTAAAAATTGAATTTTTCATTTAAGTACCGCATATACTTTTAAATACATTTGGTAAAAAGCTGTTAATATCAAATTACAAACACACTTCATTTTTATTTATATGTATAGATATCGGAGGGTTGGGGCAAAAGTCATGGCAACTACTCTTTTTCTTGATAATACCAGTCCAGTTAGAAAATGTGACATATACAGTCAAAATGACAAGGTGTGAACTACATGTGTGGACAATGAATAACACTATGATCACACTTATTTATTACGGTAGTATACAGGGCATTACAACTTACACACGACACATATACATTTGTGATCCGTTCACATACAGTGGTGGCCAAAATCATGAAAACTTTTTTAAATTGTTAGGTTTTTTTAAGTTTGGATGCTTATAGAAACGATTACGTTGCCCAAAATGCTAAGTATTTTATATCATTTTAAAGGGTATTTCATACTACATTCAATACAAAAAGCAAAATTCAAATATTTGCAACGCACAAAAATTTATGCTGTAATAACAGTCGATATACTTTAAATACTGATGATAGCGGTAATTTTTTAGATCTTAGTGAGGTTGCTTTTATTCTTAAGTACAACTTCACATCGATGTTTCATTGCGCTGAAAATAGTTTTAAGCTCTTCCTTAGTTATTACATGATGCCAGGAAACAATTACAGTCTTAATTAGTTCATTTTTATTTCAGGGGACCTCTTTCGGACAAGAGCTTTCAAAAGGTGCCACAAATTTTCGATACGATTGAGGTCAGGACTGTTTCCTGCCCAAGACAACAACTCAAGGATCTTAGAACAGTACCAGTCTTACAATTACTTTACTGTGTGACAAGGAGCAGAATCTTGCTAAAAAATAAATGAAGCATTGTTGGTAAATAGAACCCTGATGGAAGGCAGAAGTTTAGGTTCTAGAATGGTGTCAATGTATTTTATGACATTCAGTGTCCCATCGATGATATGAAGGCGACGATATTATCTGCTGATATTCACGACTAAGAGATAAAACTATGTGGGTACTTCACAGTTGCCTGGATGCAGTCAGGATGTAGCATTTCTGCTATTTTACGTCTTACACACTTTAGGCTATCACTACCGAATAACAATATTTTAGTTTCGTCCATCTATATAACTTGTGAATAACAATCATTTGTCCAATTAATGTGTTCCATTGCCCACTGTTTCCTTTTTAGCACTACTGTAAGGTGAGATACGGCTTTTTTCGTGGAATTCTACCTTTTAGTCTTACATTTGCTTATCTACTCCTGATTGCTTTTGAACGGACAGAGACACCAGAGAGAGAGCATCACTCAGGTCACTTCTGATGGATGTCCACGAGAAATTCTTTAATCTCTGAAACATAGTACTTTTCATCTTCTGTCATTAACAGATAAGGTGCATCTTTTTCGGCCATTTCCTGTTTGTTTTTAATTAAGGTGCCTGACTAGTGTAAAATCATCAATTTTGATGAACATGACAACAAAAATTTTATTTGATATTTTTAATATTTGAATTTTCTTCTTTCTAAAAATACCTTACCTTTGCTTGTACTCCAATTATTTACGAAGTTATAGCAGTTTTTATGTCAAGTGAGAACAACAAAAACGAACCGGAAGTTAGAAATCGAAACCGGAAGTACTTTGAATTTGAAGGATTTTTACTCTTTTTTGGAGTTTTATTGCATTTATTTATAAAATATTAATTTTGGTAACATTAAAACTGAATATGGTGATATTTTTATAAAAATTATTTAATAGTTTTAGTAAAATTTGGCAACAACTTTACAGGTTTGTTGTCATTTTTCGATTTGTTTATGTTCTAGCTACTCGATTCTTCGCTCCTCGCTTAATTTATTATTTTGATATATTTTATGAAAAAAACTGTCTTTCTTAAGACAAAATATTGATTAAATATGGCTAAATCAAGATCTGGGAGGTCTAAGAAGCGCCGATTTACTGGAAATCGTTATACCATTCGTGCCACTATTAATGAGAATGATGAAACATCTGAGCTCAATTCTACTGAATCCGCTAGTGCCAAAAAGTTGGAATCAAGCCATACAAGTTTGAAAATTTTCTCAGAAAGATTGTTTGAAACTTCTAAAGACAATAGAATTGTCAGCTGGACAACTTTGATTTCATTTTTTGCCATAGTTTGTTGTCCTGATTATTATTCTCAGGGCTTGGAGCTTATGGAAGACTCTGTCAGTGGATTATGCTCACATATGAACCTAAAGTGCAAAAACTGCTCCTTCTTTAAAGGTTTCCCTACGACAGAGAAGATGAAAGGTTCTTGTCTTATAAACTCTTCAATTTTTGGGGGGCTAAGGATAATCGGGAAAGGATTTTCAGCTGGCAAAAAGTTATGTGCTTTCCTCGGTTTACCTTTCCTGTCAAAACTTGCTTTCCGCAATCAAGAAAGAAAACTGTTGAAAGCAACCGAACGCGTTGCTCAAGAAAACATCAACGCTGCATTGAGTGAAATCAAAGGCTCAAATAGTTTCACTAAATGTGGAATATCCATTGATGGTACTTGGCAACGCAGAGGCTACTCATCTTTGAATGGGTGTGTAAGTGCCATATCAGTTGACACCGATAAAATTTTAGAAATTGAAGTTATGACGCAATATTGCCACATATGCGTGAAAGGCAATAGCCAATCATCGAACCATGTATGTTCGAACTATAAAGGGTTCCGCGGGGAACATGGAGGTTGTTGGAGCCTACCGTATATTTGAGAGATCAAATGTGAGGAATGTACAGTACAATGAATACTACGGAGATGGGGACTCAAAAGGATATGAATCTGTTAAAAACTTTTATGGAATTAATACAGTAACCAAACTCGAGTGTATAGGTCATGTACAGAAACGTGTAGGGGGGCGGTTGCGTCAATTAAAAAAAACGACGAAAGGTTTGGGAGGGAAAAATAAATTAACTGATAAATTAATCAACAGAATTCAGAACTATTATGGAATAGCTATTCGAAGCAATGTAGGTAATCTACAAAAGATGATGAGTAGTGTAATAGCTGCATTTTTTCACTGTGTATCTGGAAAAAACAATTCATTGCATGGACAGTGTCCTGAAGGATCTGAGAGTTGGTGTCGTTACCAAAGGGCAAAAGCAGCTGGGAGTCCCCTCAAAGAAATTGAGCAAGGACTTCCTAATAAAATTATAAACCAAATAAAAAAAAGCCTACATATCTAAAACTGTGCTGATGAAACTTTGTTGAAAAAATGTCTTCATGGTAAGACACAGAACTGCAATGAAAGTTATAACAACATTTTGTGGAATATTGTTCCCAAAAATATATTTATTGGACTGGAAACATTTTGTTTGGGTGCATTATTAGCTCTAATACTTTATAATTCTGGTTATGCTGGTATATTATCATTAATTCGAAATGTAAATGGTTCCCTTCCTGAAAGTGTTGCTCAAGAGTTACTTAAATTTGATAAACAACGGATTTCAACATCTTTAAGACATTCTTTACCTATTGCGAAATTGTCTCGAAAAAAAAAGAAAAGCAGCTAGGAAAACAAAAAGTACTAAGCATGAAAAAACAGAAGGCTTAGTATATTCATATGGAGGGTTTTAAAGTACTTCTTTGCAGGATTTTTATTCTATATATATATATATATATAATTTATGATAACTTTTGTGATAAACAATATTTTTCAAGAGTTTTTTCGTGAATGTTTACTGGTAAAACAACACAAATATATTTTGTATGATATATTTCTTAACTTCTAAAATAATATGGAATAATATATATTTGTTTTTCTATGTAAAATATTTTTATTTTTAATGCAATAAGGTTTTTTTTAAAGTGCTTTTTATATGTCTAATCTGTATTTCGTAAACTGTGTACTTAGACTTTAAGAAAAAGCTTTTTGACACTATAAAATTGTTAAAAATATTAAAAGATAAAAGTTTGAAGAAAGTATATAATATTCATAATTGCTTTGAAAATGTTTGTTCTTTTGATATAGAGGGTTTTAGGTTTTTTTTTAGCAGTATAGTTTTTTAAATTTTGAATTTTAAATCTTTAAATGCATTTTTCTCTGAAACAGATTTTTTGATATTTTACAACACGGTAAGCATGATATCTCAAAAGGTTCTGTAGATAATTGTCTGTAATTTTGTGTAATTTTGCATTATTATAGTATGTATGCTGTGACCTAGGGATTAAGAAAAAACAGCATATTTACCTTTTTTATGATTTTTTTTCTGTGTGATAAATGTGAATTTTTTGAAAAATTTGCATTGTCTGCACTTTTTGACTTCTAGTTCAGTAACAAATTAAAATTTTTCACAGATATTAGGTCAATTCATTAGTAACTGATTTTTGAGTAAAATTATGTGGGTTTTTTAAAATATTATGCATTAGAATTTATTTTACTATGTTTAACGTAACGTACAAATAACGTCTAATTTAAACCTAAAATTGGCCATATTTAAAAAAAATACATTGAAAGTAATTTTTTTTTTTGCTATTTTTATTAGTTTTCAGTTATAATTAAACAAAAAATGAGTTTAAAAATAAATTTTCAGCAAAATTTCAAAAAAATGTCTTCGCAATTAGTCAGGTACCTTAAATTTGTTTCCTGACATCTCTTAAACAAAGCTCTCAGTCTCCAGATGCAGTCACTAAACTACCCACCTGTTATGAAATTTTAACAAATGAACTACCACTTTCTCACCTCACATAAGTTCAATCCATTTTTTATTTGAAGTCTTTGCTTTTTGATTAAATATCATTGTTAGCCTGGTCAAAAAACAGTCCTGTGAGCTCAATCCTATCGAAAACTTGTGGCACCGTTTGAAAACTCTTGTCCAAATGAGGTACCCATGAAATAAAAATGAACTGATTAAGAATAAATTGTTTCCTGGCATCATGTAATAACTAAGGGGAAGAGCTTTAAACTATTTTCAGCTCAATGAAACATCCATGTGAAGTTGTACTCAAGAATAAAGGCAACCAACCTCACTAAGATCTGGTAACTGACGGCATCATCAGTATTTAATGTACGTCGACAGTTATTACAGCATAACTTTTTATGCATTGCAAATATTTGAATTTTTTTTGTAATGAATTTAGAAATAAAATCTCTTTTTTTTAAAAAAAAAATGACATAAAATACTTAGCATTTTGAGGAACATAAAATTTTCTATATGCATAATTTTACATCATCAGTGCACTGTAGCGCTATCTGTAAAAATTTGTAAAAGTAGATATAGTCAAGCTGTACCCCGACAAAAGCGGGTACACGAATCAAGTAGTCTTAGCGTTTCGAAAATTTTATTTTTTATTCTTACCAGTTTACAGTCCACTTAAATATTGACGAAACATTGGTCCTACGAAGCCAAAGAAAATGGGTACAGAATCGGAAAATAAAAATAATGCCAATGTAGCTACTGAAGAGAAATTGAATCGCGTTTAAAAGATTCAATCAAAGGAACTTTAACTTGGTTAGAGACTTTTACCTCGGAGAAGACAGTGTCAAAGGATACTAGTGTCACTGAAATCGAAATAAAACTGAAAAAAATTGAGCAATTACAGATCAATCCAGATAAAATACCTGAGGATTATTGTGAAATAGAAACTTCCGAAAACTTGGAAACCATTCAGCTGGATATTGAAGATATAAATCAACGGATCGGGACAACAGAGTTAGGTCTCAACTTTTAATGTACTCTTTGAAAAATACTGAAAATGTAAACATTAATTTAATGACAATGGTAAATATAATATCCGCTTACTTCAAATTCCATCGCCAGAATTTTCTGGTGTAATAACAGAATTTTCTAATTTTAAATATCAATTTATTAATTTAATAAGTAATAATGAGCAATTGAATGATTCGCAATAATTATACAATCTTCGAGCATCTCTAAAAAGAGAAGCAAAGCTCTTGGAGTCGCCTCTAGCGATAGTTTCAATTCCCTCTTTAAAGCATTAGAAGTTCGTTACGAAAACAAACGACAGTTGATAGATTCTCATGTCCTTGATTTTAATAAATAAAATTCTTCAAAAAATTGACAAAGAACCTAGAAAACAATTCGAGCTTTCGTTGAAAACAGCAGAAGTTCCAACATTTCATTCCATTGTGAAATTTTTAGAAAAGAGAAGTGCCGTGTTAGAAAACATTACTCGCATTCCTAATGCTAAAAGGATCCATAAAAATACTGTAATGTCAACTAAAAGCCAAATCTCTGGTAGTTAATAGTAAAAAAAATAACTGTTAAACCTTGCATTCTATGTCGTCATCATCCCTTTATAAATGTATTGCACTTTAAAATATTCTGTGGAGTGCAGAAAGAAATTTGTTAACAATAACAAACTTTGTATAAATTGTCTCAGACTTCATTCTGGTGCCTGCATGTCTAAATACAAATGTACAGTTAGTGGTTGCAAAGGATTGCATAATCCATTGCTTAACGATTCTAGTGAACTTTGCTCTACAGTTAAAACTCACATTGTAGGGGAAAGGGGGATAGATACCACTAGGTTAGAAGGTCAGCCAGAAGTTGCGGTTTTGACTTACGGAAATTAATGTTTTTTATTAAATACATACATGATTTTCGTTAAAAGTGCTGATGGATATAGAATTAAGTTAAAAGGATTATTAGATAACTAGCTGGTATACCCGTTCTTCGCACCGGTGAACTGAAAAGATAAAAAACACAGATTGAAGAATAAAGAAGTTTTTAATGAGTTATAATTTTACGTGAATTGCAAATTAAACAAAAAAAGCTTTTGGCGTAACTCAGGTCATAAAAAAAGAGAGAAATAAAACACCTTCGTTAAATTTTAAGTATGTAAGTCTAATAGCTGATAAAAAGGATTTTTTTTATTTATAACTCCCCGTAATACTCTTGAGGGTTGATTTTTGAAAATACCTTCCTAAGCTGATCTCTGCTCAGCAAAAGTAACACATTGTTAAAAGTTTTGTGTAATGAACGCTTAAAATAGTGTAAATAATTTTTACCTGAAAGTGTAATACATTAATATTACTTTCTGTAGTATTTATTTTATGTTAAAATTGTAATATTCCCAAGCAACGCCGTTTCTTAAATTATAATGACGATCCAATAAAAAACATAGCGAAATGTTAACGATAGAGTCAAGTTGGCAAATGCCTAGCTACGTTCATAACTCGAGCTTTATTAGAGCTTTGTAAGACCCACCCTGTAGGGGAGCAATGCACGTTAATACTTTATCCACCGCATAATGATTTACTGCAGTTTTTTCATACAATATTTTTTTGGATCACTACATTGAAAATTAAGGGATATACATAAACAAAATACTCCACTTTGGGAAATTTAATCCGTTAGAGCTAATAAATTAAATAAAGATATTCCACTGTAAAATTAATTATATATACCGTTCACTTAAAAAAAGTTGTCAAATCATTTTCTAAGGTCTTCATTAACATACAAAAACATAAGACACTTAAATTTTGACAAACTATTTTTTTCGCTAAAACACTCATCATGGAACCCGTGCTGCCATATATCTTGGAAGAGTGGATTTCAAAGAATATTCCTGCTAATTATTGGTAGAATATCCCTTCTAAATTGGTGTGGTGTGGTAGTTAGGAGAAAGGGGTGCCAGCTCAGATGTCGTCCACGTTACTTGACTATGGTTCAAAATTACGTGATTCGTTGCCAAAAGCCCTCGTGTAGCTGAACAGTGTGCAACATTAATATTCACTCACTCTCACACTCCAAGAAATACAGAACAATAGTTATTGCGTTTTTAAGTGTAAAAATAATTATATCTGTCTATGCAATTAAAATTATAGCGTTATAATTAATTACTAACCACAAATAAATTTTGAAAATTTGTCCAAATGATGCAGTGTGAAAGAGAAAGCTTATTTACTTTAAGTATCAGAACTGATAAAAGCATTTATTTGGAAAAAAGATCAATTTCTTACTACCAAATATGCATAAGATGTTAAAAAAACATTAAAATAAAGAGAGATTTATAACAACCTCTCCCTTCAAAATTTAGTTTGATTCTGAAATTAAAAAAAATAGGCATTATATCAGAGGAATTAATTAGAAGCGAGCACCTTGCGTAGCCAAAACAAAAAAGGTTTTTCACAAACAAAAGATAGATATATGCAGACGTGGTTTTTTTTTGTTTTTGCAACGCATGCCAGAATTGCTAGCAGAAGACAGAATTTTTTTCTACTTACTTGACAAATATCGTTATATTTTTGACACTTTTCCCAAATCTTTATAATTTATAGTCTATGCTATAAATTATAGCCTATATGCTATTCTGATGCATAAGCTATATTACTGTAAAGTTTCATTAAAATCCATGCAGTAGTTTTTGCTTGAAAGACTAACAAAGATTTTTTCACAAACTTTCGCATTTATAATATATATTAGATGCGTCTACGTTATGCGTTATGAGAGAAGACATAGCAAGAGAGATGGGAATTAAATTTAGGACTGCAAATAGGCATTAACGAAATTACGCAATCCTCGAAGTATTCAGCTAATATTGAAGTTTCAAATCGGGATTACTCTTTTGCCCGCTATGTACAATTTTCACTTTTACCTACAATAACCGATGCGATTCCTGTATCGAAGTTAAATATATCGGACTTAAATATTCCAGCTTCAATTGAGCAGGCAGATTCTAATTTCCATATGCCAGATCAAATAGATATATTGATAGGAAGTGAACTATTTTTTTTAAAATTTTAAACCCAAAACGACATTATTTGCAGGAAGGAAATGTTATTTTACAAAATACAAAAATTGGCGATTTAGTCGCAGGTACCCTTCCTCAGTCACAAAAACAAGCCAATTGTTGTATAATAAGTGAACCAAGCTTAGATATATAAGAGTAAAGAAATTCTTTGAACTGGAATAACTTTCAGATGATTCTCAAGAAATTACTAAAAGTGAAGAGGAAATTTATTGTGAGGAACATTTTGTTAGAACCTATAAAAGAGATAAAACGGGAAGATTTATAGTTCGGTTACCCATAAAGGAAAATGCAGAGACATTATTAGGATACTCCAAAGAGAATCCGGTCAAGCAACTAAGTGGCATTTGGGAAAAATTAAACAAAAACAATACAATGGGAATTATGTATAAAGAATTTATGAGTGATTATGAACCTTTAGGCCATATACGGGAGATTAAAAATGAAGCATTAGATAAGATAAACAATTACATTCCTCTTCATTCCGTATACAAAACCAGAAAAGGCAACCATTCCATTGAGAGTTGTCTTCGATGCAAGTGCAAAGACAACAAGCGGTTTTTCTCTGAACTCCATCTTACTAAACGGAGGAATTATTCAAAAAGATATTTTTCCTATAGTCAGTTGGTTTAGAAAACACGATTACGCGTTTAGTGCAGATATTAAAAAAATGTACAAGCAGATACTCTCTTGTTGATCCTAATCAAAGGGATTTACAACGAATTATATTGAAAACTAGTGCAAATGCTCCAGTCAAGACTTATAAACAGTTTCTGCACCATTTTTAGCTACCAGGACCTTAAAGGCCTTAGCACGGGGTACCCAACCCAAATCGGTTAATGGGCCGCACATATCAAAATAAAACAAAATTATTCAAAATATTTTACTATCGTACATCATTCAAAACATGATATGATCAACATTCAATTATTGATATGATCAAAACACACCAAGTTTACCTTTTACTGGATCACAATCACAACAAAGTTGAAAGTCGACCGATTGCACTTGTTGGTGGAATAATATCTCTTAACATACAAGGTTCTTATCTACAGTAGATTTATGCTGCCATCTGAAGTTACGTAGTATAACAACTATATGCGTAACATATTCACATTTTATACTTGTGTTACAGTATGTTTGCATAAAATTGATATAGATTTTTAAAATTTTTATTTCAAATGCAAAAAAGTAATTAAGTAAAGAACAGTTTTGTAATTATTACACAGTTTGTCAAAAAAGTTTTTTTTCTGCCCAATAACCAATGGTTTAGTTTTTATTGTATGATATTAAATATTGCACCGTGATTAAATATATATCATAAAATGAAAAAGTTACATAATTTCAGAAGGTTAAAATATTAAACATTTTTTTTTTGCTGCCGTAATTATCTTACATTTCTACTAGCTGGTCTGACAGTCCTAAGGCAACGCATCAAATCCATCATCGGATTCTTTCATTGCCAAATAAAACAAGAAAAAGACTACTAATCTGAACTTAAAAAAATATAGACATAAATTATTTCTCTGACAAATAGAACTAAATACACTACTCACTCTCAACGAAATTCTCGTTGAAAGAGGAATAACACACCCAAGCTCATCTGCTTTCCTTTATCCATCAACACCTGTTATTACAATTGCTTGGAAGTCGAATGAAGGAAAAAATTATTTCGGTAAAAACTGCACGGGGAGAGGTGGGGGTGGGTCAAAACACGATGTTTTCGATTCAACCGTCTGTAGTCCAAATGTCTAAAATAATATAGACAGAAACTTCAATATGGCCGCGGGTTGGGCATGCCTCCCTTAGCAGATGAAGAAAAAACGGAATTTCCTGACGCAGCAGATGTGATTTGTAATAATAGTTATATGGATGATATTCTTTCTGGTGAGTCTACATAATATATATATATATAGAGAGAGAGGGTGCTAAAAAAACTCCAAACCATATTATAACCACTATTACTGGGAGGTGGTTTTGAGCTACACAAATGGGTGTCAAATAGCCCAGAACTGTTGAAAGTTTTATCTGCATCTTCCTATGTGTTTGATAAGGAATTTCAGGATGAATGGCCCCATAGTTATGAAGGCTAAGCTATTTATTCAAGAACCTTGGAAAATAAAATTAGATTGGAGTGAACATCTATCTACCACCAGATGCAATGGAAGAGTACAAGAACTTCTACCAAAAATTATCGAAAGTAAATAACTTCAAAATCCCAAGGTGCATTCTACTTCCTGTAACAATACGGATTGAAATGCAAGGCTTTGCCGATACATCAGAACGTGCTTATGCCGCTGTTTACATAAAATATTTCAACGAATCTGGACAGTCTCAAACTACATTATTATGCAGCAAGTACAGAGTGGCTCCTTTGAAAACACTCACCATAGCGAGGTAAGAACTGTCTGCAGCTTTACTACTAACGAGATTAGTTAAAAGGTTGTGCCAATTCTACAATTACCTATGCATAAAATTTGGTTGTGAATGGACTCAGATTGCTTTAGCGTGTATAAAGACTGAACCTCATAAACTCAAAAAAATTGTCAGCAACAGGGTGGCGGAGATCCAAACACATTCAAAAGACTATCATTGCAAGCATGTGAGCTCCAAGAACAATCCTGCCGACTTAATTTCTAGAGGCTACAATCTAGATGAACTTTTAAAGAACGAAATGTGGTTCTCGGGTCCATATTTACAAACTGATGAACACGAGGACATTCAACTTTTTCCTGATCCTTCTTACAGAGATGAACTAAAATGTGATGTTACTCTTTCAACTACTGACTATTCTTCAAACTTTTATTATGAACTCTTTAATGTTACAAATAATTTCATAAAATTAATTATAATGTTTAGCTTTATTTTTAGATTCATTAATAACATCAAAGCTACGGAGTCTTGTAATAAGGACAAGTATTTAACTGCAGATGAGTTAAAGAGGTGTACGGGATTTTTAGCTAAAATAGCACAATTAAGTGAGTTTAAAACAGAAATCGATGCTTTGAAAAAAGGTAAAGGTGTTTCAATAACACAAGTAAGTTAAAGGTTTTAGATCCTTTCTTAGATGAGAATTCTTTCCTCAGAGTTGGTGGTAGGCTTAATAATGTTGACTTACCATTTGAAGCAAAAAATCAAATAATTATACCTAGTAAACATAAATTTACTAAATTACTTTTTGAGCATATGCATAAGAAGTTTTTTCATATTGGTGCTCAGGGTTTAGTACATCAAATTAGAATACAGTTTTGGCCCATTAATGGCAAGGATATTGCATGAAAAACAGTTCATAATTGTATTGGATGCTTTAGACAAAAAGCTACTGGGGTGGATCAAATAATGGGAAATCTACCAGAGAGAGTAACTCCAATTGCGCCATTTTTAAACTTTGGGGTGGATTTTTGCGGACCTTTTCAAATAAAATTTAAAAATCAGAGAAAGGGTGTATTTTCAAAAGTTTATGTAGCGATTTTTGTATGCTTGGCTAAAAAGGCTATTTCATTTAGAGGCAGTGACTGATTTAACAACTGAAGCATTTATTGCAGCTTTGAAGATGCTATGTGCCAGCAGAGGCCGCATTTCAACATAAACGTCCGATAACGCAACTAATTTTAAAGGCGCAGCTGCAGAATAAAATAGTTTCATAAAACTAATTTGTAACAAAAACGAGACATTAGTAAATTATTTTGCTTCAGAAGCTATCCAGTGGAAATTTATCTCTTCTCGCTCTCCTAATTTCGGGGGTTTGTGGGAGGCAGGGGTAAAATCATTCAAACACCATCTCTATAGAACTTTAGTTAATAGTAAAATAACTTTCGAAGAATTCGAGACAATAGTAATTCAAATTGAAGGAATCCTTAATCCACGTCCATTAGTCCCATTATCGGATAATATCAATGAGTATGAAGTTTTAAATCCTGGACACTTTTTAATTGGACGACCTATCAGTGCAATACGTGAGGCCGTAATTTTAGATATTTCTGATAATAGACTATCTAGGTGGCAGAATACAAAAAAATGTATACAAACTATATTTGGAAACGCTGAAAAAATGATTATCTTAATCATTTACAGCAGAGAAATAAGTGGCAGTTCGAGAAAAATAATGTTGCCATACAGTGGCGCACACAAGGGAGGGGTCCTGGGGTCCGGACCCCCAGGCCCTTGATTTTTTTTCCGATTGATTATAATTATATGTATATAATACGTAAAATTTAATTAAGTATTTGTTATTAATGATTAATTTTAGTAATTAATGCTAAATAGTTATTCAATAATTAGTTTTTTACTGTATTTTGTTCCCGAAAATCGACAAAATCAAAAGGAGCATGATTCAAGAATGGTGAACTTTCGACCCCGGACTCCCCCCCCCCTTGAACAATTTTTGTGATTAGGAACATTCTCCCTAATCACCTTTTCCTATGGCAAGGTCATAGGCTGCTTAGTGCTATTAAAGAAAAATGATTTGTCTCCCTGCAAATGGGCAATTGCAAGAATCTTGGAGGTTATTTATGGAACTGACGGTAAGGTCAGAGTCGTTAGACTGAAAACTGCCATTGGGACTGTTACACGTTCTATCTCAAAATTATCTCTCTTACCAATAGAAGATACTCATGTAAATTAAATTGTAATGTGATGTATATTATATTCTTAAAGTATGTGACGTCTCACACGTCTTTTCTTTAACAAGTCCTTTGGGTTCTTTGGGCCAGAATTAATGGCAACTCTTTTCCAACCAAATCCAAGAAGTGAAGTGTGAAGGGAAGACGCAAATGAAAAAATGTTTAAATATCGGTACTAGAGTAAGCATGTGATGGCAATGAAGGATAATGTTTGACAATTGACGTTAGTTTGTGGCAGTTGATGGTTATTACAGTTTCTTGGTTCAAGTCTGATTGAGTTTTGCGTGACGTGTATACATATTATTAGTGATCGAATAGAAGGAATCAGCCAAGTTGCATACCATTGCATACAAAGACAAGATTGATCGTTACTCCAAGCTGTAATAAGGTAGGATTGATTATTTAATATTAGAATCGGAGATTAGGCAGTTCGTTTATTGATAGTGGTCTGAATTAGATAAGTCTTATTGCGTGTTGCGTATTTTTAACATCGTAGATTATCTCATATTAACTATTATAATTTAATTTGTTAAAGGTTTAAGTTGAAAATACCTTAATAAAGACCTATTAAGGTAATGTTTGATCCTAGTTCTTTCGCTAATCTTACACATCTAGCTCACGCTGATACTTCGAGAGATGTTCTTCCAAGGGGAGGAACATCACATTGTATTTTTTTCTATTTTTGAATATTGTAATTTTTTTCTCATTTTAGAATATTGTGTTTATTTGTAATTAATTCATTTATACATTTGTAAACTTTAAATAGCAAATTATATTTTTTATGTATATCTTTTGAAATATTGTAT
This sequence comes from Trichonephila clavipes, assembly GCA_019973935.1. NCBI lineage: Eukaryota > Metazoa > Arthropoda > Arachnida > Araneae > Nephilidae > Trichonephila > Trichonephila clavipes. The sequence continues at coordinate 836,391 of BMAU01001238.1, read as the reverse complement.
ATTTTAACGCCGGGCGGAATGTTACGTCATCAGTGCACTGTAGCGCCATCTGTAAAATATTTGTAAAAGTAGATATACAGTCAAGCTGTACCCCGACAAAAGCGGGTACACAAATAAAGTAGGCTTAGCGTTGCGAAAGTTTGATTTTTTTATTCTTACCAGTTTACAGTCCACTCAAAAATTGACGAAAGACATACAAACTTAAAAAACCTAACAATTTAAAAAAAGTGTCCACAATTTTGACCACCACTATACTTACAAGAAAAAAAATAGTTGCCATGACCTTATGCCCCAACCCTATATATATATATATATATATATATATATATATATATATATATATATATATATATATATATAAAAAAAGAATTTTATATATCTGCGATCCAATTTTCAATCATAATTTTCATCACCCCCCCATGCAATGGAGATGTATTGAATTCAATAATAAAATTCTTTAACGCTAAAGCTGCAATCCGGCTTTAATTATAAACAGTACAAATTATCAAGATAAGCAACAAATTTTGTAAATAATTTTATACATAACCAACCCATGGGATCGAAGGTAATTATTTTACTTGTTCTTATTTTAGTGTTGATAAATTAAATATCAAATACATTGTGAAGTACTGATACATTTATTGGTGTATGAAACAGAATAAATGTGTATTTTATTTTTTTATTCTGTCAGAATATATTTGGTTTTGCTTTCTTTCAATAAATTGATAATTTTTAACACGTTTTTGCAAGTTTCACTTGCATGTAACGGAATCTTTGAACTCTATTTTTATCCACTTTAAAAGGTCAGATTAAGTCGAAATTTTGCACACTTGTCAAGGACCGATGATAATACAATAATTTCATTATTGTGCTTTATCGTCCTGAACAGGATAATCAGGAGTCAGGATAATCTAGTTTTGGTGAATAATTCATTATACCATTTCCAGATTTGGCGACTAATTCCATGTACCATTGGCAGATTTGTTGACTAATTCTATTTACCATTTCCAGACTAAAAGATTAAGAGTAACCCTAAAAGCGAAAACTTTTTTTTGTGTGTCAGGAGGTTCTTATCATAGTATAAGCAATTTTCCAGTATTCCTGAAAATGAAAAAAAAGACTCGCGCAGGTGTAAAAAAAATTAATTTGTTCTAACTCAAGGATGGTCAAACTTCCTCGGTCGCGGGTCAAAAATAAAAAAAAAGGTATGAATAAATGATAAGTAAAAAAACTAAAGACAATGCTTTTACTGTAGATTGAACTCAAAAATGAAAAATAAATTATAGTTCAAACAAAAACACGCTTTTATGTTTAATCGAAATAAAAAGTAAAATAATCATAGATTTTTACAATAAAAGTTTTAATCCAGTGATTCAAAATTAGTTGTGCTCTACGAAATGATTCGAGCAAAACAACAAATGGAAACCGAAAACTTTTATAAAACAAACGAAACTTAAAGACAGTTATCCAAAAAAGGCAAACATATTATCATGTAGAAAATATGACTTTCTCTCTCTCTCTCTCTCTCTCTCTCTCTCTCTCTCGGAGTTTTTTTATCTACTATTTTAAAATTCAAGATTAATTCAGATAAGAGTCCACATTTCAAAAAGATAATGTGTGTAAACTGTCCATAACTCTTAATTTTCTTTACATTTTCTCTATACCAAGCTAGAGCAATTGGAGGCCCTCCAAGAGTCAAAAAATCCGACATGAAGTGAGATAACTTCATTAACTTGCATAAAAAAAGGATAATTTCAACACAAACCATCTAATTTCCTATTTCAAAAGAATTGTTAAAAAGTGTGATAGGTGATATGTGCCTCTTTAAATTGTTTTAAAATTAAATGTGGTTGCAGTTATAGATTATATGAAATGAGTACAATAAATAAATTGAATAAGACTCTCTACCACTCACATCTGTTCAACTTATAGTAATTGAATATTATAGTGCAATTTATACCTTTTTTTTTATCTTGGATATAAAATTCAGTAAAGAATGCTATCCATTTAAAAAGATGCAGCCCTCTGATATTCTCCATTTCAAAAATGTGGCTCTTGAGTCTAAGTAATCGCCCACCCAAGTTCTGTACTATGGATTTATCTTATACCGCCAGTGGCACAAACAAGGGGGGATCCTGGGGTCTGACCCCCCAAAGCCCTTGATTTTTTTTTCCAATGGATTATAATTCTATGTATATAATACGTAAAATTTAATTAACTATTTGTTACTAATGATTAATCTTATTAATTAATGCTAATTAATTATTCAATAATTAGTTTTTTACTGTATTTTGTTCCCGAAAATCTACAAAATCAAAAGGAGCATGATACAAGAAGGGTGAACTTTCGACCCCGGCATCTCCCCCCCTTGCAAAATTTTTGTCTGCGCTACTGTATACCGACAATATAAAAAAAAACAGGAGATGTACAACAGTAAAAATGAAATGAAGTGATTTTCAAATGTAGAAATAAATGAAAACAAAGAAATTACTTATTTTGTTGCTTGCAATTGTTCCAGGGGTTAAATTTTTAAATTCTAAATCTTGTCATTCATCTGAGTGACGCAATAATCTAATGTTAACTGTCTAATCTAAGTCAATCGTCTAATTGCTATTATCATGTGAGCACATTTTTAAGGCGAATTGCGTCTTTTCTGACTACATTAAAACTACAGTGAAATGCTTCTTTTTCACCAATTCATAGTAATACGTAAGTATTAAATGTATTCAAAATATGCATATTTTCATCTTTTTATGTGTCATATCGGAATGTTAATTTACTTTTAGTAAAAACAATAAATTGCAATAACAGAACAACTACGTGATCACTTTAATTCTAATAACGTATTATAATAAACGCAATATAAAATGAAGCTGCAAAAATGTACTAATAATCTTATGCTTGATAAACAAATCGTGGAAAATTTTAAAACCTGCATGTAGGTGAAGATTTAAAAAAAAGCGCCTAGTGATATAATACAAGTTTAATTGTTTCACCATTTAGAACAAAATGTTGAATGAAAAATTTGGAATACTTACTGATACTGAAACAGAGATAGAAAAAAAATAGAATGAGACGGAGAGAGAGCAAGGTTTTTTATTTTAAGCCTTTAAAACTTACTTTAGTTAGACCACAACACACAAATTACACATATATGGTCTGTATAAATAAAATGTGTGCCAATGACATGGACTTCCAAGGTTTAAGAAAAAATTCTGTCCTGGTTATTACATTTGTTTAAATATATGCTTGGGCATACCTTGCAGAATTTTCTTCTGATTTTTATGAAGGGACACATTCCATTTTTTAAAACAAATGCAAGCATATTTTAACTCAAATTGTGAAATTTCCATTCTCCTGCTCATGATTTCTTTACATTATTATTGTCCAATTGGCATTAATACCCAAATACTTCCATTAAATTCTACAAAATGCATGCAAACTTCACTCTAGTCGGGGGACAATATTCAGAAAATCACTGTACAATGTATCTAGAGGTATGATGAGAAAGTGCCGTCGGATGTTTTTTAGCATCCCTAATGATGTCGGACGATCAGGAAAGACTTGTTACTTCACAGGTATCACACCAATAATGTACCAATTATTATCCACAACCAATAATCACTCGGATTGTGATCTGGGGACTTAGGGAACAAAGCATGAATGAAGTGAATTCTCAGCACGTGATCCTTACCAAGCACGTGCGAAAGAGATCATATATACTCTTCTTATATGGTGACAGAAATGTAAAGGATCTCCAATATGATAGTACAGCTTTACTAACAATGCATTTTCTGATAATGTTAACATACTGCAAGTACAGTGGTGGCCAAAATTGTGGACACTTTTTAAAATTGTTATGTTTTTTTAAGTTTGCATGCTTACAGAAAATTTAACGTTGCACAAAATACAAAGTACTTTATAGAAAATTTAACGTTGCACAAAATACAAAGTACTTTATAGAAAATTTAACGTTGCACAAAATACAAAGTACTTTATATCATTTTAAAGAGAAATTAATGCTTAATTCAATACAAAAAACAAAATTCAAATATTTGCAAAGCAAAAAAGGTTATGCGGTAAACATTAGATACTGATGATAGCAGTGAGTTACCAGAGCTTAATGAGGTTGCATTTCTTCTGTATTACAGCTTCACATCTATGTTTCATTGAGCTGAAAATAGTTTTCAGCTCTATCTTCGTTATTTCATGATAGCAGGAAATAAATATATTCTGAATTCTGATGGAAGGCAGAAATTTCGGTTCCAGAAAAGAATCAATATATTTTATGACATTCAGTGTCCTATCGATGATATGAAGGTGACCAATACCATCTGCTTCTATGCATGACTAAATGATAAACCTATGTGGGTACTTCACAGTTGCGGTCACGAGTCATTTCTGTTATTCTTATTCTATGTCTTGCACACTTTAGGGTATCACTACGGAATAACGATATTTTAGTTTTGTCCCTCTATATAACTTGCGACCAATAATCATTTGTCCAATTAATGTGTTACATTGCCCCCTGTAGTCCCTTCTTGCTTTGCTGTAAATTGAGATAAGATAAAGTTTTTTTCGTGGAATTCTATCTTTTAGTCTTACATCTGCTAATCTACTCCTGATTGTTTTTTTAACTCACATAAACACCAGAATCACTCAGATCACTTCTGATAGCTGTCCATGAAATTCTTTAATCTCTGAAACACAGTATTTTTGTTCTTCTGTCATGAACAGATGTGGTGCACCTTTTTCGTCCTTTCCCGGCTTTTTTTTTGTATTAAACGTTTCTCCTGATATCTTAAACATAACTCTTAGTCTTCATATGTAGTCACTAAACTACCCAACAATTATGTAATTTTAACATAGGAAATATCACTTTCTCGTCACGTAGTATGTCCAATCTACTTTTTTATTTGATGCCATTGCTTTTTGACTAAATATCATTGTTTTCTTGGCCAGGAAACGGGCCTGACCTCGATCCTATCGAAAACGTATGGCAACGTTTGAAAACTCATGTCCGAATGGGGGTACCCATATCATAAAAAGGAGCTGATTGACGATATAAATGTTTCCTTACATTTTATAACGAAGAAAGAGCTTAAAACTATTTTCAGCTCAGTGAAATATCGATGTGAAGTTGTAATCAAGAATAAACGCAACCTCACTAAGCTCCGATAACTCACTGCTAGTATCAGTAATCCAATGTATATCGACTGTTATTGCTGCATAATTTTTTTTTGCCTTTCAAATATGAGAATTTTTTTGTTATATTTAATTCAATAGGAGAGAGAGAGAGAGTAAGATAAGGCTGTAAATTGAGATAAGATAAGGTTTTTTTCGTGGAATTCTATCTTTTAGTCTTACATCTGCTAATCTACTCCTGATTGTTTTTTTAACTCACATAAACACCAGAATCACTCAGATCACTTTTGATAGCTGTCCATGAAATTCTTTAATCTCTGAAACACAGTATTTTTGTTCTTCTGTCATGAACAGATGTGGTGCACCTTTTTCGTCCTTTCCCGGCTTTTTTTTTGTATTAAACGTTTCTCCTGATATCTTAAACATAACTCTTAGTCTTCATATGTAGTCACTAAACTACCCAACAATTATGTAATTTTAACATAGGAAATATCACTTTCTCGTCACGTAGTATGTCCAATCTACTTTTTTATTTGATGCCATTGCTTTTTGACTAAATATCATTGTTTTCTTGGCCAGGAAACGGGCCTGACCTCGATCCTATCGAAAACGTATGGCAACGTTTGAAAACTCATGTCCGAATGGGGGTACCCATATCATAAAAAGGAACTGATTGACGATATAAATGTGTGTGTGTTTCCTGACATTTTATAACGAAGAAAGAGCTTAAAACTATTTTCAGCTCAGTGAAATATCGATGTGAAGTTGTAATCAAGAATAAACGCAACTTCACTAAGCTCCGATAACTCACTGCTGGTATCAGTAATCCAATGTATATCGACTGTTATTGCTGCATAATTTTTTTTTTGCCTTTCAAATATGAGAATTTTTTTGTTATATTTAATTCAATAGGAGAGAGACAGAGAGAGAGAGTGTGTGTGTGCTTCGTATTTTGTGCAACGAAAAAATTTCTATGCGCATACAACCTTAAGAAACAATAACAATTTTAAAAAGTGTCAAAATTTTGGCCACCACTTTATGTGTGGCAATTTTTACCTCTCTATTAACATTATTCCATGAATTATTGAATTCTTAAAGATTAACAAACTTTTGGGTCATCTGGTACAACAAATTTCATCACATTTGACCGAATATCGCAAGTAAACAAACTACGGAATAATTTATAATTGTCATTTGGGCCAATTCCTCAAACTACAAATTAACTCGTAGTTTGCAATCAAAGTGTTAACATCGGAGTGTCATGTGGAACAGCCTCGAAGGCTGTTTGCGTATATTTCGTTAATTGACGACACGGTTTACATTGGGAGATCTTTTTGTGACTTTTCTCGAATGAATTATTGTATTAAATACTCATTTAAAAATTCTCTAGAAATTCAGAAGATTATTATAGATAATTGGACACTACTTAAAAAATTTACTTAAATGTTTGTATCTGTTGTCTTGCACTAAGTTCGACGATAGCAATTATTAGAACAAGAGTTTATGCAAGCTAGCTGGATGAATTGCTATTTTATTATAAATACTTAACCTCACGAAGAATGGGTAATTCAACTAGTTAAATAAATAAAACAGAGCTTATATATCAGTTCTGTTTTTCGTGAGGAATATTAGGCCGTTTCACCTGTTGACAAGTATAAGGTTCTCAAAAGCACTTCTTTCCTTTAAAATTTAATCACCGTGTTGAACTTAAACTTTGCAAAAATATAAACGATATCAAAGTTTAAAAAATATACATTTTGCAGTACAGATATTAGCCTGGAAATGGAATCAAAGAATTGAATGAGAAGCATTGGTTCTATCTTTTATAAGAAAATTAAAAAAGTTTAGGTCAAAACAGTATACATAATAAACTTATACATTGTAATATGAATACGATTCTTGACGACATTCATTTCAAAGAGAGGATAAACATTTAAATAAATAACATTTTCTTATGGTTAGACTTCAAAGAAATCTTTTAGGCTCCCACCCCCATGACTGTGAACGCTGCATCCAATTTTAATACAATATTCTAAATAACTTGAAATGCGTGTGTGTGTGCATTATTTTAAAATAAAAATAATGTTTTACATTACCCAATATATATAGCTGACACAGGATAGTTCAGACCGTAATCAACTAGGTTGCATAACACCTATAAAAAATTAAAATTTATTTAACTAACTTAAAGGTAAATCGAAACAAAATATGATAAACTTTAAATTAGAAACCGCAATTTTCAGTTGCAAATTAAACATAGTTATGCATGTAATAAGGATAAGAAAAAAATGCTCCTACACATGTACTTAGAACGCGCATTTGTCGAATTGATTAAATAGAGAACACAATTGTTACGAAAACTACATTAAAATTACTTTCTTTAAAGAGAAATAGCATTTATATGACAGTGAAAATGTTTCAGTCATGCAAAAACAAATATACATTCATATAAAATGAAATTAGCATTAAACATGGAAGCATCGAATTCCAAAAAATATTTCATACAGATATTGATAATCATGAAAGATGCAATTGATCCAAAAGCAAGACAATATTATTTTGCTATCTTCTAAATGTAATGTCAGCCTGCGTGGTGGTTTTCCAACAATGAACTGAACAGATGTATGATGTCCTGAGGCAGACAGTCCCATAGCTCTTGCACAGTTACCACCATATTATACATAGTGGAATTGCAGCATTTAACTTTTCAGCTGGTCCCAGATAGACTCATCAGTTTGTATGTTTGAGGAATGGACAAACATGTGTCTAATAACAAAACGCAAGAAACCCTCTGAAAATTTCGAGCTGGGCTCATACATGAATTATCCTGATGATACATTGCACCTGGAATGCAGGTCGAAAATGGAAGCACAACGGAAAGTAGAACCTCACTCATATATCATTGGATTTAATTTCTCAAGTATCAACATCAAAATAGGTTGACTATTATAGACCAACGTTTCTTAAACTTTCCCCTTTTATGTGCAGCCTAACATCACGGACCACAAAGATTTTGACACCTTGTTCTCCTGACTCCCAACACACGTTTAAGTGATTTTAAAGTTCCTCAGTAATCCCAAGACTGCATCCTCTATTTATAGACTTTATAAAACTTTTTTTTTCCTTTTTAGAAAACAGTTGAGGATCTAATTATATAAAAATATTACAAAATACTCATTTCAAATAATTTATTCAACTGTATTAACTAAAATTCCGAAAAAGAAAGGAGGGCGAATTGCTGTTATATCAGGTGTAATGTTTGATATCAGCAGTCTCAATTCCAGTTCTTGTTTCTCTACTTATTTTAAAGATAAAGCAGAGCAGTGAAGATGTTCTTTCATATAAATCAGTAGTTTGGAAAGGCATCTGAGTTTTCGTAGACAACTCGGAAACATTTTCCTGCAAGTGAACCTAAAAGTTAGGAAGGGACTTATTATAGTAAGGTTGTGCGTGCGTGGGTGGTTGCAAACAATAAAAAACTAAATTAATATTCTTGAACAAAAGACATGTTATGGAGGTCTTCCATTGGGGAGGATTTCGTGATCTAGGTTGTCACATCTATTCACTTTTCAACTAGGCCTCTCAGAGTCTGTTAAAGAGGGAACAGTAAATGAGACTTATGTGGAGTTGACCCCAAGAAAGACGCTGGGAGGTCCAAGAGTCCATGGACCACATTTTAAGAACCGATTTTACATCGATGTTTCCTTGAGCGAAAAACATTTTCAAGCTCTTCAGTCGTTATTACATGATGCCAAGGAACAATTACATACTCAATTAGTTCCTTTTTCTTCCATGGGTACCTCATTCGGACAAGAGATTTCAAACGGTGTCACAAATTTTCAATAGGATTGAAGTCAGGACCATTTCCAGGCCATGACAACTCAATGATCTTAGAACGATACCAGTCTTTCAATTACTTGCCTGTGTGGCAAGGAGCATAATCTTGTTGAAAAATAAAAGATGCATTGCTGGGAATAAGATTCCTGAAGGAAGGCAGAAGTTTGGGTTTCTAGAATGGTGTCAGTGTATTTTATGATATCCAGTGCCCCATCGATGATATGAAGGTGACCGATACCATCTGCTGATATGCAAGACTAAATGATAAAACAACATGGGTACTTCACAGTTACATGAATGCAGACAGGATGTAACATTTCTGCGATTACGTATATTACGCTATCACTACCGAATAGTGATATTTTAGTTTCATCCCTCTACATAACTTATGACCAATAATCATTTGTCCTATTAACGTTTTGCATTGCCCACTGTGGTCCCTTTTAGCGCTATTGTAAGCTGAGATTCGGCATTTTTCGCGGAATTCTACCTTTTAGGCTTACACCTGCCAATCTACTCCTGGTTGTTTTTGAACTGACAGAAACACCAGCATCACTCAGATCACTTCTGATGGATGTCCATGAAATTGCTTTATCTCTGAGAAATATGGTATTTTTGTTCTTCTGTTATCAACAGATGTGGTGCACCGTTTTTGGGCATTCCCTGTTTTTTTATCAATAAATTTGTCTCCTGACATCTTAAGCAAAACTCTTAGCCTCCATATGTAGTCACTAAACTACCCACCTGTTATGTAATTAAAACAAAGGAAATACCACATTCTCGTCATACATGTGTCCCATATACTCTTTTAATTTATATTGCTTTTGTACTAAATATCATTGTTGTCCTGGCCTCAATCTAGTCGAAAACTTGTGACACCGTTTGAAACCTCTTGTCCGGATGAGGTACCCATGAAATAGAAAGGAACTAATTGAAGATATAATTGTTTCCTGTCATCATGTATTAACGAAGGAAGAGCTTAAAACTGCTTCTAGCTCAATGAAGCATCGATGTGAAGCTGCAATAAAGATTCAAGGCAACCTTCTAAGTTCTGATAACTCATTGCTAGCATCAATATCTCATGTATATCGACATTTATTACAACATAACTTTTTTTGCGTTGCAAAAATTTGAATTTTGTTTTTTGTATTGAATTTAATATTAAATTCTCTTTTTTTAAATGATTTAAAATTCTATTATTTGGCACAACGTAAAATGTTTTATAATATAAGCATACAAACAATAAACTTAACAGCTTAAAAAAAGTGTTCACAATTTTGACCACTGCTGTATCTAAAAAAGAGCCTCGAAGGAATTTTGATACAGGGCCCTACTGAGAGCTAGTTACGCCAGTTCTAATCATGCCATGTTTCTCGTTCCACCAAGTTAGAAATTTTCTGTTACATCAATTATTTTGCACTTATTGTTTTTCTGCTGAATTAGCCATGTTAAATAAAGGATAAAAATCGCAAATATAACACAAACTCTGAAATACATGAATGTCAACGATATTTATAATGCTATGCGTAGTTAAACTTCCAACTATTAGTAATTGCATTGCACAATGTAATTTAAGGCAAGACAATAACAAAGAAGTATACTCCCCGCCACACCACAACCAATCACTCATGCTTGACTTAATACTTCATGGTGAACAAACCGTTTTGATCGGTGATGTGTCCAAAGCATTGTGTCGCGTGTCATGAATGGTTCGTCATCCCTGGCATAGTTTATAACCTCCTAGGTTATTATACATAGCACACAAGGGAGCACATGGATTTAATAAAATTACTTAAATAGTTTTTCTGATAACTAACGTAAAACGAAACATTCATAGTCTTAAGTATAGCAGGAAAAAAAGCTCATATACAAATCAATATACATGGGGTCAAAAACTAGAAAAAGAAACAAGTACAGAATTCGTGATTTCGTAGCAACATTCTTTTTCGTAACTTCAATGGTGAAATACAACCTTTCAACTATTCTTTCGGAAAAAAAGAGGACTGGAAAGTGTCTCAACGTGATCTACTGAAATCCATGGCTTGGTATATTATTGGGAGACTGGAATCCAGGAAAACACAAAAGACTGTAGTGGACGCTTTTGGTGAGACAAGGAATGACATTGTAAGACTGCGAAATCGATTCCCACAAGGTCACCTACGTGCAACCACAGCAAATAACCACCGATGTATCCTGTTAACAGCTCTTCGAGACACGACATCCAATGCGAAGCAAATTCAAAGAAAGCTTGTTTTGACAACAACACGATGGACCTCAAACCAAACAATCAGAAATAGGTTTCTTGCGTGTGGTCCGTATGCACGTAAGCCTATAATTTGTATTCTGTTAAGAGCAAGACAGCGTGCTGCACGTATAATGTGGGCTGCCCAATGTCAAAGTTGGATGCAAAATGATTGTAGTCAAACGCTGTTTACGGAGTTCAGATTCAGTTTTGAGTCAGATCTCAGACTAGTTTTGATATGGCAAGAAAAGGGCAATAGAAATAACCCAATATTCATATAGGAAAGATCACATTACAGAGAAGGTGGTTTGATGGTATGGGCTGAAATCAGCACAGGCGGACGCAACGATCTGCATATCATTCGGAATTTGACGGCTCAAAGGTATGCAGAGAAAATCCCGAGATCCCATGTCATACCTTACGATGCAGCCATTGGTGTATTTATTTCTTAAAAGAAATTGAACAATGCCAGAAATCATACAAATCGTCTTAATGAGAACTTCATTGTAGTGGAAACCAGGGCTAATCTCCAAATTACCACCTTCCCACCACAAGAAACGTAAAAAGTTCATGTCATTTTCGTGCGAAGACATCTGAAGGAAAGCTTTTCGCGAATGTCAGATATGACTCCGATTTTTCCTAAGCGAAAACGATTTAAAATTGCTGGTATCATTTCTATCAAATTGGGCCCCTTTTCTACGCAGTCATTCAACGAACAAGATTTTCCATGATGAGCTGACCCATCAAACACAGGACGAATCTTAGTCGTGGAATTTTCTTTGAATACAGGTCTGTGTGGCAAATAATGAAATTTCCCACCATTTTTTGGTTCATGTTGTGCAATCTTTTCAATAATGCCTTCCTTTTCCCAGTCTACAAATACTTGTTCATAATCAAATAGTCTGCCTGTAAATTTTACAGTTTTTACAGTTTTCTCCAATCTTCCCTTAGCTAAGCTGTAGTAATCCTCAAGTTTTTCATTCTCTTCTATCCACGGAATACTAACGATGTATCTACCTTCATCATCTCGTAATACCATGTTCTCAAAATGTTTCAAAGCAAGATCTTGTAATTCTAATTTCGATTTCTTTTCACTGGGATCTTTTATTCCTAAAGAATCCAATTCCAAAGATCTGATATGTTTTCTCTGTTCGTAAAAAGAGAATGAACAAGAAGTGAATTATCTAATTTAAATTTAGATCCACAGCTTAATTTCCCCATAACTGTCCATCCTAAGCGAGTATTCACAGCTGTAAGCCCCTCAGAAAGTTGCTTTATCTCACCAGTAAATAATTTTCCAATTATGTCAGATCCTAACAGAATATGTATTTCATCAGAATGTTTTTCGAAAAGGCAAAGTTTGTTATTTGAGGACGAATCACCAATAAATATATTATGTGTTGCCAATTTCTGTAAAACGCTAGAGTCATTAATTCTAGAGATTCCTAAGCAAATGTTTTTCTGATCATTAACTTCCATTATGAAACAATATTTTCCGTCATAACTGCGCAAGTTGATTAAATACTTATTATGAACTTCGGTCATTTTGTGTCCTCCAAAAAGTTCATGAGTTATTGTTTCTTTCCCAATACTTTTTAAACCTATAAATTTTGCAGCGTGTTCTGAAATGTAACTTTTTTGGCTACCAGTGTCTACTATCGCTCTCACTAGTTGTTTGGAATTTCCATTTTCTATAAAGACAGCTAATGTTTGTAAAAAAAACTTCCCCGATGTTTTGGTTAGCTAGATCGGTAGACGTTGACCCTATTTCTCTTTTCTGTTGCTTAAAACAAAAAAAATTATGATGTAAGCCCGAACAAATTTCACATTTTGTTTTTTTTATTGGGCAATTACGCGATAAATGTTTTGCGATTTTTAAACAGTTGAAACAAGCTCCCTTTCGCAATAAAATATTCTTCCTTTCTTCTAAAGACATATTATAACGCATTCACATTTATTCGAATTATGAGTCATGGAATCGCAAAATATACAGATGAGTTTTATTTTGTCTTTATTTTCTTTAACAGGCGCCGTAAGTAGTTCGCTTGCAGTATGAAAACTTTTTTGGTTTTGTTGTTTATATGATCTGGGTTCTCGAGAAAAATTTGATTTCGTTTCCTGTCTACGATTGCATAATTCAAAAGATGATTTATTTGTTGTATAAGTCTGCTCTCGCGCCGTCAAGGATTGCGTAAGAAATGAGAGCAACTGCTGAATATCAGAGCCAGAATCCTTTTGCTGTAATTTATTATAATCTAATACCAAGTCAGATGGAATAAGTTTTAACAACATGGGGCACAAAATTTTTCCATAATTCTCCGAAGATACGCCTAATGAATTTAAACTTCTTAATTGAACATTACAGTTATCAAAACAAATTTCCGAAAAGAACGAAGGTCATTAGAATTTTTTAAAGGCTGTAATGATAAAATTTTGTTCATATGCGCTTGAATTAATATTTCCGGATTAGCAAATCTGTTCTCTACGGCTTCATCATAGGCCTTTGCCGAAATTGGGAAACCTTCAACAGTGTTTAAAGCAGATCCCCCCAAATGCGCCTTCAAATAATTAAACTTATCGACTTAATTTAAAGATTCATTACGGCTGTTTCGAAGCTGTTCCAAAAAGTTAACCATTTTGAAGCGTCATCTCCATAGAATCGTGTAATATGAAATTTTGGGACTTTAATGCGAATGTTATCAGAGTTCCGAAAATGTTCATCTTGTGATTGTGATAATGTAGTCTGTAAGGAGGGCGATGTAACACGGGGTTTTGAAAAATCATTAATCTTCTTTTTCGCACGAAACTTCCAAAGTAACACTTTTTCTCTATATTTTTCGGTGATTTCAAATTCAGCATCGAATTCTTCGGGCTTAAAAAGGGGTTCCATTTGTGAATCAACTGAAGTTAACGGCTCAAATTTGATGCATAGAATTTCTACCAGTTCACATAATCTATCAACATTTAAATCAGAATTCGATAATTCAGCTTCTAATTCATTAACTATCTTATTAACAGCTGTTCTCAATGATTTTCGTTTGGTTTTTAACAACTCGAATGATTGTGCTTCGGCCATATTTAGTACATTAAAATAATCACAGCTTATACACCAAAACAAGTTCAGATAAACTTAATATTTTCAATAATTCTACTAATTTCAAAACATTTCAATAATTTCTAGTGTTCAAAAAGTTAACATAGTTCAATGTATCAGTTTCAAATATAAAAATTCAACATTTATAATATTTCTTTTTTCCTTTCGAATATCAAATATTCAAATAAAATGTAACATATACAGTACAGTCCCGATAATCCGAACAATATCGGACCGACCCCTGTTCGGATTACGTGATTGTTCGGATTAGCCGGAGTAAGAGCGAAATCACTATTTGAACCGTGAGTACGGGTCTATTGTGTCTATGTATTTTGTCGTAATGTGAGCGTACGCGCCCGCTTTTTTGCCGCGTGGACTGTAATCCCACTCCTCGACGTGTGTGTCCTCCCTCCACCACTCCTAACTTAGTGTGTCAGTGTGACTGCGTGTGCCCGTACTGTTGGCCGTCAGTCGTTCCGCGCTCGTTCTACACTCGTCCGCTTTTGTCTCTGTGTTAATAACAGCGTGATATTCTACAGTGAAAACAGTTTGTTGTGTGTTTTGGACATTTATCTGTGATACAGTGTACGTAAACAGATTGTTATGGCGAGTAAGCGTAAGCACTCAACACTTACTCTTAAAGACAAACTAGAGGTTCTAAAGCGTTTAGATAAAGGTGAAGGTGTGACAAAATTGGCTACAGAGTTTAATGTTGGCAAAGCTACAATTTGTGATTGGAGAAAAAATCGTAGAAAGCTTGAACAATACTGTGCTAATTCTTCTGGCGAAATATTCACCGATTTTCGTCCTTAAAATTATAAAAATTTTTCCGCGGAGCCGTTCGGATTAACCGGATGTTCGGATTAGCCGTGTTCGGATTAGCGGGACTGTACTGTACATTTAATTATAATCAATATTCAAAAAATAACTTTTTATTTTATTAAATTCTAGTTCAAAATTCTAAAACTATTTCAAGATCAGATTCCGGCAAGGATGCCATGTGAAAAATTAATTTTCTATTTCACAAATTCTAATATAAGAATAAAGGTATCACTTACCTTATTCTTCCGTTTCTAACGCCCGGGATGAGCTTGACCTAAAAGATTCGATTAAATAGACTCTTAACCAAGAGAATGAGAGGCCTTTTTGATGCAAAAAAGATTTAATGGATAAGGAAAATAGACGACTGATACATTTCACGTTCGAATTACAGATTCAACTACTACTACTGACAAACGTAAACAAAAAGGGAATGCGCTTACAGCGCCACTCTAGTTAAACTATAAGTTCGTTAGCTCCGTTCGCGACAAGCGCTTTGAGGAGGCGCCACAGACGCGCAAGTGGCATGTAAATTACGGAGTACCTGTCCCTAAATGAGGGACGTACCTCCTCATCAGAATTTTAAAATTAAGAGCCGAATTAATGGGGTTACATAAGTTAAATTATAAAAGATTAAATTAAATGGGCAGAGCAATTCTGCTGGAACGGCGACAGACGAGGTCTGTCCGCCGATGGGACGAAGACGCGTATCATGTGTGTCTGCGCTGAAATTCTAATCATTTGTATATCTCATCTCCACTATACATGTTGTAAATTTCATGTTATTTGCATGCTTCCTTCAGGGTGTTGCATTTACGGTGGCCAGCAGTGTACTTCCTTTACCTTATGCTATGTCTTCCTTGCTATTACTTTATTTCTCCTAATGACACAAGCTAAAAGTTTTCAATTCTTTTCTCCAAGGATTCTTTTAAATTTGAATAAATTCTTTGCACATCCATTCTATGCACTTAAAGTAAAATTACTTAATTAGATTTTAAATGTTTTTTTAGTATTTTTGTAGCTGTTATCTGATCTTACTTTCAATAGCATTTAGATTCGAAAGTTTCCAAGAATTTTTCCCACTTGATTCTTTTACATAAAAAATGAATTTGTTTAGTTTGGCCGATACATACCAAATGTACTGAAGTTGCGTCATGTTATTAGTCCAAGTTTGTAAGAATGTTCATTGGAAAAATGTTATACTATTAGAAAAATTCAGCTACAGTGCAAGCAACTGCATTGGCATCTGAAAAAAATGAAGGGGTGTAGCATTCCTTGTGACGGACTCACGCGTTTTTTCTTTAACATGTCCTTTGGATTCTTTGAGGCCAGAATTAATGGCAACTCTTCTCCAACCAAATTCAAAGAAAAGAAGTGTGAAAGAAAGATGCAAATTAAGAACCTTTTAAATATTCGAAGTTAGAGTGAGCGCGATGGCAATTAGAGGAATGTAAAAAGTCCGTGGTTCTAGATTGAAGAAGTTTTAGATAACGTTACGTGGCGAACAAAAGTAATTATACGTGATAGAGATCCAGTAATCAAGGTGCATGCCAATGCACATGGAGTATCGCAAGACCTCATCTAAATCTAGTGTGATCGATTACTAATACTTCAACAAGATAGGATTGATTATTTAATATCAGGATCAGTGATTGTATTAGAATTGAGTGTAAGCGATTCAGTTATTGATAGTGGTCCGAGTTAGGTTAAGTCGTTATTATAAATATATTGTGTGTGGTGTGTTTTACCATCGTAGATTCTCTCGAATAAATTATTATAATCTTTATTAAATGTTTAAGTTGAATATCTTAATAAAGTCATATTAATATAATGTTTCCTTCTAGTTCTTTCGTTAATCCTACGCCTCTAGCTCACGCTGATACTCCTAGAGATAATCTTCCTAGGGGGATTATCACATTCTTATTGTTCAATACAGTAATTTTTACACTTACCCTAGAAGGAAACCGGCAACATTACACAAATGTTAAAACACATGCAAAACAACATCGGGTCACCAAACTTGAAAAAGTGGAAGTGTAGCAATAAAGTTCACATGACGCAGCTGAGACCACCAAAAGTTTAAAGACGAAGTTATTTAAGTGTAACGAGGCCTGGCCATAAAATTGAGAGCTCAACAACAACTAACAAAAAACACTTTTTCTCCCATAAATCTCTTTTCACTTCAGTGTTATAAGCAAAACCATATTGAGGAACCTTTGGACAAGATTACTCCCTATTGCCTGATTAAGTTACATTGTTACCTTCATTGTTACATTTAGAAGTCTAAATAAATTTTTATTCATGTACAAAGCTCAATTTTAATTGGGACCTGTACAAATTAAACTCAAACTCAGTGACGCAACACCCATGAGAGTCAGGGTCCACTGTGCCCATCCCAGTATACGTGACAATTGGGCGCTGAGGTGCATGATTAGATGACTCGATAAGGTGGTCAGTCTGTCGCGAGACCTCTAGTATTGAAGTCCTCAAGCAAGCCTGGTACTCATTCATCGACCCATTGGAGTAGGGATGAAAGGCTGTGTGGACCTTGAGCAGCCCGGGAATAGAACCCGGACCAGTGGTGTGGAAGTACGAAATGCTTCCACTCGACGACTGCACATTCCTGTATAAATTACTTAGAAATAACTATTGACTAAATATATATATACAGTCAACCCTCCTATAACTCGGTACTCTGAGAACGCGATTTCTATATAACGAGGAGCTGAAATTGCGACAGCCCTCCCATAACACGGTACTCTTAGAGCGCGGTTTCCGTTTAACAACGTCCCATCACTTCTTTCCGATAGGGATAACGAATATTAGTGTTAGTTTTTTTCCCCGTGGGATCTCTGCTCAGCAAAAGTAACACATTGTTTCAAATTTTGTGTAATGAAAGCTTAAAATAGTGTAAATAATTTATATCTGGAAGTATAATAAATTAATATTACTTTCTGTTGTATTTATTTTATGTTAAAATCTTGCCACCACCTCTCCCTTCGAAATCTAGTTTTATTATGAAATAAAAAAAAGTAGTGATGACACTGATCGTGGAATAAATTAAAAGCGGAGAGCGCACTGAGAGGCATGGCGTAGCCAAAACAAAAGGATTAAGGAATCGCGCCAAAAGGCGCGTTGCACTCCTACACTGGTGTGCAAAAATTAAGGACGAGACGGTTTTTCCAATATAACTTTGTACAAAAGCTTTCCAAATCAACACATTTAATACCGTAAGATCCCCAATACGTAAGGACATGTGTAATGTAAGCAACACTTACTAAAAGAGAAATCAGAGGGATAAAAAGAAGCTTGATTGAAAAAGTAGCATGGCGCGCAATACGATTGACGGCCGAAACATCCCTGTGATGGGTGTCCAGCAAGAAACATCCGGTCTTTAGTAGGGGATATGATCTCCCCTGAATGCTAGGCAGGTTTCACAGCGTCTGCCCATGCTGAGAATGAGGGTGTCAATGAGTTGTTAAGGCATTGCTGCCCATTCGTCTTGCAGAGCAAATCGAAGCTCCCGAATCGTTACTGGTGGTAAGGTACGAGCTGCCAAGCGTCTGCCTAGAAAATCCCATACATGCTCGATGGGATTGAGATCCGGCCAATCCATACGTTAAATATCCTCACTCTCTAAGAGCTGTTCGGAAGCTACTGTGCGATGACATGGTGCATTGTCGTCCATGAAAAGGAACTGCAGACCCATAGCGCCTCTAAAAAGACGCACATATGGAATAAGAATCTCGTTACAATAACGGGTCCCGTTGACTGAACCTGCGTCGAAGATGTGAAGGTCTGTACGACTACCAAGCATGATGCCTCCCCAAACGAGAACACCGCGACCTCCATACCTGTACCTTTCAATGATGTTCGAGGGATGATTGCGGCTTCCCCGCTCTCTCCAGATGAGTATGCGATGAGAAATCGCTACTCAAACTGAATCTGCTCTCATCTGTAACGAGTACTCGTCCCCATTCATTGTCTCTCCAATTCCGGTGTTCCCGGCACCACAGAGAATGCCTTCTCCGATGGGCAGGCGTTAAAGGTACACACCGTACAGGGCTTCGTGCAAACAGACCACCACCGTGCAGTCTTCTGGTCACGGTAAAACGCGATATCGGTCGTCCGGTCGCCTGTGTCGTGTGTCTGGCGATTTCTCCCGCTGTCTGCCGCCTGTTCCTTCTGGCATGTAAGACAATGTACCGGTCATATGTGGGTATGGTTCCTCGTGGACGACCACTACTGAACCCCCGGATAGCTGTTCCTGTAGTTTGAAATTGTCTCCAAAGTCGTGAAACGATGCTGTGAGCAATTCCGAACTCTGCGGCCTTCCTCCAACTTCCCAATGATTCGACCTCGGGTAAAAGCATCCAGATGTCGTCTAACAGATTGATTATTCGCCATTTCTCGCTGAGGCAGCAACTCGGTGCGATTTTAACTGCTATACGGCGTGCAATCTCTTTGCCAGAAATACTGATCTTACACCGACAACATGCTTTATACTACTCCGACGTTCCCCCATTACGTCTACCTGCATATCTGCGCATGTGCTACCGTACATCACCTTACTTAATTTCCTGATTGGTCTTTCTGTCCGCTCTGACTCTTCGTTCAGCTGATATGCTAATTTTTCGACTTCGTCCTTAATTTTTGCACACCAGTGTATATTAAATCAGTAACACCGGAGGAGTTTCTCTCCTCTTTTGTAGTTATTGGTCTCCTTATAACGCGGTACGAAAGATGTGATTTGTTGTAATTCTGAGTTTCTTATAGCGCGGTTTCCAAAGAACGCGCTACGAATTAGCCTGATTTGTACGGTTAAATCAGTTTCTTATAGCGCGGTACGCACTCACCGCGTTATAGGAGGGTTGACTGTATATACACTGCTGGACAATTGCTAAGGACGGATAACACTATCATCCATAGCAACCACAAAATGATAGGAAGCAAAATGTGGAAAATTAGAATAAGTGCGGGATATTAGTGAGAAGTATGAGTATGCAAATTTTTTTCCACGTCTGTTCATCACGTGATAGCGTTCATAAGAGCTTTAAAGGTTTTGACGCGTGTGGACAGTTGTTTCAAGTCAAAGTTTTACAGGAAAGATTTAATAGACGAACTTAAAATTTTTGGCATGTCTTCCCGACATCACATAGATGATTTTATGCGTGGCCGAATTATTGGAAAGATCGAAGAAGGGCGAAAAATAGCAGATGTTGCCAGGGAGTTTGACATCGCTCACAGCGTTGTTTCACGGCTGTGGAAGTCATTTAAAATTACTGGAATGTGTAGTAGACGGCACGGGGGAGGTCGTGTTAGAAGTACGATGCCTGCAGAAGACAGATATATCATCCTATCAGCAAAAAGAAATAGGCGCACCTCAGCTCAGCAGGTGGCAAATCAGTTTCTTGCTGCCTCAGGAAAGCAGATCTCCCGAAAATCTGTTGCCAGACGTTTGAGGGGTGGAGGACTATACGCACGCAGACCAGTTGTGTGTGTCCCATTGACCAGACAGCACCGTACTGCCCGTTTGTAATGGTGTCGTGAGCATCACAATTGGACTGAACAGGACTGGGCATGCGTACTATTCTCAGATGAGAGTAGGTTCAGTCTGTCATCGGATTGTAGACGCCAACTGATCTGGCGCGAGAGTGGTACTGCTTATCGTCCAGAATATATCCAGGAAAAAGACCGATATCCGGCATGCAGTATCATTGTGTGGGCCGGCATCATGATCAATGGCCGCACGCGCCTACATGTGGTTGCGAATGGGTCTATGACGGGCCAACGATACATAGATGAAGTTCTACTTCCTCATGTTCGTCTTTTCCGTGGTGCTGTCGGTGATAAATTTGTTTTTATGGACGACAACGCAACATGTCATCGAACACTCGCTGTTCAGGATTGTCTAGACAGCGAGGGTATTCAACGTCTCGTATGGCCAGCGCGTTCTCCAGATCTAAACCCTATTGAAAATGTGTGGGATTCTTTGGGGAGGCAAGTTGCTGGTCGAAACTATCCTCCGCCAAACAAGAACACCCTTAATCCGTGCACTCACAGAGGAATGGGATAAATTGCCTCAGCAGCTGCTGGATAATGTTGTGCAAAATATGGTACGACGTGTGGAATGTTGCATCACACTCCATGGTGGACATATCCCGTACTGATACCTTTCTTTAAGGTGCCTGCTGACTTTTAGATACATTGTTCCATTTCTCCGTACGCAGAGCAAATGAACATTTTTTTCTTTCAGATTTTTCACAGCTTTTGTACTTTCCAGAACAATAAATATTCTTTATTCTAATGTCTGAACAGTGTGGCAACTATATTTTATCCTACTAGGCCTCATTTATCGCTTAATGTTATGCTACATAGCAATCTGTGATCCGTCCTTAGCAATTGTCCAGCAGTGTATAATTCCCTTTAGTTTCCTTTTAATTATTTGGTCCTGTTCTTCAGGACAATTGTTTAATTATTTTAACTTACCTACCCGCATGGTCGGGATTTTAATCTTAACCGAATAGTAGGATTGTATGAGAAATTCGCTCACGCTAATTTCTGACCAATCGTGGCTTATGTTAGAAAGGAGTTACGTGACCTTCATAGCCAGTATAAAAAGCAAGAGTTCTTTGTGCATGTTCTTTTTTGTCTTCGACTAAAATTGTGTAAATAGCTGCAACTCGTTATCATTTGTGTTTTCTGTGACAGTATGCTTATATTGTAATCTCGTAAATCTGTTGATATTTAAAGTGCAAAAAGAGAAGCATTTACATTGCAAAGGACTGCCAGATCAATATCAACAAATACGAACATATCAACAGTCACAAATATTCATCATTAAAAGCCTAATGGTTACTCTCGTCAAGATAACGACATGCATGCATATGTAATAATTAACTTAAATTTTCTCTAGTGGGATATAAATTCATAACCCTTGAACCCTCCAAAACTTCGAGTGATAATTTGTACCTGCCTAACGAGAAATACACACAAACGTATTTCCCCCAAACACTGAAACGTTACCGTACTTAAAACAGGGCAATCGTGTATCTCTGAGGAAATCTTGTATCACCCGTGTTTTCAGACCAATCAGTAATGCTTTTACTGGAAATGATACGACTTAACAGCTTCCAATTGATAAAACTACAAATAGCTGAGATCACAGGAGCAGCAAAGACTTATTTTCTGAACATCCTTTACTCTGCGAGTGTTTTTGTCCAGCATTTTGTCTTGATGTTAGTAGTAGGTGTGTGGTTGTTTATGAATGTAGATGCTTAAACTAAAAAAGTCTAATCTTTTTCCACGATTTACACGACCTAAAAGACCCACTTCATATCAGAATGTCTTAAATCAATTCCGGTAATTGTTTCATGTAAGTTCATATATGGACGCATTTTCTGAGAAAGGGAGCTCTGAATCAATATGTATCATCATTTATGTTCCCAAAAATAAATTAAAAACACATTTTCCTTTGCAGTGCAAACAAAACTTTATTAAAGGCAAACAAAAAAATCACAAATTAAAGTTTAAGAGATAACTTTTTATTTCATTATTCAAAAATAAACTAAAAGAAATGTTTGTTAATATTTTGATTTTTGAACGAATCCTTAAAAATAAATGAATTTTAAAAAAAAACGAATTCTCTCGAGAATTCGTTAGACATTCAGAACTTTTCTCTTCAAAATCTCATGAACTTGTCTCTTCAAAATCTCATGCTATGTGCAAACATTTCTGCGAATGCATCATTAAATATTCCACTCAATTGAATTTCATCAATTCCAGTAAAGAATTCCCTCAAGCGATTACACTGTGAAGGAGAAAAAAACAAGTAATTTTAAACACATTTTCTCAAAATACATAAATGTTACCGTTAAAGTGTGAAGTCTGTTATTTCATAGAATAACTACGTATTTCATAAAATAACTGGACAAGTCAGTTAAAGTATATAAAATAAATTTATTCTACGATTTAACTATGTATTCTATAGAATAACGATTATTTGATCATTAAAGAATGAAATACAGCACTCGAAAGTAGAAAGAAATAGTGTTCTTCTAGAACAACAATCTTAAGTTCATAAAGAAATTCATTTCTTTTAAATAAACAGTAAGCACTATATGTAGAAATCTAATTTTTTTCTATATGCTCGCCTTCTTTTCATATTTAAAGCTTTCATTTTTATACCCAGCGTATGACATTCCGCTCTTAATTTTGTGTTCAAAGTGCACGTTATAAGCCTTATTATACTGTATTAATGATCGATTAATAAATGAAAAACTTTGAAATTGTTTATTTTTAAGTTAAATGGTCTACCATTATTTATTTTATAGAATAACTAGTTATTTAACAGAATAAAACTAGGTAAAGAATGAAATTTTTCATCTATTATATATACTTTTAACTGATTTCTCAAGTTATTTCATGAAGTAACTGAATTATATATTTATTTATATACATATATATCAACTTAAATAAAGTATAACACATAATACAATTAAACTTTTTTAAAAAAACATTTTATTTACATATTTCTTGAAAAATAAAAATATTCAAAAACATGCAATAACCTCAAAACCACAAAAACATCAATAAACTCTTTTTTATAGTAGAAAATTCCCAATTCCCCTCCCCCAGACAACGCACGTAAAGAGTAAATTTACTTAAACGATCGATTACTTCTCTCTCTCTCTCAGTACAGTTCTTATAAATTTTTAAATATCTACACTATATATTTATTTAATAAAGTATGCATTTAATTTTTAAGCTTAACCCACAAATATATATGACACTTGAGTATTAATGTTAAACATATATCACATACGAGGGTCACTCGGAAATTTTGGAGGCGCTCTTAAGTCTTTAAAGTTATACTTACAAACTTTTAGGAGAGTTCAAAGTTGTCTCCTCCAGCAAAAATCAATGCATCTTTGTAGGCGTAGTTTTTTTTTTATCATCAGATTAAATGCCTCAAACCTTTCATTTCTTGGAATTGATGAAAAAAATGAATTTGTAGCCACACAATCTCTTCTGAATGAAAACGACGTCCACATAAGTTCTTTTTTTACAAGGGGAGGGCCCGACTAAGGAAATTCAATTGGGTTCGAGACTTGGTGTAATAGTAGTACTCATTTAGGGCGTTCAACCCTCAAAATAAATAATTCCGCCGAATGGCCAGCCAATTCGAAGAAAATAACTTTCGAAATTTTTGCTTAGCTTTTATCCAATTAAGTTTCAACTTCCTCCAAACGATTCCGTAGTCTGGTTGGATTATCGTCTGCATACTATGCGTGACGTCAGGGTTCAATTCATCGATCAATTTTTTTTTCATTTGATTTAATTATTTTTAAGATTAAATAAACTTATTTTTGAAAGGTTTATTTGATATTAAATGATATTCAATGTAATTATTTTGTATTTATGAAATAAGAAAAATACTGTAATTATATAAAAAATATTTCTATTAAATTTTATAAATATATTTAAATATTAATAAAAATAGTATTTATAATAAAATATATAAAAAAATAAGTATTAAATGATATTATACATAAAAATTAGTTGCAAATAGCTTTATAATGTGAAATACAATATACTATAAATAAAATATTATATATAACATAAAATAATTTATAAAGTATATTATTATTAAAGTATTTTATAATTAATATAATAAAAATATGTCTTTTTTATATATTATTAATTTAATAATTTTATAAAATATTTAATAAGTCCTTTTTTAAATAAATTAAAAAATTTTTAATAAATTAATAATAATTTTAATCATAAATTAATAATAATTCTTAGTAATATTAATTCATTTTAATTATTAATAATTTTAACTACTAATAATTTTAATTACTAATTGTTCTAATTAATTATTAGTAAGTATTTTAAATACTTTTTAATAATAATTATTTTAAATATTTTTATTAATAATAATTTTAAATATTTTTAATGAATAATAATTTTAATAAATAATCTAAATAATAAATTTAATTTTTTTCCTCTATAAAGTAGAAAATAATTACATAAAATATCATTTAATATCAAATAATCCTTTAAAAAAAGTTATTTAATTTTTAAAAAAAAGAAGTTAGTCGATGAATCGAACCCTGACCTCGCGCATATTATGCAGACCATAATCCAACCAGACTACGGAAACGTTGGAGAAAATCGAAAATTAATTGTATAAAAGCTCAGCATGAATTTCAAAGGCTATTTTCTCCGAATTGACTGGCCATTCGGCGGAATTACATTGAGGGTTGAACACCCTAAAGAGAAGCACTACTATTACACCAAGTCTCGAACCCAAATGAATTTCTTTAGTCGTGCCCTCTCCTTTTTAAATTAAAAAACTCAAACATTCACTTCTTCGAGAATTTCTAGAAGACATATAGGTGTATACCAGTTTTCTGTTACTGTCTTCTGTGCTTCCAGCTTGATGGTTTTGGCCAATCTCGTACTTCCGAAGAAAGCGCCATACATTCCTTTTTCCATTACTTATTGTTTTTCACCATTGTTGGCGTGCTATCATCTTTAAAGACCCATACTTTGCTTTCTTAACGTGTTGGAACGTCAAAAAACGGTTGTTCGTTTCGTCACCCGTTACAATTTTAGAAATGATATGGTGACCTCCATTATTTAGCAATTTAAGAGTTTCTTTATTGATTTTGACGCGTCCTTTTTGGGGGCTCAATTAGATTATGGGGAACCCAAGGACAAACTACTTTTTACATATGTAATTCTGTATGAATAATTTTGTGTAGGGCTGCGGATCTAATGTTAAGTTCCTTCTGTATCATTTGGTATAGGTACTGCGATTTTCCTCTATTAACATTTTTCGTATGATAGACACATTATGCGGGATTACTGTCGACTGCGGTCTTCCTGTGTGTTCTTCATCCAGAATACAATTGCGACCACTAAAAAATTCTTTAAACTATCTGAATATAATAGCACGAAATGGAGATTCATCATCAAATACTAATTGCAGCCTGTAAAGTATTTCTCTTGATTAAATTTAGCTTTAAAATCATAGAAAATCATAGCACGATAAGGTTCTTTCGTCTCTCAATTCCATTTTCTTTTCTGTCTAAAATTAATTCTACACTAAACAATTTGGACAGTAAAAACTCGACTGCGGTGTTGGGGTGCCGGGGGGGGTCCGGACCCCCCAAAGCCCTTTATATTTTTTTCGATTGATTATAATTCTAAGTATATAGTACGAAAAATTTAATTAAGTATTTGTTATAAATTATTTTTATTAATTAATGCTAATTATTTATTCAATAATTAGTTTTTTACTGTGTTTTGTTCCCGAAAATCGACAAAATCAAAAGAAGCATGATACAAGAATGGTGAATTTTCGACCCCGGACCTCCCCCCCTTGAAAAATTCCTGTGTTGCGCTACTGGTCAGGTGTCGTCCTTGTCACTTGACCATGGTTCAAAATTACGAGGTCCGAGGCCAAAAGCCCTCGTGTAGCTAAGCAGTGCGACGTTAATATTCACTCACTTGAAAATAGATAATAGTCTTCAAAACAGCGATGCACACAATTAATGAGCTCACTAATTGTATCTTGATATATTCATTGACAAACTACATCAGCTGCAGATTTCAATTATCCTGTGGTATGTACCAGTATTGGTGCATCGTAAGACCGATTAAGCTTGCTTATGTTCGATACGAAGGAAATCGGGTGTGACTGCAAACCCGTGTAAAATGTCAATTCCATTCAGGGTATTGACAGTTTGTCTTATGACAAGGAATTTGCCCGTCGGATAGACGTAGAGGAAGTGTCTGGGGTAAATGACCGTAACGCAGGCAAAACAACTTGTGCAGCTTACCAGCCTCATTTTAAACTGTGTTAATGTTAACTGCTAGAATGCCCCTTGTCCGAGCTTATGCTTATTATCCAAACCACATGAAGTATGGTGACCGAGTGAGTATGAAGCTCAATGATATGGGCTGACAGGTGATGTAACCGGAAATTCCTCTAACCTCTCCATGGTGGTCATTTCTCTACTAACAAAAGCGGAATTCATCCGAAAACATACCCAAACCATTTTTCGATAGAGGCAAAAAACGTTGGCATCAAGTCAGGTTTATAGCTCTGTGCTGACTGTTTGAAAGGATCATGCTGACTACTGCGCGCACCTTTTTTCGGGCATCATTGATGTGGTAAATGTATCTGAATGAACCATCTCTTGAATATATACACTCGCGATCCATTATGTATCTGTGCGATCCATTCTTTCATCCGTGTTTTCAGATCATCCTTGGTCGATCTGTCGCACACCGCTGAATAGTACTTACATCCCATCCAACATAAGTGCCTATTATGTTCGTCGACAAACTGGGATTATGCAACAGGATAAGCAGTGGCGTAACGAAGAATACTACGGAACCCATGCATAATCAGATTTTGAACACCAATCCCAAATATGTACATATCAGTCAGACTTTGGACCCCCTAGAACACCTGCTCCCTCCGCAATGTGAACGGTTTGCGGGGGGTGTACGTTACGCTACTTAAGATACGGTCTTGTTTCGCAGGAGATAACTGCTAGTGTTCAGCTCCCTGACTCATGCGAGGTATACCCTTCAATATAGTTCCGATTCTACAATCCGTAGCTGATAGCATATATTGAATGAGGCAGCTTCTGGCCTCTATGGTTGTTAACTGAATGTCATGTGACCAGAGGTGCACACAAATTTGTGTAAATTTTTCACCCATATTTTGCATTAAACTATGCACATTTCCTTATGAAGTTTAAGCTTCACTTTCGGAGACAAAATCTAAACATTATGAGATAAAACATTTTTTAATGAATTTAAAAATGAAATTAAGGATTAAATACCTCGTTCCCAAAGAACGATACAGCATGTAGCTCGCCAAGTCTTAAATTTATATCCATTAACTTGACATAAATTGGTATTAATTCCTTGAAGTTTTGGCCCCATACAGTCCTGCATATTACAAGAGAAAAAAAACTTTTTAACAAGATAAACAAAAAGAAAACTAAATCAAACACATTCACTGCAAAAAGATAACATCAGAATTTTCTCATTAGTATATTTTTTACTTTAGCACTCCCAGTGCTAATCAAACTAAGAATATCCTCCCCCGCCGCCCTCTGTATAATATCTATGTATTGAATGAAATATTACTTTAATTTTACGCTAAAGCTACAACACGACTTTGATCTCTTAATCCTTAATCTACCGACGGTACTTATAAGTATCACACTCACTTTAAAGCTACATAGAATAACCATTTTTACGAATACTTGGATGAAATTTAGCAGGAATATTTTAAATACACTCTTCCAAGATATATGGCAGCATAGGTTCTATTATGATTATTTTAGCGGGGAAGGCGAATAGAAATGCGTTTTCTGCGCATTGCGAAGATAGTCATTTTGGTTTCGAAAAAATATTTAATGTCAAAAGGTGTCTTTTTTTCCCAATGTTATTGAAGACAGAAAATGATTTAACTATTTATTTTAACTGAACAGTGCATGTACTTAATTTTACAGTTAAGAACTTTCAATTCATTAATTAGCTCTAACAGATTAAATTTCCCAAAGTTGAGTATTTTGTTTATGTATATCCTTTGAGAGAGATTTTCAATGTAGTGATTCAAAAAAAAATATTGCATATAAAAAAACCTGCAGTAAATTATAATGCGATAGATAAAGGGTTATGAGCCGTCGACGTTTATGTCGCAGGGAGATGTTAAAATTAGGTATTTCATCAAATCCCTAAAGGAGATGGATGATCAGTTTACGAAGATGTTAAAATAACATCTCTTTGCGATCTTTTCCCGGTTGTAAGTAAGCTATTTTATCAAATCCTTGAACTGTTTCAATGAAATGATGAAATGAATTTGTCAGGATTTGCATAGACATCTTAACCACACAGGTGGTACTATGGATCCCCTAAACATCAACCCCACATCTTTAAAAAAAAGGCACGATAAGATTAATATAGGGATTGATTACCAGCCTAATTTTCTAATTATTTGTTAATTAGTTTCGAATAAATAATTTGTATTTCATTGACTATTTATGTATTACTTACTTCTACGTTTAATAATGCACCATATTAGTTAAATAAACACTTTTAAACTCTTGAGAATGTTATTTCATCATTTCACTGAAACAGATCAGAGATGCGTTCAAATCCCTTACTTTTATCAGGGAAATGACCTTGAAGAGACGTTATTAAAACAGCTACCGTCAAGTGATAATCTCACTTAGGGATTTGATGAGATTCCTATTTTCATCATTTTCCTGCGACATATATTAACGTCTCCCTCAGCCAAAGCGTTAATTTCCCCGGAGAGAGAAGTATACATACATCTTTCAGAAGTACTATCTTTTCTGTACACTGCTATCCATAAAATTATTCCGAAGACTTTGTAATGCAATAAAATGATCTTAACTGTGATTACGAGGGATTTACTTTTTTTTATTTCAGAGGATTTTCTGATTTATTCCGTATTTTTTCCGTTTTCCCCCACCCCCAATACACCATATACGTGCATTTACGTGGAAAACAGTAGCATTCGGTAGCGAATAGAATAACTTTTAATCGGCTGTTTAGGGAATAAATATAAACCGAAAAAATGTGTGATAGTGCCTTACGAGTTTTATACAAAATTAACAAATGTATATTTCGGAAAGGATTTTATTTCACGTATTATTAATAAATTTAACTAAAAATAAATAATTTATTTTAAACAAATATTTTTTAAGAAATGAATAATATATTTAATATTATTGTTTCCAATATATATCCATAGATTTTCATACTAAAAAAAATAAATACATAAGATATTATTGACTATATTTCAAACAATTTTACAACATATTTACTTCACTATATCTTCTAATTCCAATAAATCATTTCTCATTTCCAATACAGGGCCATTTAACAGAAGGCACTTGAGAACCAAGGTTCTTATTCTTAATATATTGGTTTTTCCCAATACTCCCTTTTGCTTTTGCAAAAGCTGCCTTAATTTTTGCTGAGAAATTACGCCTATAGGATCTGAAATAAATCAAATTAAATCAGAGTATTTTCTGAACTACAAAAATCGTAACAAAACATTATCATGCAACATCAGTTTAAAAATACGAACAGAATGAAATACATGTGTAGTATAAATTAAGAAAGCTTAAATTTCGATATGAACATTTATGTAAAAAATAAAGTTAAAAATGTAAAGTAGGAATTTTTTCATCCATCCCCATTATCTTTTTCTAAAGTAGAATAAAAAGTTTAATACTAAAATAATGCATTATATATTTATAGAGTAATGCTAAGTTAAGAAGCATTTCAAAATTTGGTTGAAAATTTATTGAATTTGCCGATTGAAGAACACTAAAAGACAGAAGCAGAGACATGTGTTACCGGTATGCATGTGTAGCGATATCATATACATCTAAGCCAGTAACAACCTCCGGACAGAGGTGATCACTTTTGTTAGTGGTATGTTACGTGCTTACGAATGTGTAGGTCGCGGGTTCTATCCTCCAGATATGCGCTACTTCATGTGACCTTGATCTAAATTAAGAAAAGCACAACCTACTGATCTGTCGTGGTGCCATTTACCCGCAAAAAGAGTAATCAAAAAGTCGTCAGATCCGCTTAACGCAGCAAACTAAGTCATCAGACTCACTTGACGCACCACCACCAATCAACAGCAACAACTCACCCACTCGTCATAACTATATCGTTCGTTCACCTATCCTCCGACCCACTGTTAGGAGACTGTGTGGCGGTGGTATCTATATAAGCCAGTAACAGCCTCCGGACTGAAGTGATCATTTTGGTCCAGCGGAAAGTTAAGTGCTTTAGGAGCAGAAGGTGCCGTGTTCAATCCACACATCTTAAGTATTTCGAGACTCAATGTGCCCTCCCGTTTGTGTGATGTAGTAGTTAAGAGAGGGGACCAGTTTAGGTGTCATCCTCGTCATTTGACTTAATTTCAAAATCTCGAGATTCCTTCGCCAACAGTCCTCGTGTTGCTTCATAGTGCAATGTTAATTTTGTTCTTATTCACTCTCTCCTTAAAGCAACGCGAGTTCTACTGAAGATGGACCATGATCAAGTGACGAGAGAGAGAGAGAGGGGTGGTCGATCTCTCTCTCTGAACTTCTACATTACGTGAACGTAAGGAACCGGTAGATTTAGTAAACATCAGCCCGTGTACACGGCAGGTTTTTAGTGGCATCAGGACTCATACCCGCAACTCGACAACGACGATCACGAGTTCACGACCATGGTCATAAACAGTTTACGTAACTAAATCATTTATAAACAAACTTTTTTTCTTTGCTGCTTCTGCTATAATATTCCACTACATTTTAAAATTTACTTTAAAAAAATAAGTCTAAATAACATTGTAAGTAGTTACGGATGATTGAATTTACTTACAATTTAATCTCATTAAGTATTTTGCCAGTTGCAATGTATTCTGAGTTTCCATAATGACAGGATCTGCTTTATCCATATCCAGTACTTTGGTTAATGGAGAAGTCTAAAAATACAATGATAAAAAAAATGATAAAGGAGATGAAATAATTTTACCTTTAAAATTAGATTTATCTCTCTATATAAGAAGGTTTTTCGAGATGCTGTTATAAATTTATTTGTATATAACGTATAGTAAGTTAAAATTGGAAGTAAAAAGTTGAATTAAACCGAAAAGTAGCGCCAACAACGAATTGGCTAGGAGGATGGCCTCCTACCTTCCATCGCTTGTTCAAAAAAATCCACCTACGTCATAGATCATGATGTTATAGATTTCTCCATTATTTTCCAGATGCATCTATACGGGCGCCGTCGGCAAAATAGGTCGCCAAGTTGCTGCAACGCCATAAATGATACCCAACTTGGCTGTATCACCAATATTTCGCCACGTTTCCATTGAAACTCCATTATAATGTTAGGGACGCCGTTGCTTGCGAATATTAAAATTACATAATAAAATAAATATAACAGAACATAATATTAACGTAATAAACATCCAGATATAAATTATTCTAACTATTTTAAGATGAAACAATAATTAAACAAGATAAAACATTAATTACACAAAATGTGGAGATAAAGTGTTTTTTCCCCGTTCCTGTTTACAATATATTGAGGGAAAAAATAGAACGGCATTTTCATGTAAATAACAGTTTTATAATTTGTATAATGGGGGGTTTTCTGCCATTAGGAGGACATAGAGTATACTTCTCCCTAGTTACACTAAAATAAAATGTTACATGTAAGAGTTTCAATAATAAATATACTGTTGCGTTTTCGGGGGTTCGAAATGATTGAAGCCGAAGAGCGGAATCCAAAACAATTTTATTCTTGGCCAAAACAGTCCTCCACAAATTGTAGAACAGTTCGAGAAATTCACGTACAATCGATGAAAATACTGATAA
The DNA here is from genome assembly GCA_019973935.1 of Trichonephila clavipes. Lineage (NCBI taxonomy): Eukaryota > Metazoa > Arthropoda > Arachnida > Araneae > Nephilidae > Trichonephila > Trichonephila clavipes. Next base: position 803,807 of record BMAU01001238.1, on the reverse strand, counting down.
CACAGATGCAATACACTAACAAAAACAATAGTAAACACTCAGCACAAAAATAATAACTCAATAAAAGCAATAACACACGCACTATGCAATCGTCTCTCAAGCAGAGAGGTATCACTTGCATGAAAGCTGAGATCTGACTGACTAACTAGCCGGCCCGGGCCCTTTTATACCTTTCGGTCAGAAACCTCTTGCACTTGCCAGAATAATCTAGAAATAGAAAGGTCTAGAAAAATCTGGAGCGTACGAGAAAAGCTCAATACAGTAATACATTCAATACAATAGGGTTACAATACCGCGATAGGGTTGCCAGACAGGGTTATTAGGAGCAGGGTTGCCATGGTCGCCAAGCTTATCGCCCACATTTGGCGACATATCGCCACATTTGGTGATATATCGCCAAATTTGGCGCCAAAAATTAAGTCGCCAAATCCGTCGCCAACTTGGCGCTAGCTGCAATATTTGGCGAGTTTACCATTTAAACCAATGTTAAAGCATGGGGGCCGTGCAATGCAGTGGAAATGATATTACAGGTAAACAGGGTTAAAATCACATTAGATACGACAAATTAAACTGTAAAAATGAACACAAATGAGTAGAAACAATTAGAATAAGACTAAATTCGTAACAATACATTAAGACTTTGGTTCAAGAAAAATTTTCTAGTAATCGCATCTGTTCAGTGTACGTATGTAAATGTAGAGCGCCCTCTAGCGCTCAGAGTGTCTAACGAATCTGTGTAACCTCTGACTCCATCGAGTAAGGAGTCAAATCGAGCGAGCTGAGCAACAAGTAATAAAAACTACAGTCCACTTACTGAGAGAGACCTTTTTTCTTGAGTTTTACTTGTGTACCCAACATTCTGGTCCAGTCTCAACCGGAGACCTATGCATTGAAAATACGAGGTATGTGCTGTTGTTTTTTGACTTTTCGTTGAAAAATCTAACTTTAACGACGTTTAAAGGAGCAAAAAAAGAAGACTTGAGGCGAATCGCTTCTGAATTAGAGTTGTGTGTCAGTGATAAATTAACTGTTTTAGATTTCATGGATCTTATAAAAAACTGTGATAGATACAAAAACGATCCTGATTCAGTTAGTTAGCAAATTTAATTATCGAAGAAAGAAAGTATGACGAAAGTCAGCAATTAGAGTTAGAAAAAATAAGAGAAAAGTCTAAGCTTGATTTAGACATAGCGAGAATACGAGCAAATGATAAAGACAATAATACTGAAGTTAATTGTAATGATTCCCCTTTTCTGTGGATTCTTTAATTAAAAGTATCCGCACACTTACAGTGAGAATTCCCGACAAACCTGAGGGATGGAGTTTCTTTTTTTTATCATTAGAACGTGCATTTGCAGCCAAAAGTGTTACTGATAAATTTAAACCTGAGATTTTGTTAAATTTATTAGGAGAAAAAGCTGCAAATATCATTATATATCTGAACGATGAGGATCTTAAAAATTATGATAAAATAAAGTCCATAATACTCAAGAATTTGAGCCAACTCCTCAATCGTGTTTAGAGAATTTTAAGAAAGCAACACGGCAAAATTGTGAATCCCATGTCCAGTTTGCGAGTAGATTAACAACAAATTGGGAATACTATTTAAAATTGAGAAATGTTTCAAATTTCGAGGTATTAAAACAATTAATAGTTTCAGACAAAATATTTAGTACTTTAGATAAAGAAACCGCATCGCATATTAGTGTCAGACAAGCAGATAAATGGTTTGATCCTTTAACGTTGGGAAAAGAAATTGATTTATTTTATTCATCGCGAGGAAAACCACTGAGTGAGAATATTAATTATTGTCGCAAAAATCAAAATTCTAAAAATATGTCTAGAGTATTTTTCTCAAATGTCAAGGGAAAAAATGTGTTTTGTGTCAATCTGATAGTCATTTTTTAAATAAATGTCCTCAATATAAGCAATTATCAGTAAATAAACGGGTAGAACTTGTTAAAAATAATTCCTTGTGTTTTAATTGTTTAAATTTGCATAGAGTCAAGTTTTGTAAATCTAACGTTCTTTGTAAATGCTGCCAAAAAAAAACATCATTCTTCTTTGTGTTTCTCTGGAGACCCAAATTTTACGAGTGAAAGGGTCATTCAACCTTCTTCATTGGGGGGCAGAAGAGCCGGAAATAGAGGAATCCTCGATGAGTCAACTTTCAGTGAAGGCGTCTGTGTTCAAACCCATAAATTACATAGGGGAGATTTCGAAAGAGGTGTCTTCTCAGGGTGTAGGAGATCTGTTTACTGCAACGAGTTACGTAAAATCGAAATCCGTTTTACTTTCAACCGCGATTTGTTTCATTAGAGATTCCTTTGGGAAAATGCAGGAAGTCAGAGCACTGTTGGACGGTGGTTCAACAAGCAATTTTATTTCGCAACAGTGTATAAATAGACTCAATTTAAAAAGAGAGAAAATAAACATTTTAGTTTCAGGATTAAATAATTCAGAGTTAACGATTAAATCGCGCGTTAATGCAACAATTGAAAATATAGGAAATAGTTATGAAACTAATGCAGACTTTTTTGTAGTGCCGCGAATTACGGATATGATTCCTTCTCAACCATTTAACGTTAGTTTGGGTAATTTCAGTAGAGAGAAATTAGCGGATGAAAATTTCAACATTCCGGGAAATATTGATTTATTGTTGGGAGCAGAAATCTTTTATGAAATTCTTTTACCAGAACAAACAAATCTTTTAAATACAAAATTAATTTTTCAGAATACAATCTTCGGCTATATTGCGAGTGGGAGTATTCCAGTTTCTAGTGAAAATAAACCTCACTGTGGGTTAATCAAAGATAATGTCGATTTAGAAAAGACAATGAGGAGATTTTGGGAAATTGAAAATGTTGAACCTGAGACAATAAAAAATAAGGAAACGATAATTTGTGAGGAGCATTTTCAAAAAAATCATGCTAGAGATAGTACGGGAAGATACATAGTATCTATGCCATTTAAAAAGGATCCAAATTGTTTAAGCCAGTCAAAAGATATTGCCCTTAAAAAATTAAATTCTTTATGGAATAGATTAAAGCGTGAGCCTAACTATTTAAAATTATATAGAGATTTTTTAAAAGAGTATAAAGAGCTAGGCCATATGCAAGAGGTAGATGAGAGAGGAGTGTGGAATGTATTTCATACCACATCTTGGTGTTTATCGCTCTGATAAAAGAACAAGTAAATTGAGAGTAGTTTTTAATGCGTCGAGTGTAACTACAAACGGTTATTCTTTAAACTCTCTACAATACAATGGGGGAGTTGCTCAAAATGACCTTTTTCAATAATGGTTCGCTTTAGAAAGCACATATTTGCATTCATTGCGGATGTGCAAAAAATGTATCGAATGATTTGGATTAATCCAGATCAGCGTAAACTTCAGCGCATTCTGTGGAGAGAGAACATGGACGAACCAATAAAAACGTTTGAGTTGTCAACTGTGACCTATGGAACAACGAGTGCACCATTTTTAGCGACACGTACGCTAAAACAATTAGCCCTAGATGAAGCAGGGAATTTTCCATTAGGTTCTTCAGTTGTGATGAGTGACATGTACATTGATGATGTACTTACCGGTGCAGAGACCTTATTAGAAGCAAAAGAACTGAAAAATCAACTGATCAATATCTTCGCTAAAGGAGGTATGGTTTTGCATAAGTGGTGCGGAAATACGGAATTGATTGAGGTTTCCGAAAATTATGATTTTTCAGATTCATCAGAGATAAAAGTGTTGGGTGTTTATTGGAACCCCAAGCATGATTGCTTCTCCTTCAGAGTAAAAATAGACTTGCACGAATTAAATACCAAACGGGATGTTTTGTCAACCATCGCCAGGATATATGATCCTCTAGGTCTTTTAGGTCCTGTGGTGGCGAAGGCGAAAATCTTCCTTCAAAAATTATGGATGCTAAAGATTGGACAGATTTGCTTCCAGATACAATCAATAGAGAATGGCGACAATTTGTCGAATCACTTCAGGTAGTAAATGACATCAACATCAATCGATGCATTGTGGTAGAGCAACCGGAAGTGATCGAGCTGCATGGATTCTCCAACGCGTCCCAGTCAGCATATGGAGCTGTCGTCTACTGCAAATCCATAACCTCAGATGGAAAGATGCTTGTGCATCTTATTGCCAGTAAATCCCGAGTTGCGCCTACCAAGCACAAACAACGATTCCCAGACTTGAGCTATGTGCCGCTGTGCTGTTAGCAAAATTAGTGCATCGTGTCAAGCAAGCTTTAAAATTAAATGTGACTAATACTTTTCTTTGGAGTGACTCCATGATAGTTTTGTCATGGATAAGGAAGGAGTCATATCAACTAAAAACCTTTGTGGCTAACAGGATTGCTACAATCCAGGAGATGACTTCCAGTGAGCAATGGCGTTATGTGGCAACAGAGGACAATCCTGCCGACTTCGTTTCCAGAGGAATGGATTCTCTAAAACTTAAAACCTGTGAGTTGTGGTGGAATGGTCCTAAATTTCTGATGAGCAACCAGTACCCACAACGACAAATTGCTGTTGCGGTGATCAAGGATCCAGGTGAACTTAAAAACTGTAGTGACTTTTCTAACTTTTTTCTTGATTCTGCTACTAACTCTTTTGTAAATAATTTACTTAACCTTAGTAATGACTATTTTAAAATTATTCGTGTCTTAAGTTTTATTTGTAGATTTGTTTATAATTGTAAGAGCAAAGAAAGCAAAAGAATTGGGCCTCTAGATTTAGGAGAATTAAAAAAGGCTGAACAGCTTTTATTGAAATTAGTACAAAAGGCAGAGTTTAAAGTAGAGATGAATTGTATTCAAAATTCTGCCATGGTACCTTCCAACAGTCGAGTAAAAAAACACTCAATCCATTTATTGATAGTGAAGGGATTTTGAGAGTTGGGGGTCGATTGAGAAATAGTGATATTAATTATAACCAGAAATTTCCAATTCTTTTGCCTTCGAAACATAAATTGACTTATTTGATAGTTGAGTATTTTCATAAAAAGTTTTTACATAGTGGTCCACAATCCTTGTTGTATCAGATCAGGCAAAATTTTTGGATATTGAATGGCCGTAATATTTGTAGAAAAGTTGTTCATAATTGTGTAATTTGTTGTAAGACCAATCCTACTTGCACTGATCAAATAATGGCTGACTTGCCAAAGGATAGAATTATCAAAAATTATCCATTCAATGTGTCAGGTGTGGACTTCTGTGGCCCCTTTTACATTAAGTATAAAGGGCAGAGAAAAGGTGTATATAACAAAATCTATGTTTGTATATTTATATGTTTTGTTTCTAAAGCTGTGCACTTAGATATTGTGACTGATTTAACCTCTAATGCATTTATTGCTACACTTAAGCGTTTTATATTTAGAAGAGGTAAATGTGCTAAGTTGTATTCTGATAATGCAACAAATTTTGTGGGTGCAAATATAGAACTTAAAAAAATGTTTAATTTGGTGTGTAAACCTGATGAGGCACTTGCAAGTTATATGGCCTCTGAAGGAATAGATTGGAAATTCCTCCCCCCCTAGAGGAATCCCCCCCTAGAGCCCCAAATTTTGGAGGTCTCTGGGAGGCAGGCGTTAAATCTTTTAAGTTCTATTTAAAGAGAGTAGTAGGTAACATTAGATTAACATATGAAGAGTTTCTGACCGTGATTATCCAAATAGAGGGGATGTTAAATTCTCGTCCTCTTGTCCCATTATCTTCTGACTTAGATGATTTAAATGTATTGACTCCTTCTCATTTTTTGATAGGTAGATCAATTACATCAATTGTTGAGCCTCATTTAACTAATTTAAATGAAAATAGGTTGGATAATTGGCAGAAAATTACAAAAATAATTCAATTAATTTGGAAAAGGTGGAGTGTAGACTATTTAAATAGTTTGCAGCAGAGAAATAAGTGGCATTTCGAGAAAAAGAATGCTAAAATTGGAGATATGGTTATAATAAAAGAGGATAATTTACCTTCATGTCAATGGTCATTAGGTAGAATCAACAATATTTATCCAGGAAAGGATTCTAAAGTAAGAGTAGTGGAAGTCAAAACCACTAGAGGTATATATAAGAGACCCATTTCGAAACTGTGCATTCTACCAATTGAACAGTGTGTGTGTGAAGTAGCATATATAACCCTTCAGATAGTAATGTTTGTGTGTAGAATAGTAATTTTTTTAAAATTCTGTGTGATTTATCAATTGCTTTATACATTGTCTTCATTTGTATGTTGTTTTGTTTGTATTTTGAAGTATTGTATTTCTGTGTGTTATCTTTATGATTATGTTCTATGTAAATCTTGCATGTTGAAAAACATTGCAAGGCCGGGCGGCATGTTCAGTGTACGTATGTAAATGTAGAGCGCCCTCTAGCGCTCAGAGTGTAACGAATCTGTGTAACCTCTGACTCCATCGAGTAAGGAGTCAAATCGAGCGAGCTGAGCAACAAGTAATAAAAACTACAGTCCACTTACTGAGAGAGACCTTTTTTCTTGAGTTTTACTTGTGTACCCAACAGCATCACTTAAAATTAATCTGAAGGCATTTTAAGTAAAACGATACAAAATATATTATCATGAATATTTCCTGTATATTTCCATGTGTATGCCGAGAATTTTCGGTGCGTTTTTAATGTTAAAGCAAGGGGCCAGTTTATATACGGATCTGTTAATCTCGGAAAAAACGTAGTTTAGAAAAAACGGTTTTTTAAAGATTTTCTGCTAACTGTGGGCAAATGATTTTAATTTTTTATCTATGTACATAAATCTTTCTGTCACATATATCCTTCAAAATCAGTGTCTGAATCCTAGTTTTCGAATGATTCACACAATTTACGATCACTCATTGGGTGCCTCATCATCATCGAGTTTTGCCTCTAAAGCATGAAATATAGGTCAAAGATCTCGTGTCACATACGAACTACTACTCTTCCCACGCATTTTTCAACCCCATCTCAAATAAATTGCGCAAAAAATAGAAATAGCATGATAGTGAATAAGACAACGGGGGTTATAACAGTGAATAAGACAACATGATTTCGGGGGGTTCTTCATAGACAGCGTCCTCTTTTGGGAAATTTCAAACCATGCAACAATAATTCCCCTTTTCGGAGACATATTTCAAAATTACCCCCTCCTCTCAAATAGGGTTATATACCGCTTTAGAATAACTCTGGGCAATTTTTTTTTGGGGGACGCATTCTTCACTTGTACACGAATTAATTTGTTATTTTCTGAAATACACGGCAATATCAATTTTTTTATCAGTCACAACTATTTCGTTCTGTTATTTAAAGAAATGCATTACCCCAAAAGGCATCTTGCAATAACTGCACGGATCACGTCCATTGAACATTTTTTCTTCTACAGCACATTCCAAGGTTGATTCGAAACTGGTGAGCAAAGGACCGATAGTGACTGTAAGCTAATGGCATAAATACAAATATTAAAAAAATACATTATAAAACAACACAATTTTCTAGAAAATAATTGTAATTACAAAATTTTTAGTACATATGTCAAAATACACTAATATCCCGAATCTTTCCGATAAGCGAAGCTGAGTGATAACCGCGTAAGTCGGGAAGTACGTAGACTGTTCAATAAGTAATAAGACTAATTTTACTACCGCTAAATCACTCATCGGAGTGTTAATTCATGTGGCATAAGAAAAGTTTGTTGTCTGTATTAACAAAAGCTACCGATATATGGCATGTACAGACTCATGTTCTTGAGTATCACGTGCTTGAACTGAAACATGTTTGCGGGCGCCAAAGAAAAGCGGCCAGCTGTCGAAATGGAAGCAAAGATCTGCAAAAATCCACATCGGAGACCTTTGATATGATACAATATGTTAAAAGGCGACAATATCTTAAAATGCTTCATCACAGCAGACGCAGCTTGGTTGTATCACTGATCCAACTATAAAACAACAAAATAATGAACGGAAACATCCATCTTCACCTACTCCCAAGAAAGTAAAAACTGTGAAATCAGCTGGTAAAGTTATGACCATAATTTGTATTGATAATGAAGGAATTGTCTACCAACACGCTGTCGAAACCGGTACTACCTTAAACGCCTCGCACTACGCGAATGTCTTGCGAAAAATGGTACAGCACGTTAAAAGGAAACGTCCATTGCTCCTAAACGGCTTCCTATTGCACCATGACAATGCCCGACACATGTTGCTCGTTGCGTACTGACTGTTTCGCAGCAGAACAACGTAGAGATTTTACCCCCCGGTCCTGATAAAGCTCCATGCGATTTCTGGCTGTTTCTTCAACATAAGAAACCATTACGAGGCAAATGCTTTGCAAGCAACTAAGCATGTGTAAAGGCTGTGGAGGCAATTTTGAAAAAGCTCTCACAAAACGGACTTTTACATGTTTTTAAGACGTGGACATAACGGATAAATGCATTACGTGCTGTGGAAGTTATTTTGAAAAAGACAATGTATATATATATATAAATGATGACAGTTAAAAGTGTTCTGTTTTTTTTATTATTATAATTTTACTCTTATTACTTATTGAACAGCCCTCATATATTTGCATACAAATAAATACCGTACATACTAGAATCTAAGCTTCACATCTAATTCTCCACACACTTTTACCAAAAAAAAAAAAACTTGTAAACAGTTCATCGATATGTAATACTTAAGAAATTTTTAAGAAATATTAATCAGTAGTAGTGAAAAGTTAATAATTAGTTAACCGGTTTTTAAACCTTTCAAATACGAATATGAACCTTAAATTATTCTAACCCACACTATCACGTCTCAAAAAAGATTCGTCACTTCTATTGTCACTGGCAACTCCGGAATTGGTACCGGCGCGCCGTTACCAATTTAGCCATTTTCCCACACCTACACGCCGCAATTCCAATGAAAGCGGCGTCGCTATTTTCCCGAACGGTGTCATTTTCTGCGTAATCTAATGTATTTGTTATGCAACATTTTTATAAAAGAATATTTTTAGAAGAATGTGAAAAATTTATATTAAAGACTTACAAAAAACATTTATATGATTTTGGTTACGCCATCGACACATATTTGTTTCAACCGTGTCAAATTTTAGTCGCCGCTGCTCTGTTTCCGTTTTTTTTCTACGAATAAAATTGCCGCCCTTATACTTTTGTCATAGTATACTCTTCTTGATGCTAATACCGATATCTTTGATTAAAAAAAAACGTATACAAAAATAAGGTGCTGCCTCTAGACGAATGCAGTTATAGAATATCTACTCTTTATTTTAGTACAATGATGGCGACTCAGTATTTTTTAATAATGTTCAAAGTTTGACACTGAAACCGAACATTTTCGACAAAAAAAGATGTTTGAAGACTGTTAATAGATTCTTCAAAATAAGTGTGCTTCCAGATACGCAAGCCTTTGTAAGATATACATTTTGAATATAATCACAATCTTGATAAGTAACATGCACTTGATGAGTTTGGTGCTATTATCGAGCTCAAAAATACAAAAACCTATCAGATGAATTTCTAATTTGCCGATGAAAAAATTGGATGCAAAGATTCACTAAAATTGCGCTTCCTGTATTTAGCTGTTTTCTTAATGCATTGCAGCACTTTCCACTGACGTAAAAGAAGAACAACTCCGTACAAACAATATGATTATTTCTGCAAAGGAACAAATAAAGGCAAGCGTTCTTATTTCTCGATGTAAGTAGATTTTCATTCGACTGTCCAGAGATGTGTTTCGAACGTTATCCATAAGCGACAGGGAGAAAGATGGCATACATAAAAAAATAAGTTTCATATGGACTGTTATTCGTACTATTGTATTCTCATAGCATTATGCACAAAACGAAAACAGTAAATTTCTTGAAACCTGAACTAGAAGAAAATTTTAAGTAAGCTGAATTTATATATTAAAAGATGGAATTATAACTTCTTTGTGGAAATTAGACTTAATTAAAAGTTTCATTGTGGAACAGAGAATTAAACACAAACTATTGCACACAGAAAATTGTAATAAATTATTACATCCGATTTTTAAAATAATAAGTAATTTTTTTATATTTTAATGAAAGCTAATTATATTTTTATTAAACTTTTAAATCTATTTTATAAATAAAAGCATTTTTTTTTAAATTATATCAGAATGAAACTTGTGACTAATCTTTTACTGTTCAAACCTGCACAAAAATTCTTAGAAACATTCTTGTGTCAAGACACTATAAAAAAAATTAAACCCTTTGCCAATAAATTAACAATTTAAAAAAAATAATTGAGTAGTTTGATCAAAAATAAAAATTCATAATTTAAAGCATGGCTCTCTTCAGCGGAGACTGTCTGTGAATTCATTTTAATGCTTCATTAATAATGCAAAAATTACAAAAAACAGCATCTAATCAAAATTTTAGATAAAGGAATTTAATAACAGAAACGTTTCGTTTTCCACGCTATAAAGCTAACATAGATCTACAGCAAAAAAATATTGAAGGTATAATTTGGTAATAATTTACAAATTTCACAAGAACTAAAAGGAAAAAAAATAAGAATTCAATATTTCAAGTGAAAAAAAATAACGAAATAATTTTTCTATGGACCATTTCATTTTTTGTACAAAAAAATTATTTAAATAAATAAGTTCTTGGAAAAAGAATAGAATTTAGTATAACAAATGCGTTACATTATGCAGAAAATAATGATATATTAATGCGCGCGAGTGACGATTTCTCATATTTTATAACTATACTGAAAAAGCTCATGTAACATGGGAGTTATATTTCAAGAAACCAGCGTGTTATGCTGAGCCGTGTTATACGAAACAAAGAACAAGTACTAAATGGGAAGGGGGGGTTAAGTTTCAAAAACTAAAAAAAAAAACAGCAATTATGTAGATCCGGGATGGGCATTAAGTCGATCACGATCGACCGGTGGACCGCCAAGACATTTTGAGGTGACCGCCTTCACTAAGACCTAATAATCATTCCATCATACGAAGATCTAGAAATACCGTATTTATTCAAATCTAAGCCCTGTTCCAAATTCTCAACAAGATTTTATGAAAATAGAAAAATAGTCTAAAACGTTTATCGATATCCAATTTTATGAAATTAAAATAAATTTAAAAGGAAAACTAATAAGAAGTGAATAATCAGTCATTTTATCAGTATTATAAACTTTTAAGCACATGCATGAAACTGTAATTGCTCTAAATACCCCTTCCAACAAATTTTTTCCCTTCGATTCTAAGCCGTGCCCAATTTTTAGTAGCATTAACATTAGGGAAAAAGTGTGGCTGAGATTCGAGTAAATACGGTATTTTAAAAAATACGGAGGAAAAAATCGAATCATAAGAGGAAATTCCGTTGAATAGAAAATACACATCGCTAATTGGAGGTTATTTTACGATGAAATTCGTAAAATGTTATTGGTTCCAGAAAAAGTTCGCTCAATAGAGAATTTCGTAAAATGGAGGTCCGACTATATTGTATATTTTCTTAGAGTTCACTACATCTACGCCACTGGGTGGAACGCAACACCTTGAAAAAATTAAAAGTAGCCCGCGCCCTCGAAAAGTCTGCCCACCCCTGATGTAGATATATATTATAAATGCAAAAGTTTGTATGAATGTTTGGTCGTCTTTCACGCAAAAACAACTGAATGGATTTTAATGAAACTTTACAGTAATATAGCTTATATTCGTCAGAATAACACATAGGCTACAATTTATAAAGGTATTGTATGAAGTGTCCAAAATATAACGATATTTGTCAAGTAAGAAAAAATTCTGCTATCTGCAAGCAATTCTGGCGTGCGCTGCAAAAGGCTAACCACACAGTATATATTTATCTTTTATTTGTGAAGAAACCCTTTTTGTTTTGGCTACGCAAGGCGCTCGCTTCTAATTCCTGTAAACAGCATAATCCCAATTTTTTTTTATTTCAGAATAAAAATAAGTTTTGAAGGGAGAGGTTGTTATAAATCTCTCTTTATTTGAATGTTTTTTTAATGATTTTATTATGCACATTTGGTCGTAAGAAATTGATCTTTTTTCAAAATAAATACTTTTATCATTTCTGGTACTTAAAGTAAATAAACTTTCTCTTTCACACGACATCATTTGGACAAATTTTCAAAATTTGTTAGTGGTGAGTAGTTATTTATAACGCTATAATTTTAATTAAATAATCAGATATTGCACTTTTAAGTATAAAAATATTATAACTACTGCACTGTATTTTTAGGAGTGAGGGAGTGAATATTAACGTCGCACTGTTCAGCTACACGAGGGCTTTTGGCGACAGACCACGTAATTTTGAAGAATGGTCAAGTGACGTGGACGACATTTGAGCTGGCGCCCCCTTCTACTAAGTACCACACCAACTTAGTAGGAGTATCCTTTGAAATCCACTCTTCCAAGATATATGGCAGCACGGGTTCTAAGAAGAGTATTTTAGCGGGGAAGGCGAATAGTTTTGTAGCAGATATTGCGTTTTTAGCTGACGGCGTTTTCAGTGGATTGCAAATATTAACATTTTTGTCCCGAAAAAATAGTTAATGTCAAAATTTAAGTGTCTTAGTTTTTATATGTTAATGAAGACCTTGGAAAACGATTTCACTGTTTATTTTAAGTGAACGGTGTATATAATTACATTTACAATGGAATATCTTTAATTAATTTATTATCTCTAACGGATTAAATTTCCCAAAGTGGAGTATTTCGTTAATGTATATCCCTTGATTTTCAATGTAGTGATCCAAAAAGAATATTGCATGAAAAAAACTGCAGTAAATCATAATGGGGAAGATAAATTGTTAACGTGCATCGCTCCCCTACATGGCGGGTCTTACAAAGCTCTAATAAAGCCGGAGCTATGAAAGTAGTTAGACATTTGCCAATTTCACTCTATCGTCAACATTTCGCTAAGTTTTTCATTGAATCACCATTACAATTGAAGAAACGGCGTTGCTTGCGAATATTACAATTTTAACATAAAATAAATACAACAGGAAGTAATATTAATGTATTACACTTACAGATATAAATTATTTACACTATTTTAAGCGTTCATTACGCAACACTTTTAACAATGTGTTACTTTTGCTGAGCAGAGATCAGCTTAGGGAGGTATTTTCAAAAATCGACCCTCATGAGTGTTGCGGGGAATTATAAACAAAAAAAACCCTTTTCTATCAGCTATTACATCTAAAGAGTGTTTTTTTTCCAGGTATAGAAGTTTAAGGTGGCATTACTTTCAAGATGGCGGGGTTTTTTTTTCCAAGATGTTTTTTTTTTTGTTGTTGTTCAGCTGAGATATGCGAAAAGCTTTTATGTTTAATTTGCAATTCACGTAAAATTAACTCATTAAAAACTCCTTATCCTTCAATCTGTATTTTTTAATTTTTCAGTTCACTCGTGCGAAAAACGGTTATACCAGCTCGTATTACCATAAATAAAATAAATATCTTAATATATCAAAATTTTCTTGAGAAGTACTACACATTTTTATTTAAATGGAACATTGTTTTTTCGTCATCACTTCATATAAAGCACTATTAAGGTATCTGAATAAGCTCGGGACAACGATTTGGAAAAAGCGTATAAATGGATAATATTTAGTGTCACTTAGATTAGAAAATGTATATAAAATTATTTTAAGAATACTACTACGATAAAAAATTATTTATGTACAACATTTTTTGCCAAAAAAATGAACATAGAATGACCCACTTTCAAAATATTCTCCTTTTGTGAAGAATGCTTCTATTATAGTAATATTTTGCCTGTATATTGTTCAGATCTCTGTACAGAGGCTCAACTAGAATTTTTAAATCATATAAATATCTTAGAAGTGGGCTTATCCATGATTTAGGACAACAGAAAGATTATTTCAATTGGTTGTAACTGATAATAATGTGAATTTTTCAAAATTCATAGTTGAGCCTCTGTGCAGAGAGAGGTCTGAGCTGTATACAGGCAAAATATTATTATAATTGAAACATTTTTCCCAAAAGGAGAAGCATTTTGAAAAAGGGTTATTCTGAGTTCATTTTTTGCCGAAATATTGTATTTAAATAATTCTTTTTTGTCAAAATGTCCTTAAACCAGTTTTGAACATGTATTCTAATTTAAGTGACACTAAATATCATGAAAAGTATCCATTTATGCGCTTTTTTAAAATCACGGTTTCGAACGTAGTCGGATACCTTAACCGTCACATTATCTTTCGCCAGATATACACAGTGCGTTAAATACTTTTTATGATTGGACCTACATAAAATGAAATGGAAATAAGAAAATATTTCCTGTTTTTTTGGATTTTTATTCAAAATAAGACCCTCCGGTTTCAAAGCACTTGTTGAAGCTGTTTATCAAAGAATAGAAGGCTTGTTATAAACATCTTTGTGGAATAGCCCGAAATGCATACGTCAAAGCTACTTAAATGTTCGAAAGTTCCTCAAAATAACACCCTTTTAACTTCCCTTTCAGTTTTGGAAACACGTAGTCACAGGGTTCTAAATTAGGTGAATACAGTGGATGGTTCAACACAGACCAGTGATGTAACTTGCACCCCCGCAACGCGGCGGGGCAGGGTTCTAAAGGGGCACAAAGCCTGACTGACGCAAGTTCCTACCTTTGTAAAATTCAACATGAGGGCCACAAACCTGACTTTGCAGGGGGGCCCAAAAGTTAACCGTTACGCCACTGACACACACTATTTTTTGCCAAAAATCGACGAACAATAAGGGAGGTGTGACTGGGTGCACTTTCGTGCAACAAACACTAAATGCTTTCAGTCCAACATTCTTGACGAATACGACGAACTTTGACCATCAAAGGCTTTAAAACAGCTAAGTGGTACTGACCTGTAACTTTCTGTTTAGTCGGAACAAATTCTCTATAGATATCCTGGCTATCGAATGCTGTAATGAGCATAGTTTTGATTTTGGATGGATTTTTTCTTGATTTTCTTTTTGGCTTGCGGTGAATTTTATGACTGTTATTCCGTACTTAGTCACTTTGTTTCAGAAACATATTAGAAACACTAGACTTCATCACCTGTAGCATAAAACATCCAAGAAATTTTAATCGTTTTCAGCGTGCTTTTTATGTTTTGGAACAATGGTATGCAGAACATCGTCTATCAAATGACATTTTGAAACAAATCTACTTGTCGAAAAAGTGAACCACTGCAAAAACAGTTTATTGCTTACAAACCAATTGGCAGATTATTCAAATTCAGCAGCATTCTACTATAAAAGCAACATCTGACAACTTTATGATCAGCTATTTATCATCTAATCTGTAACAGAAGTCACACTAACGCTACTTTAATTTAAATTACACGTACAACTAAAGCATTTACAACTATACCGTGCAAAACGTATTTTTTCGTAGTAAATATTGAGTTTCGAGTTGTTAGCATTTAGTTTTATTATTCTTCCATTAATCACAAGTCAAAATTATTTGACGGCACGTCTATACCTCATTAAACACTTCTTTAGAAAAATGGCACGTTGATCCACACACATTAAGGTTTGCCACTCCTGCCCTAGAATGAAAAACATGAAATATTGTATCTTTCACACCAGAAAAAGTTTTCCTAATTTATTGCACTGTTACACGAAATTTCCCTACTTTGAAATTAGATGAAGCTTGCTTTTGACAATTTTCATTATATTCTATGTTGTATACGGAGGTTTCACCGAATTCTCGAATACTGTGTCAGAGTAAATAAGTGCTATAATATACGTGATACATGGGAAGTTCCCAATTCTCGAACCATGTCAAAGGTAATTGATGCTACAAAAGTAATGTCTTACAAGGGGGTTACATGTATTTTTATACAATTAAAATTTATTTTTAAATTCTACATTTTCTTAGATAAAGACTCGAAACAAATATTCATATGATTATTAGAATCTCTCTCCGATATGTTCTTTTAATTGATTTCGAATATATTAATTGGATTAATATGCTACACTAAAATCATTTTTATATGATTATAAGATTGAATTAACTGATCATCTAGGTTTATAGAAAGATAAAAGTCTCGAGCAAAATCAGAAATATTAACTTCATAGATTTTAAATACCTCTTCTCCATTCTTCCGAATTCTCTTGATGCATGTAACTGTTAAAGTGTGACCACCTATATTTGCATTGCAGTTTGGAATACATGATGTACCAAATCTGGCAAGTCTAAAAAATGAATATAAAACAATTATAAACCAAAACTAGTAAAATTATCAGAAAAAAGTATAAAAAAGATTATTCACCACAAATCAATTTAGAAACTACAATTGTATTAATCAAATAATATATTGCCAAACTATTCAAATGAATTACAAAATAAAATGTTATATAAAGATTGCAAAATCAAAATTTGAAAAATTTCGTGTAAAATAAGTGCAATTTTCCCAAAATTCTCTCACTTTTATCTCATTTATTTAATACTTAATCTCACACCATTCAAACAAATTACGTACCTTAATTTTATACATTTCTACAATCATAATTCACTACTCTTTAAAATTTGAAATTAAAAATCCTTATTTAATACGAAAATTTTTAACAGGTTTTCACATTGGGTCTGATTTGAAAACATTCTTTTGATTAAGTAATCATTAAAATAAAACAATTTAATCTAAAATACTATATCAAACGGAGAGGTAATTTTTAATTAGATAATAGCAAAAGGGCAAATATATTTATTTCTTTTTAAAAGTTAATGCGTTTACGTGCTTAGTCATAGAATTATACAATTGAAAAATTTGAATTCAGTGATTAAACATCAGTTGCTCCATGAAATTAATCGAGCCAAACAATAAAAAGAAACCGAAACTTTTATAAAACAAATGAAAGTTTAAGAGAATTATCTATAAAAGGCAGATATATTATCGAATAGAAGGTGACTTTCAGAATTTTTTTAGCTTAGCTCGTTTTCTAATATTTCAAAATTCGAGCTTAATTCAGATACGAGTCCACATTGCAAAAATATACCGTAAACTGTGTCCCTAACTCCCATTTTCTATTACTTTTCTCTATGCCGGGCTTGAGCAAATGGCGGCCCAACAAGAATTCTATTGCGACCCTACAAGAGTCAAGAAATCTACCTTGAAGTGAGATTAATTTTATTACCTTGTATGAAATAAATTACAGTTTACATAAGAAAACTAAAAAACACCCTTTTATAGCTAATCGAACTAAATTGCAACTTAATCTTTAATCGCCAAATCTGGAAATGGGATCTGGACTTAGTCGCCAGATGCGGAATGGTATTTGAAAATAGAAAATCGTTTGTCCTGATGATCCTGTTTAGGATAATGGAGCAAAATTTTGAAATTATTGTATTGTCTTTGGTCCAGGACAAGGGAGCAAAATTTCGAATTAATCCCACCTTTTAAAGTGGGTAAAAATAAAATTCAAATATTACGAAACATACAAGTGAAGCTTATAAAAGGGAATTAAAAGTGAGAATTTCACCAAGCTTTATCACTCCCGATTTCTTAAAGAATTATAAAAAAGTGTGATGTGGTTGATATATACCTCTTTAAACTGGTTCTAAAATTTAATGTTCTTAAAGCTATATAGATGATATAACATTAGCACAATAAATAATTTGAATAGACTACCACTGATTTATTCAACTTATAGTAATTAAATGTTACGGTTCAATTTACACCTTTTCTTTATCCGGGATGCAAAAAAACTTTTTAGACTTAAATCATTCTAAAAAAGATGCGGCCCTTCTATATTCTCCGTTTCAACAACGTGGCTCTCCAGCCTAAGTAATTGTCTGCCTCTGTTTTATACTATGGATTGATCTTATACCGCAAATAAAAAAAACAGGTACACAGGAGAAAAATTACACACGTGGCAAGGATTTTCAAATGTAAAAATTAATTAAATTATTCAGAAGATTATGAAACGGGGGGACATCATTTAAAAAATTCATTTACACTCTCATGTCCATAAATTAAGGATAATTCAGAATCACACAGAAATTGAACTCTAAAATAAAAATTTCACCTCTAGAATTATCACACAGATCTTGAAGTAATATGCAAATTACAGGAAACTACCAGATGGCGCGGATAGTACGTCACAATGACGAGAGTGTAAGAGAGGGGTATATAAGGAATGGTGGCAAAGAAGTAAAATTGTTCACAAGCGCTTTAAAAGCCTTTCAGTGCAATAACCGCATAGTTATGGCACAAATGAAGCATTTGGATGATTTTTTACGTGGTAGAATTATTGGACGACTGGAATGTGGACGTACCTAGCTGGAAGTATCCGAGGAATATGGAATCGCCCAGAGTGTCATCTCCAGGATTTGGCAACGATTTCAAGATGATGGTAATGTGAATAGATGTTACAGCACAGGTCGCCTCCGAGTTACAACGCCGAATGAGGACCGGTATATTTGGCAGTTACTGCCAAAAGAAACAGATGGGGCACAGCATCAGACCTGTCTCGTCAGCTCTCTTCAGCTACCGGTACGACAGTTCCAAGGCAGACCGAGTACAGACGCTTAGGGCACATTGTGCTCGTAGGCCTGTCAGAGGTGTTCCACTTACCGCAACTCACTGTCCCCTGCGATTAACATGGAGTAGAGAGCACGCATTGAGGACACCACAACAGTGGTCTTGTGTGATGTTTTCCGACGAGTCCAGACTTTAATATGGATAGCGCCATGTACCTGTTACCACCAAGAAAACACCATTGAACGAAACCGTTACGCTGGTGCAGGGTGGCTCGTTTGGGGAGGAATTATTCTTGGTTCCAGAACTGACCTGCATGTTCAGAGTGTAACGATGACAGGCCACATCTATCGGGAAGTCATTATGGAACAACATATACGTTTGTTTCGGGGTGACATGGGTGCTGAATTTCTGTTTATGGATGACAACTCCCGTCCTCACCGTGGAAACATTGTAGACAAATGCCTTCAATCGGAGGATATCACTCATATAGTTTGGCCAGCATACTCACCGGACGTGAATCCAATAGAGTATGTGTAGGATATGCTTGGCCGACGAATTGCAGCCCGTATAAATACATTTAAATAAGTAACATATTTATTTACGGTCGACCTTGAAATAAATCTTTTAGTCTCAAGCCAGGTTACAAAATTCCCATCCACATGACTGAACTCCGCATCTAATATTAATACAATATTCTTAGATAACCCAAAATGTGTATGTGTGCATTATTTTAAAATAAAAATAATAAGATTTTATATTCACCCAATAAATATGGCCGACACAGCTTGGTCCTGACCGTAAGCAACTCGGTTGTATAACACCTATAAAAGAAATTTTAATTTATTAAAAAACTTTGTACTAAAATATATGATAAATCTAAACTAAATATGTTTAACTTCGAATTGTGGAAACCGCAATTTTCAGTTGCAGATTAAAGATAGTTCTGCGTGTAATAAGGACAAAAGAAAATGCTCTTTCATGTACTAGGAACGTACATTGGTCGATTTGATATAATAGAGAAACAAATTGTTTCAAAAACTCCATAAATATCCATTTCCTTAAAGGAAAATAGCACTTATATGTCAGTGAACACACACACAAATACGTTTCAAGCATGTAATAACAAGTATACATTCATGTCAGACGAAATTCGCAAACAAAGACGGAAGCATCGAATTCCAAAGGAATATTCCATACAGAAAACGATAAACATGAAATGGTGCAATTGATCCAAAAGGTAGACAATTTTATCCAGCTATCTTCTCAATGGCATGTCAGCCTGCCTCGTGGTTTCCTGCATTGAGCTGATACGATGTTGTCCTGCGGCAGATAGGCCTATTAATCTTGAACCGCTTCCTCCATGTCATACATAGCATGGCACTGTAGCATCTAATTTTTCAGCTGGTTCCAGATATACTCATTAGGTAATATGTTTGAAGAATGGGCAAACAAGTGTGTAATAAGAAACGCAAGAAGTCCTAAGCAACTTTAAAAATTTCGTGCTGAGTTCCTAGAGGCATTAACCCTGGTGATGAATGGCACCTGGAATGCAGGTAAAAATGGAAGCATATCGGAACGCAAAATCTCATTCATGTGTCATTGGATTTAATTTCCCAAGTATCAACACCCAAATAGGTTTACTATTACATACACCAGGGGTTCTTAAACTTTCGACCACCGCGGGCCCACTTCATGTATTAGCCTGACATCGCGGACCCCCAAGACTTTTAACACCCCTCCCAACACATGAATAAGTTATTTTAATTTTTCTCAATAATTCGGAAACTGTGTCTCGGCTTTTCACAGACTTCATAACACTTTTAAGAAAAAAGTTAAGATCTAATTATATAAAAATATTACAAAATACACTCATTTCAAATTATGCATTTCTTCTCCAATTGTTGTTATACCAGGTGTAATGTTTGATATCTAAAATCTCAATTCCAGTTCTACGGTTTCTTTCATTATTTTTAAGATAAAGCAGAACTGTGTGTGAAAATGTTCTTTCACATAAATCAGTAGTTTGGAAAGGCATCACAATTTTCGGTCTCGGAAAAGTTTTCTTGCAAGTGTACCCAAAAGTTTGGAAGGGACTTATAATAGTAAACTCTGCGTGCGTGTGTGGTGTAAACAATAAAACTAAATTAATATTCTTGATCAAAATAAATGATATGGAGGTTTTCCCCAGGAAACAATTTAGTGATATAGTCTAAGATGTCACATCTTTTCATTTTTCCACGAGGCCATTCAGAGTCCCCCTAGAAAGGCACTGAGAAGATCCAAGTGTCCACAGACCACAGTTTAAGAACCACTGATATAGATAATAACATCCCATGTAATTATACATTGCTCAAAAAAATTGAGGAAGCACATGGATTTAATGAAATGACGCAAATATTTCTTCTGAAGACTAACGTAAAATAAAACATCCATATTTTAATGTGTAGCAGAAAACAGAAAGAAAAAATTTCATACGCAAATTTTGAGTACATGGATGAAAAAACAGAAAAATGAAATATGTGCAGAAATCGTGATTTCGTAGAAACTGTTGTTTTTCATTGCCTCAGTAATGAAATTTAACCTTTCGGCTATTCTTTTGAGAAAACGGAACTGGAAAATGTCTCCACAACGTGATCTACCAAAATCCATGCCTTGCTGTATTATCTAGACTGGAATCCAGACAAAGAAGTGACATTGTAAGACTGTGGAATAGATACCCTGATAGAGGGCACGTTCGACGTTGGCCAAGACAAGGTCGTCTACAAGCTACCACAGCAAATAATGACCGATGTATCCTGTTAACAGCTCTTCGAGATAGAACAGTCAATACGACGCAGAGATTCAAAGACAACTTCTTTTAACAAGACGAAGGATCTCAAGACAAGCAGTGGCCGCGGTAGCCGAGTGGTATAGGCATCGGATCGTGGCTGGCTTTGTCACGACTTCGAGCCCAGTACCACTAAAGACCCGCCGTGTAGGGCAGCGATGCACGCTAAATCTGTCGAGAGCTGAAACGTCCTCCCGTTGGTGTGGTGTGGTAGTTAGGAGAAGGGGGTGCCATCTCAGGTGTCGTCCACGTCACTTAACCATGGTTCAAAATTACGTGGTCCGTCGCCAAAAGCCCTCGTGCAGCTGAACAGTGCGACGTTAATCTTCACTCACTCACTCAAGACAAGCAATCCGAAATAGGCTTTCTCCGAGGTTCTGTATGCACATAAGCTTATGATGTGTATTCTTCTAACTGCACGACAGCGTGAAGCCCGAAGAACGTGGGCTACTGAACGACAAGTTGGATTCGAAGTGATTACAGTCGAGTACTCTTTATGGATGAGTCCCGAAAATGGAGCTTGAAAACGAGCTTTGAAATGGAGCTTGTTGGACTAATATCTAATACAGAGCAACATTTACGGAATTGCGAAGAAATATATAGCATAACCCAAACGATAATTCGACTGTTATTTTTTTTTAATTGTTGAACTGCTGGAGAAATTTAATTTTTTCAGTAAATTTCTATGTACTCTTGATTTCCGGGCTTTTGGTTCTACATCTCTGTGTATATTAACAAATACTTTCTCCTACGAAAAGTATATGTTTTGGGTCCGCAAAAAAGTTGTTTAAACTGAATGAACTGAATCGCGTCTAATTGAAAGGCCTAAATTTTAACCCCTGATATTGCGATATAAATTGGAGCGGTTCAAGAACAAAGTTCGCATAAAGTTATTTATTTTTTATCTAAATATATTTAGAAAAGGAATACTCATATTGTGTGTTCTTTATTCCTTAATTTAATAAATATCTTTAAAAAATACATAGCATATAATATATGTATGATTCATATCTTTTGTTTATGTAGAAGGAACAGTTTTTTTTCTTCATGTGTGTTGTTTACTTTTATGTTAATAAATATCTTTAAATAGCTATAAAATCAAAAAAATCTATATCTCTACATTCTTGACCTCCATCCCCTAATTCTGCATGCATTTTTTTTATTGAAAACAATTATAAAATCCCCGTGCACCACAAAGTATCACACGGGGCTTACAGAAGTAAGTATTAAACACACATTCAAGGGAAATAAACAATTAAAAAAATGAAGTTAAGAAGGATTACAAACAGTTACAACAAATTTACAGAAATTTTTGAAAGCACTTCTGGTGGAAAGAAGTTGGTGAAAATTCGGTGGTCAATTAATGTTGAGTCTCTTGAACGCCAGTCTTATGATCTTTCTCTCTCTGACATACTTGGAACACAGAAGGATTACATGTTCTACATTTTCCTCGCCACCAATATTACAGTCACAGAAAAATGAAGGAGCTAAACTAAATTTGTTCAGGTAGCTTCTGAAATTATCATGACCAGTGAGAAATTGGGTTAATTTGTAGTTAGTGTAAAAATGATGACATGATAGTCTCTTATTAATGGTGGGAAAAAATTTCTTTGTTATGCTCCCCTTATTAGAAATGAGATATTCTTGGTTCCAAGACTTCATCATTCTTTCTTTCGTGATCTTCTTGTAAAACGATTTAGGAATATTAACGTCAATGTCAATTTTGCGCTTGGTTGCAGCTTTTGCAAGCCAATCGGCTCGCTCATTTCCAAGAACGCCCGTGTGTCCGCGAACAAATGCAAAATCTATGGAGATGTTTTTATCTCTTAGGCTTTTAAGTTGCTTTTGGATCTCGACGATTATACTGTTAGATGAAGAAATACATTTTTAAGAGAATCCAAGGAGGAAAGAGAGTCAGTACAGATCACATATTCTGAGATAACACTATTTTGCTCAGTGATCCATTTAACGGCGAAATTTAAACATAAAAGTTCAGCTACAAAAACTGTGCATTCATCACGAATTCTAAATTGAAAGTTCTCAGATTCAACACCACTCCTGAACACAACAAATGCGAAACCAACTCTTCCATCAATTTTACTGCCATCAGTATAGCAAATAACAGGGAAATCTTCTGTGCTCTTGTCATTAAATTGAACAATATTGATGGCATTCCTCTCGAAAGGATGAGGGATAAAAAATGGAGACAGAATACAATCATAATTAGAGATGGAAGAAGCAGAGAGATTTTCCCTAAAAGCAATATCAAGAAGAATAGTAATGTCGATTGGAGGGAAGCCAGAAATAGCATAAACTGAATCGTAACTTATTGTGCGATAACCACATATGACCCGTAAAAGTACCCTTCTTTGTATGCGTCGCAGATACTTAGAATTCATCTTTCTTTTAAGTGCCTCGCCTCAAACTCTAGAGCCATACAAAATGAAAGGTTCGATTCCTTGCTTATAAATGAGAGAATGTACATTGAAATTTATTCCGAACGTGTTGCGAGCAATCCGATTTAACCCATGCTGTAATTTGTCACATTTCTCGGATATGTAACTTAAGTGTTGCTTCCAAGAAAATTTAGTATCAAGAAGAACCCCAAGATACTTCATTTGCTTTACCATAGTCAAGGGAGCTCCATCGAGATATAGCTGAAATGCATCATAGCAAACGTTTCGTTTTTCAATAGCCATGAATCTGGTTTTATCAGGATTAAAATCCAATTTAAAACTTTTTGACCAGTCAGAAGCGAAGTTCAAAGCTTCCTGTGCGTGTAGGAAAGTCGCAGAAAGATCCCTACCTTGGGAACAAACTAAAATGTCATCATCAAAAGCTATGATTTCACAGCAGGCAAGATTATTAAGTTTAGTTAGGAGATCATTGATAATGATATTCCAAAAAATAGGTCCAGTCACTGATCCTTGAGGGCAACCCCTTTCAAGGCAGCGGATAGCAGACGTCGAACCCAGTTGCATTTTGGCCACTCTGTCATTTAAAAAGTCAGCAACAAGTGAAAAATATTTATCGGAATTTCAGCTTTCTTAAGGTGATTCAGAATGCAAGGCCACCAAGCATTGTCAAAAGCACCTTTTATATCAAGCGATAACAAGATTGAGTGTAAATGCTTCTTTTTGCCTCTCTTAACAATCTCATTTAAACGTAAAAGAGCATCTTCAGTACTCTTATGAGGAGTAAAACCGTATTGATCACTAGAGATAAAGTCTCCACGGCGCACATACCAGGAAATCCTGTTAACAAAAAGTTTCTCTAAGCATTTACCAAGAGCCGGAAGTAAGCTTATGCACCTAAGATTATCCAAATGGGGAACTCTAAATTCATTAACTTTGGGGATGAGAATCAGCTGGGCAAGCTTCCAAATCCGGGGAAAGATACCTAAACCGAGGCAAACATTAAAAGGCTTATGGAGAAAAGAGGGAAATGCTAAGTGAAACTGTTTAATAATCTCATTTGAAATAGAATCCGGACCAGGTGATTTATTTAGCTTTAGCATAGAAACCATTCTATTAACTTAATCATAGGAAAAAGAAGGATCAAAAAAGGAAGGGTAAGCAGTACGCGTGGCATGACGATAGTCTTTCTGAAAGATATTGTCCTTTTCCTCTGAATCAGAAGGGAATGATTTTTGAAGCACGGCATTAATTGTCTCATCTAAAGAAGTGGTTGTTTCTCCTGTGGGTAGCTTAATACCAGTTATTTCAATTTTTTTCATGAATTCTTTTTTAACGTCATACGTATAAACCTTCTTCCACACATTTTACGCATCAATGGTCAAAAGAAATTTCTTCCAAGACTCAGATTTAGCATTAATAAGCATTTGATTATAATCCTTTCTATATTCAAGATAATTATTTTTATATAATTCTCCAACAGTTGGATTTTTACAACGCTGAAATCTACGTCTAGAGGCATTAAGCCTCTTCCTCGCACAACTAATCTCGATAGACCACCAAGGCACATTATGCTTGCTAGTTTTCTTAATAGGCATTGAGTACAAGCATGCCTGATGAATAACAAAACTAAGTTCTTCAATGACTGTATTTAGGCAAGAACTATTAGTGCAAATGTTAAGAGTATCACATATATGAGTCATACGAGAGAGACAAAATTTCCGAAAGCGACACCAGTTTGCTTTCTTTGTATTAAATATTACAAAAGGAGCACTTGATGTATCTCGCAGGACAGTGGAAAGACAAAACTCAAATTCTATCATCACGTGATCAGAAAGGGATTCATTCTCAGAAAGACACCAACTCGAGTTGTCCTCGAGTAGATACGAACCAACAACTGTAATATCAATATAGCTTGTTCCCTGAGTTGCACGAAAAGTAGGACCACAATCCTCGTTGATAATAAATAAGTTGTTGGCAGAAATAAACTCACTTAACTTATTTCCTCGTGCATCTGAGTAGGGACTAAACCATAATTCTGATTTGCTATTGGAGTCCATGCTCCAAACCAATCGATTGAGATTTTTGCTACTAAAAACTTGGCTGATTTTATGAAGATCCGAGTCAATGTTTTTTGAAGGCTCGAAATAGTAAGAGAAAAGAGTAAACGCAGTTGAGCCTGCGATAACTTCTAAAGTGACGATATTATAATCAGAATTTTTATAATCAATAAAAGACGAAAGATGACGAGAACGCGAACAATAATAGCTGCCTTAATAATGTCAGAATTAGGATCATAAAAAAGTCGATAAGTACTAGGATAACCCGGAAGAGTACTCCTGTAGCTATGAGGTTATTGAACCAGCGCACAATCAATGTTATCTGCTTCCATGTTTAAAATGAGTTGCTGTGTCGCAGATTTAGACTTGTGTAGATTTAACTGCATACACTTTAGAACTTGATTATCTGACCTAATCATAGTTAATTCTAGAATGGGTATTCATCTTCATAAAAATATGGCAAGGACAGCACTCGGAAAAGGGTTTATGATTAACATTAACTTTTTTATGAATATTTTTTGTTTTGTGATTGAAACGGATACAGTTTGTACAAGCCGCTGCATCCCTGTAAGATTCGCCCGGAAGTTTAAAATTCCATATAGGTGGCGCGGCCATCGAGAAGAGAAAGACTTGGAACTGAACGAGACAGAGAGAGAGAGGTGACCAAGATGGCGGAGATATAGGACATGAGACAATGAGCTTGATAGTTGGCGATGATTTAAACAAAATGGAGTTAATAACTTAAAATCAAATGTACATAGTTAGATTCTTGTTATGTTGTGTGTGGCTGTCTTTGGAATAAAACTCTTTAGCCATTAAAGAAGTAGTGACGTTATTGTACCTGGATTTTGGATAAATTATGGAATCTTCATTCGAACAAAAAGAACCTACAAAATTCATTATTGGCGCAGTCGGCAAAATTTTAAATATTTCATCGAAGCTCCAGGTAAGAAAGGGTGGTCCACACTCACAAATTAAAGTTATTATTGTATGTATTGTAATGTAAAGAGTGCATTATCAATAGCTGTATTTGTTTGGAATAGATGATATATTATTGTAGTAAAAGTAAAATAAAAAAGTTACAGTCTAACTTATGTATGTTGATTCATTAGAAACCCCCAGAGTAAGAAAGATTAGTCGGGTGAGTCATTATAATCATTGAATGATCACCGCGAGAAATATTTTAGTTTTCCGTCAGAGAAGACGCGTTGTTCGACGTGACTCATTAGAATCATTAAATGGTCACTGTGAAAAAAAAATGAGTTTTCTGTCATAGAAAACATTTTTCTTTTGATTTAAGTTGAGAAATATTTTAGTTTCCGTCAGAGAAAACATTGTCCGGTGCGAGTCATTAACATCATTAAATGATCACCGCGAGAAATATGTAGTTTTCTGTCATAGAAAACATTTTTCTAATTAATGGTATCATCTATTCCAAGAGGTAAAAGTATATTTGGGTTTCATCAGAAACATTATTTCATATTGGATATATATCTTTATTGAACATCAGTTCAGATAATTATTGTGTTTCATCAGAAACATTTAAAAAATAATTAGATATATAATTCTATTGAACACCAGTTCAAATAATTAGTGTTTCACCAGAAACGTTACGAAATATTGGTACATATTACTTTTTTTTATTGTGAACATCAGTTCATGTATTGTTTGTGGCAAATCTGAAACTTTGTAAAGTATTAGAATACAACTGTGATTTTAGTTGAACATCACAGTTTATATAATTGTGTGAAAAGTATAAAATTTTGTTGAGTTTTGAGTATATTAATGACCAGAAAAGAAAGAAAGTATGTTTTAATTCATACCTCAACTTGATGAATGATTGATGGTATTAAAATATTGCTGAATTATATATATAAATCAAATGTCATTTAAGCAGAGTATCTAAGTAAAGGATATATATATTGGTTTTTTTAATGTGAAATGTACATTAATTGTTGAAAAATTTATTCATTATTTCACTCGATTGCATAATATTTTTTTAAAAAAAAGAGAATTGATCATATATTTTTTCATTTCCTTTTCTGTACGCATATGACTCATTATGAAAATACGATTTTAACCATTGCTGAGTAAGGAGAAAAAAAGTGAGTGATTGCTCAAGGCCATAAGCTGAAGTGTGCATTTTTTTTATTATTAGAATAAAGTGTAATAAAACGTATTTCTTTTTCTCTTTTGAATACATTAAGGAATATTATGTCTGCCAAGTAGAACTTGTATTTATGAGTATATTTTTTTTAAGTATCTGATATGTCAAATATGATTACTAATGATTTTTTATTTTGGCTAAAAGGTTGATTTTCTTTTATTTTATTTTGTGAAAAGGATATAAACGCAGATATTTTTTTATTGTTATGATTTATGATGATTTTTAGAATTACATTTTCGAAAATTTAGATATTATTTTATGCAGCAGAAAACCTTTCTTATTATTGTAATAACACTTAGTTTTGAATTGAATTTTGGTCTATCATATGTGCTAAATGTATCATCCAAGGTATTAATTTGCAAATTTTATGCGGAAGAAATACAAAACATTTATTTTTTTAAAAAAATAAGACCCACCTGGATTAATTAAGCATACTATTGTGTTGTGAAATTTAGAGTGTTATTGATTGATTTAGAATAACTATAGTAAGGGTCGAAATGGCATTTTGGGGGAAGGCTAAAAAGCAAGATTTAGTTTTGTTGGCTGAGGAGTTGGGTCAGAAGGTATCAGATAAAATGACGAATATAGAGCTAAGGAATATCATAATCGGTAGAAAAGAGTTCGTTAGAGATCAGTTATCTGTTATTTTAGAGGAACGCTTTGAAAGGGAAAGTAAGGAGAAAATCCAGCAACAACGCGAATTCGAGTTAGAGAAAATGCGCTTGGAAATCGAAAGATCGCGATTCGATTCTGAAAATTTAAGCCCGCTTAAAACAAGAGTGTTAGTGATTTAATTAAAATCCTTCCGAATTTCGACATAAGGGATGGAGATGTCGTTCTTTTCCTTACCCTGTTTGAGAGACAAGCGAAACGTATTGGAGTAGAGAAAACGAATTGGGTATCGGCTCTTTTGGCACGCATGCCGCCCGATTTTACTCAGCTAATAGCCAGAGAGTCAGAAGATAAATTTGACAACTATGACTACATAAAAGGAGTGTTATTAAAAAGGTTCAAGATGAGCCCAGAGACCTTCAGGCAAAAATTCATGAAACATCAGCGCATACCTGCTAGATCTTGGCGTGATTTTGTGTTCGAAATTACGAGTTACTTCGAAGAATGGCTCGATGGCATGGAAGTAAGGGATTTCAAATCATTGAAAGATTTAATAATAACTGATCAGCTCAAAAAACGCGTGCCGGGGGAGATAAGAGAGCATTTCGTGGATGAATGGGCCAAATTTTATGAACCATCTGTTTTGGCAGATAAATTGGACGGCTACGAAAGTGTTCGTTCGAGAGTCAAGAAAACGAGTCAACCTGAAATGTCCCTCAGCAATACGTCAGATTCACGATCTAATATTAAAAAAGAACATGCAATAATTAAAAATGATATTCAGAGTCAAAGGTATAAATTGCCTTTCAAACAAGAACCTAAACAGCCAACATTTAAACCTACTTGCTATTCGTGTGGAAGAGTCGGGCATACCTCGAGGGTGTGTCATGCTAAAAATCATAAGGAAACCTCCCCTAATCTCCAGATCAATGCTGTGGAGACCAATGAACGTTTTCAAGAACAATCCTCTGCATTTTTAACGGCTAAGGTTGCGATTCCGGTATATTCCCCTACCAAGGAGGACGAGAAAATAGACGAGTTACAGTCTGTCCACATTAAGTGTGGGAATGAAATTCTGAAGGCTGTCATCGACACAGGTGCCCAGATATCCGTGGTAAGAGCAGATGTCGTCGAGGGACAGAGCGTCGATAGTGGAGGGACAATCCAAATAATGTCGGCGTTTGGGGAACGTGAAGTAACCGAATTGAAGATTTTCAACCTGAAAATCGATGACTCCAGACACGGGGTTGTACCCATTATGTGTGCAGTTTCTAAGAGGCTAGTTAACGACATGTTAGTCTGTTCGTCTGCTTATGAAGCGCTGTTAGAAAACGCGCGCGCGTGCAGTTTATTCACAACCCTGCAAACTCCTATGTATCTTCAAGGGTAGTTGAAGGTATTACTGCAGATGATCCAAAATCAATTTCCAGCCAAGAAATGACCCGAGAAACTTACCCCTCTGAAATTTACATACAGTCTTTGAGCAAAGCAAATGAGGAGGAAGAAAAATTTTCCGATGAAGATTTGGAAGTAACCCAAGCAATCGAGAAGGTTCTTGTGTCTAAAGGTGAACCAAGTCAGACGCGTAGTACGGATCAATATGCCGTAGCACAATATGTTGTTGTGGAGAAAGAAAAGGAAGAAATATCAGCTTATGTGATAAAGAATAAAGATGAGAGTAATCCCGTAATCCTTAGCAAAGAACAAATTGACCTTGATGGGGATGAAATTGAAGAAGAAAAACTAAAATTGCCTAAAAGAAAACGCAAAAATTTAAGCAGAAGGACAGTTGCCGAATTACAACAAAAAGTGAATCTAAAAGCCTCAAGCAACATGGTACTCATACCCCAGCACTGGAGTTTTAGAGGCGAATATTCGCAGGACAAAAGTGGAATAGGAAAACTTGCATGGGAACTGTCGGATTTTATCAAGCGAGATGGTACTGTGAACATACGACGATCATCGCGAGAAAATCGAAGCACCAGGAAAAGAGTTCGACTTAAATTGAGACCACAAGACAATATCTACCGAGACGGGAAGGTTAGGGTTGAAACCCCAGGGAGTTGCACGTAAATTGAGGGAGAGTGAAATAGAATTTCAGAAACGTTGTTTTAAACGACGTGCCAAACCGAAAGTGACCATTCGGAGAGATAAAGCCTCGCCTCGCTTATATTGGGACCGAGGAAAGAGGAGTAGCAGAGACATAATCATAATGTATCTTTATAATATTTTTTGGGTGTTAATATTGTATATGCATATAACCGTCATATTCGGTTAAAAGTGAAATTTTTGTAGTTTATTTAGAAAACGTCTATTATTGATTGATTTATGTATTAGTTGTTTTAGAGAGTCCAATGTATCCTTATTCTTATTACTGTTTTGTTTTAGTGTTGTGTATGCATATATGTCAAATGTAGTTTCATTTAAAATTGAAATTTCCATAGTTTGCTAGGAAACCGTCTATCATTGACTTATTTACGTATTTAGCATATTTTTACCTGTGTACTCTTAGAACTAATTAAAGAATGTTATTGAGTAGCTTGATATTCATAGAAAGATAGTGCACTCTCTCTTTACTTAAGGATTTGGTGTTATGTGTGTGTGTGACTAACCTTTCTGGGAACACCTGGTCATTGAACATGACGCATGTTCTTCTGTTGGGGGGGGGCATGTAAGATTCGCCCGGAAGTTTAAAATTCCATATAGGTGGCGCGGCCATCGAGAAGAACTGAACGAGACAGAGAGAGAGGTGACCAAGATGGCGGAGATATAGGACATGAGACAATGAGCTTGATAGTTGGCGATGATTTAAACAAAATGGAGTTAATAACTTAAAATCAAATGTACATAGTTAGATACTTGTTATGTTGTGTGTGGCTGTCTTTGGAATAAAACTCTTTAGCCATTAAAGTAGTAGTGACGTTATTGTACCTGGATTTTGGATAAATTATGGAATCTTCATTCGAACAAAAAGAACCTACAAAATTCATTATTATCCCTAATTGGACAATCTTGCTCTTTGTGTTCTCCGGAACAGTGAAAATAGGCTAGTGCATTGTTGCATTCGTCAGCGCGATGATTCTATCCAAGGCAGTTAAAACATCTATAGATAATAAGAAAATCATCTACGTCACATGCACTCCAAATAATTTTCAATCTTGTTTGTCGAAGGATGGATTTACGAACCGTGGGGTGAGTTTCGATAACAACATGTCTTGTATGTTGAAAGGTTTTCAAAGTAAAGCGAACTTTGCACTGCCGTATACTTTCATCATCTACAACAATTTCAGCATTTTGATCAGTAATCACTTTTAGAAGATCTTCATTTTTTACTTCATTTGGCACATTTTTAACAATTATGGCTGGATTTCTCCTTTTGGGAACGGAAGCCTTTAATTCTGGAGATTTTTCCTGAATTTCTGTTAAAAGCCGGTCACGATCATTTTCAGAGAAACATTTAACTAACAATTTGTTTCCTCTGATGTTCTTCAAGTCACAAACTCCTAATTTAGATTCCGCAGGGTTTATTTTCGCTTTAATAATTTTCTTAACATCCTCAGAAGAGCAGTTATCCGAGTCTACAACCACACAATAATCGGAAGACTTTCCTTTATTTTTCGTAACACCAGATGGCGCCACGACGTTGGCGTAACTTGGCTTGCAATCGCTTCCTTTAGACTTTGTTTACATGCTTCTAGAAAATTAGAAGACTTAACTCTTTCGAAATTCTTATAAATAGAAGCTTTCAACTCACCCAAAGCTTACCTGGCATCTTCACGCACCTGATTGTTCATATTGCATTTCGACATAAGCGCAGATTCAATAATCTTGCAGTGTTTTTGAAGAGCATCAACAAACACGTCATCCTCCATTGCCGCCATATTGGTTATCTTCCATTCTTTCCTTTCTGTATGCATTATCGCGGAAATCGAGTTTGTTGAATATTTTCATCGGTGTGGCACTTTGAATCATATTGGTTTGGCACGCACGCCATAGCTACAAGGTGGTAGACCTCTCTTCTAGAGTTAAAAGACAAAATAAGTACAATGGAATCTCATATTCATTTTTACACGAGGCGATTAGAAATGGCTCGTGAAAAAACAGGAACCCCTACAGCAGGTGCTCGTAAAATGTAACGGGTTGTTATGGGATGTTATAACACTTGACGCAAAGTTTTTTGCACATTCTGACTCGTTACCACTTTCGTCTTCACTTTAGTCGTTTTACCACCCTGACCAATCTAGGCCGTATTTCCAGTTCTCCCAGAATCTCCTGATAGCACATACAGAGCAATTTACTCGATGCACAACACATCAACCACCCTGCAAAACTCAGGCCCATTATAATGCACCTCTCAAATTCAAAGAATTGCGATTGATTGCGAAAAATTTCTTCTGCCTCTACTTGGCATTCAATTAACTTATTTGTTTTTAATTAATTATTTGTCAGCTCGGTGGCTTAAGATATATCATGCCCGTCTCGTAAGCCTCACGTCGCGGGTTTGTTCCCAGTTGGAGTTGATAAGATTTTCTGGATGCGAAAATTGTAGGCACGCAATGTCATATGATTGTATAAAATATCCCTTGCGTATCAATTTGGATCTGATACTCTCGGAAAAATTGGCTATATATTTAACATCCAACGAGGGTTTAAATTGAATTATTACAAGCTTCAAATATTTCATAGTGGGAGCCGCCACTAGATGATGCTATGTGTGTGTGAATGACATGTCTCCAACACTTGTGTACTCACAGTGTTTGCAAAGTCTAATCTGCCAAAATGCATCTCATTTGAAAGGAAAAATTCCTATTCAAAACTTAACAATGACAAATGATTTTCACGTTTATGAATCTTTCATTGTGTACTATCTATCTATATATATATATATAAATGGATGTTTGCATATATGACCACGCTTCCCTCCAACACCGTTCAACCGATTACTATGAAAATTGGCATGTATAAATATTTTTGTGGAGAAGGGTTTTGTGCTATCATCTTTGTGTAGTAATAACGTATTACTTATCCAGAGATAAATTATGTACACTATTGTAAGCATTCATTACACAAAACTTGTAACGATGTGTTACTTTTGCTGAGCAGAGATCAGCTTAGGAAGGTGTTTTCAAAAATCGACTCACAAGAGAGTTAGTGGGCGTTATAAATATAAAAAAAAACGTTTTTATCAACTATTAGATCTACAGACTTAATATTTCACAAATATGGTGTTTTGTTCAGCTAAGATATGCAAAAAGCTTTTTTGTTTTTGTTTTATTTGCAATTCACGCAAAAGTAACTCATTAAAAACTTCTTCATTCTTCAATCTGTATTGTTTAATTTTTCAATTCACCCGTACGAAGAACGGGTTTTGCAGCTAGTTTATTATAAACAGCAATTGTTTATTGTAGCGCCAGTGCAGCTAGCTGGGTGCTCAAGTGCCAAATTAAAATTGAACAACTTGCAAACAGGACCTCACTATTTGCTAATTAGTCTATTACATTTAGATTTAGATAAATGATACAAATATAAAATCTATATTTTCTTTTTCAGCAATATACATACCTTTCCCAACAAGCTTAATAGCAGCTTATCATCAGGAACATTTTTCTTACCAATGTAAGAATTTAATGAATGTTTAATATTCTCAAAATCAATACTGAAAGAACTGTCCTTCAAAGGCTCTCCTTTACCTGAAAGTAAAAAATATTAATTACATTTACATATAAATATTCTTCAAAGGCAATTTTATTTTTAAAACATTTACTGCAGATGCTAATATATATATATTCACACATAATTTAATACGTTTAAGCATTCAATGGCAAATAACAAAATTAGAAAAATCACACCTTGTTCTTAAGGACTAAAATGAGACACCTTGTTTTTTTTAACTAGCTTTTGGATAAAAGAAGCGTAGCTCGAATAACAAAATTCCGGCTCAGCTCATTACATGACACACGCACAACAGTAGTTCTCTTAACTTCCACTTAAAAATATTTCTTGAGTCTAATTTTTTTTTCAGTATATCACTTGATCCATATGGATCATGAGAAAATAAATTATTATGCAGCAGCAAATGCAATGTCTCTAAAAGTGATTTTACGACTTGCTGTCTGTTGTCCAGAAGTGAAAAATACTTAAGATTTAGACAAATTGTTTTACTGTCCAATCTTTGTAGCGACTGGGCCATGAAGTTGAATTCAAGAGTTGTCTTATTAAAAACAAATTTAATTTGTTCATGTAATCTTTTGCTATTTACTTTTCTACACTGGTGTGCAAAAATTAAGGATGAGACGGTTTTTTCAATATAACTTTGTACAAAAGCTTTCCAAATCAACACATTTAATACCGTAAGATCCCCAATACGTAAGGACATGTGTAATATGTAAGCAACGCTTACTAGAAGAGAAATCAGAGGGATAAAAAGAAGCTTGATTGAAAAAGTAGCATGGAGCGCAATGCGACTGAAGGCTGAAACATCCATGTGATGGGTGTCCAGCAAGAAACATCCGGTCTTTAGTAGGGGATATGATCTCCCCTGACTGCTAGGCAGGTTTCACAGCGTCTGCCCATGCTGAGAATGAGGGTGTCAATGAGTTGTTGAGGCATTGCTGCCCATTCGTCTTGCAGCGCCAATCGAAGCTCCCGAATCGTTACTGGTGGTAAGGTACGAGCTGCCAAGCGTCTGCCTAGAAACTCACATACATGCTCGATGGGATTGAGATCCGGAGATCGTGCCGGCCAATCCATACGTTCAATATCCTCACTCTCTAAGAGCTGTTCGGCAGCTACTGTGCGATGACATGGTGCATTGTCGTCCATGAAAAGGAACTGCAGACCCATAGCGCCTCTAAAAAGACGCAGATATGGAAGAAGAATCTCGTTACAATAACGGGTCCCGTTGACTGAACCTGCGTCGAAGATGTGAAGGTCTGTACGACTACCAAGCATGATGCCTCCCCAAACGATTGCGGCTTCCCCGCTCTCTCCAGACGAGTATGCGATGAGAATCGCTACTCAAACTGAATCTGCTATCATCTGTAAAGAGTACTGGTCCCCATTCATTGTCTCTCCAATTCTGGTGTTCCCGGCACCACAGAGAACGCCTTCTCCGATGGGCAGGCGTTAAAGGTACACACCGTACAGGGCGTCGTGCAAACAGACCACCACCGTGCAGTCTTCTGGCCACGGTAAAACGGTATCGGTCGTCCAGTCGCCTGTGTCGTGTGTCTAGCGATTTCTCCCGCTGTCTGCCGCCTGTTTCTTCTGGCCTATAAGACAATGTACCTGTCATCTGCGGGTGTGGTTCCTCGTGGACGACCACTACTGAACCCCCGGATAGCTGTTCCTGTAGTTTGAAATTGTCTCCAAAGTCGTGACACGATGCTGTGAGCAATTCCGAACTCTGCGGCCTTCCTCCAACTTCCCAATGATTCGACCTCGGGTAAAAGCATCCAGATGTCGTCTAACAGATTGATTATTCGCCATTTCTCGCTGAGGCAGCCACTCGGTGTGATTTTAACTTCTATACGGCGTGCAATCTCTTTGCCAGAAATACTGATCTTACACCGACAACATGCTTTATACTACTCAAGACACTTCCCCCATTACGTCTACCTGCATATATGCGCATGTGCTACCGTACATCACCTTACTTAATCTCCTGATTTGTCTTTCTGTCCGCTCTGCCTCTTCGTTCAGCTGATATGCTAATTTTTCGACTTCGTCCTTAATTTTTGCACACCAGTGTATATCCCTATATGGAACTAAATACGTTTCTATATTCACTAAATTGTTTTCTACAGCACAAGCAAAAGAGGAATATGAATATGTGTTTTTCCAGTGATAATGCATTTCTATTACTTTATTTTTTATTTTTCAAAGAAAGTACATTTCTGAGACAAAAATTCGAAATTACTAAACAATAACTCCCAAAAATCGGATTATTCTAAAAGTCATTTTATGTACAGAAATAAATAAGTTAAATAACAGTACAACACCAACAGTTTTAACTACAAAAAAGTACCACTTTTTAACTGCCAATTCCAACTTCTAATTTAATGTAAATTGTTCTTATATGTTATTTATCGAAGAGATAATAATAGGAGGTCAGAGTACTTTGAAAGTTATAGAAAATAGTTCATAGATATTTATTTCATAAAAAAAAGATTAATTCTCTCTATTAAAATATTCGCAAGAATAATCATTCAAATTTATTTTTGGTACATACCTCTAAAAATTATTTTTTTGAAAATTTTGCTTACCTGTTGATCTTCACAAGCTTTTTGTGCTATCACCTTACAATACAAGATGTATCATGCAATTCTTCTTCTGTAGATATTTTTAATCACCTTACAATACAAGATGTATCATGCAATTCTTCTTCTGTAGATATTTTTAATCTGTTTGTTGTTGTTGTTACTAATCTCCCGTCTGGTCAGTGAGTGAGTCAAGATTAAAGTCGAGGCCTTCTCAGACGAGATCAGTGAAACCGTTGACTTTTAATGAAGCCCTAAACTAGAAGTGAACCATCATGGATATCTTCCCAGTCCAGTCCAAGGTAGTCTAAGATGTACTGGGATAAAGCCTATTGTAGCTATCAGTTAGAGCAAATAGGAAACCTCTTATTGCCTCCAAAATAAGTGCGACTTTTAAAGTTTCCATTGAAAAGTCGATACAGACAAATGTTGAACTCTCTAGAGATAAAAAAGACTTGGTATTTTGCTTTTATATCATTTAGGAAATAAGAGTGTTGTTTTTTTTCATACTCTAATCAACGAGTATTTTTTCACAATATGTTAATGCCTGCCAAATCGACGCTGTGGTTAAAGACGTTGACTGCTGTACCATAAGGTCAGGGTTTCAAATATATATATATATATATATATATATATATATATATATATATATATATATATATATATATATATATATATATCAGGGAAGGCTTGGATGCTGGTAAACGTATAGTGCCTGAGCTGCATGAGTTCAGTCTAAATATTCATTGATCTGCGAGTCCTCTCGTGCGGTTAATGGAAAAAAAGGTAGGAGGTCCCTGACAAGAACCAAGGGTTTCTCCCTCAAAATTGAGATGGAACCGAGCCAAATCCTACGGTCACCTTGTTACGGATCTTTATGGGATCTTCTCACTAATCCTCTTGGGGAATCTTTGGGCTATAATTCACAGCCATCCCTCTCAAGAAGAAACCCTGATATGTAGATTAGTTCGACTATATAGAGTCAGAGTTTTGTAATTGTACTAAGAAGGAGCTAAGAAACTGTTACAGTCGTCAAGAAAGTGAGATAGAATAAAGTTTATTTTCGCAGCTTTAATTTAAGAGCAGTGTTTGCCAATGTATTAAATTAGTGGATTGGAGATTTGTAGTCAACGATAGATTAGGTTAAATTAAATTGGTAACTTGCGCTTATTCACTTAAAGTTTATTGCTTTCTCCTTATCACTGCTAGGTAATTCACTTAAAAGGTTAACCTGTTGTTGATTAGTGTGCTTAAGTAAAAATAAATATTGGTTAGAATGGAAGTTTCTGGTTCTGCTTTTAATTCTCCCACACTCTTAGGTAAGCAAGACGGCCAAGGAGCAACTTCAGGGGTGAGTCGCTCACAACCTGCATGGTGCTCAAAGCTACGGCCCTTTGCCTGGAAGAAATTGTTTAGACTTTCATCTGGCACTGCCAACCAGGTGCCATTAGCAACAACAACAACAACGCAATATGTTAAATACGTAATACGTAAAATAAATGTTTACTGTTAATTTGATTTATTTTGGAGTTTCTTTTCGCTAATGATTCGAGTTATATTAAGTCGGGCTTATCCTCTTCAGACCCGAGGTACATATATGTGTACCGGTTATTTTAAATTCGTATCTTATTAACGGATGAAAGCAATCAATTTAGATCGAAGGATATATTCCTCACACATTAATGCTTTTCAGTTTTACCAATAGATGATGATAGTTGTATTTTTACATGAAAAATTCATCACACGGAGTAGCAATGGCCGACTCTACAAAAAGCTAAAAAAGTAAACTATTTTTTAATATGTATTTGCAATCTTTTTTTTATGTAGATTATTTGAAAAAATTAATAGATCATACAATTATCACACTTTTAACAGCTGTAGTATTCTAATTAGAAGTAACTTTTGAGGTGTACATTTTTACATTTCCAGTTGTTATTCGGTGCCAGATGACATTCAAACTGAAATTTTGCACGTAATATTTATGACAATGACGTGCTAATTTTGTTGATTTATAGTCTAACAAACTCAATTTTAAGTAACAATACATAAATTTTGATGTTATTTCCTAGTTAATAATTTAAGAAAAATTTAGAAATGTGTATAAAGTTTACATAAAATTATATTTTTATTTTGTCATATTTCATGTTAATTCGAGATTCATTTTCTTTAATTATAACTTGCAATAAACTAAATTTATTTTTCTTCAATCTAAGTTTTAATTTATGCACATGTATTTTAGGGAACTTTAGTTAAAGATATTGTTACATTGATTAAAAATATTTAACTTGGAAAGAAATAGAGGAAATTATAAATTAAAGTTATTGTATTTCATATGCTTCAAATGAAAAAAATTCTGAATATGTAGTTTTCCCTGATAAGATTGATGTGATTGTTGAAAATAAAGATGAGGAAAAACAAATGATACGTCGAAGATATAATACCGGATATTATAATGAACATCTGTGAAATGAAAACTGTGTACCACAGCTTTTTTCTGATGTTCGATATGATAGAATCGGACATTTACCCCGATTAATGAGAGTAGGTTGCAACACCTTTGCTAACAAAAAGTAACTATTTTGAAAATTTCATTCGAAAACTTAATTATTCCTCTCACTTCCCTTTTTAGTTAAAATAAATGTAATTGTAAAAAGTGATCTTTCAATTCGGACTATTAGATCACATTCTCTATTTATTTATTTATCTTGGTGTAATTTTCAATCGTTAATAAAATACATTTTAAACGCTCAATTGAGCTGAAATTTTACATACGTGACTGTTTTGGATGACAATACAATAATTTAATAAAAAGTAATTGATTAAAACTAATTATTTAAAGAATAACAAATACAGCAACGTTGGCATCATTTTTGGCGACTAAGCGACCCTTTTGGCGACTTGTGTCAAAACTTGAAAAGGTTTTTTTTTTCTCACGTGCTTTTCAGTTGAACCGAAACTTAACATACACAATTGTTTTGGATGACAATATGATACTTCAATGATAATTAATAAAAATTAATTACCACTTAATGTTGTGATTCTGTCCTGTGTATATAAATATTTGTATTAACTATAACTATATATTTAATAAAAAATAGCTGAAATAAAATTTTTCTTTGTTGATCTACGTAGGAATTGACTTAAAATTTTTTTTATATAACTTTTGTGTGTCTTTGTTAAGATTCTTTCGTTGCAATTAAAAGACCAGAGGTGTACATATGTGTACCTCAGGTCTAACAACTTATAAAAAAATGCAAAACTACTTATAAAAATGTGATTTTTTTTGCTAGCATTTGTCCTTTGGACTACACTATTAGAAAAATCAATTCACCAAAAAATTTATTCCCTCATTTAAAATACATTCTTTGAAAGTGAAATAGTAACACCAAGAAATAATTCACGTAGCATCATGAAAATTATAGGAGCGATAGTAATGGGGTGGATATGCAAGTGATTAAAACAATAGTAAAATAAAATCATTATATTCCAATTTATTCAGTATCTAATGTTCCCACCTCGAGAATATAGACCGCAATCCGGCAAGGCATTCTATCAATTAGATCACTAATGGTTGTCTGGGGTAACCGTTGTCAAGCCACAACCACTGGTGTGCACAAATCTACCAAAGTTTGCGCTAGTGGCTCTCTCTCTGTTCATCATAAGTCCAATGAGATCCCACAGGTTATCGATGAGATTCAGATCTGGAGAGTTTGCCAACCAGGGAAGGTTGTAAAATCAAGTCAAGAAGGTTGAGAAATCAAGTTAAGCGTTTGCCGTGTGGCATTTGTCTTGATGCAATATCGTTTAGGGAACGCCCTGCCACAAGCATAGAACAAAAGGCTCTACAACTTGTGTGGTGAAGCGGTTCGCTGTCTAACGGCCGTCAATATATACCTGACGCGTCCTGTGATCAAACATTTTACCACCCAAAACCATGCTGTCCGCTGTAGGACCAATTTGACAAGTACGATGACACAACTCCAGGTGTCTAGCCCTGTGTTAAGTAGTCTACGGTACCCGAATACATAACTGTACTCAATGCAATCTGTTCCGTATGGTTTGACACAGATCCGCCTGTTCCTGGAGGCAATTGACTTCGGATGTCACGCTACGTGGAGAAAGGGTCTCGAATAGTCAACTGGCGAATACGCCGGTCTGTGCGCTCTGACGTGTACGTGTGCGCACCACTTCCTTCATACAGACCTTCCTGAATTCATCCGGTGACACAACGTTGAATGGTACCCCCGTTGTGTCCAAACAAAAGTTGCTATTGTGTGTAGCGAGAGACCAAGTTCACTGAGTTCGATAATACGGTCTGTTTCCCCGGTCCCTGGCGTTAACTGATGGTACTGAGCTTGCGAAAGTCTGTGAGGCGTTTTCGAAAGTCGCAAATGCTACGCCAAAATCTTAAGATGCATTTTATGAGAAGGAAATGTTGCTGGCTTTTTATAGCCCAAACATGAGTGCCACGTGATCAAATGAGCCTCGCAAATTTAATGATTTGGATATCCATCTCACCACTATCGCTTCTGAAACTTTCGTGAGACTATGTGCCTTATTTGATGGTGCATTATTTGATGGTGTTACATTTCCAATTTGAAAAGTGAAAATCAGGTCTTAAGAGGTTATAAATGGGTGAGTCAGGTATATAAAATATCATTTACCTTTCTAAAAATATAGGTATTGGTTTTTGATAAAAAAAAATTTCCTAAATCATCATGGATATATTCATAAACAATTCTAAGGAATATCACTTATCAAAAAAATTAACTTTTATCTTGCTGTTATAAAAAAATCTATTTTAAACAAAAATAATAAATGAATAGTATCATGAAATAGTCGGATAATATATATGGAATAGGTGGCTTAAAACCATTGGAAAGCTAATTAAGACTTCATAAAATGCAGTTATTTGTATATTTAAAGTAATTTCTTTCTCTGTTTCGAGTCTGTTTATAACAGTCACAAATAAACTTCTTCTCTACTCCAGTACAGTGAAGGTGAGCCCACAGAAACAGTTAAAACATTGGATCCAAAGCTCCCCTCGTTGATCTTCGGGGAATTTTCCATTGTGGAAGAATTTTCTTATTTCCATTGGCTAGGGTTACAGAAGACCACTACACCACAAGGAGGTAGGTACAAAAACAGACAAAATAAACAAAGGGGGAAAATGGCAAGAAAAGTCTATGAACCCAATAAGTCCCTAGCTTGCCAATAAAGTTTGAACAAAGAGGAACCCTTTAGGGCTGGGCAGAGGTGAATGTGGTCAGCATCCATGTCCTCAGGAAAATCGCAGAGAGTGCGGAAAGGGCCTGTGCAACATGAATTTGATGTAGATGTTTCAGGAGACAGTCGTGTCCAGTGGTCACGAAACCAGGCAAATCATTTACGTTTTGGACACATGGGAAGATATTTAAGGCTGTTCCTCCAGATAGTATTGGAATTTCTCTCAGCGTATTGACTTGAAAAGAGATCATTAAACTTTTTTCTTAATGAT
The DNA here is from genome assembly GCA_019973935.1 of Trichonephila clavipes. NCBI lineage: Eukaryota > Metazoa > Arthropoda > Arachnida > Araneae > Nephilidae > Trichonephila > Trichonephila clavipes. The sequence continues at coordinate 761,503 of BMAU01001238.1, read as the reverse complement.
CCGTTTGGTACTGGTAAAAGGGACATCTTTCCTTGTTGTATGTTGAATGGAAGCTCCCTTCTCTGTCAGGTGGTCTGCAAACTCATTACCAGTAACACCGTAGTGTCCAGGGTTCCACTGCAAGACGATTTGCTAAGAGTACTCAGACAAACTCTGCAGCAGTTTTTTACAAGAATGTTAGAGGAGGCAGGAGTAGAATTTGATTCCACGGCAATAATTGCCGCTTTTGAATCACAGAACACAAGAGCCTTAGTAAAGCTATTCAGATGACAATGCAAATGCGCAAAGGCTACTTGAAGGGCACAAATCTCACGATCAAAATCGATTGTGTATTTTCTAGCTGTCAAATAAAAAAAGAAAAGGTGGCAATACACTCCTGCTCCAGCGCTGTCAGTCTTACAAAAAGCTTCCATCAGTATATATATGCACCCAGTCAGGTTCAGGATACATGGTGTTCATCATTTCCAAAGTAAGTGATATTAAATTTGAAGTATTTTCCTCTTTTTTGGAAACTACCTGGGTAAGCTCAGAGCAAATTCGAAACCTTTATCAATAGTTGTGTCCAGAGATGACACCAGAGGCTCAGGGACGAAATCTAAATCAAGCTAATCCTTTAGTTCCAATACAACCTGCAGAAAACCACGTTGGGTCTTCAAACGCCTCCCTGAGTCCAAGTGACGTTTGCTGAAAAGGGAAAGGCCGTAGGATAGTCATAATAATTTTTCCCATAGTAGAAGGGCTCTCTCTTGAAAGATATTCTTTAAGGGTTTATTTTCAGTTGTCTAAAGCATTGCATCGATCGGGGTGGTTTCAACAGCCCCTGTGATGACCCGCAGTGCCTGATTTTCGACTCAATCAAGTATTTTTGTTACAGATCTAGATGCTGTAATCATGGGCTCACAACAGTAGGTCAAGATGGGCAAAATGAATAACTTATAAGTTAAGTTTAGGGTATGATTGGAACAGCCTGTTGTAACTCTAGTTCAGCGGCGCTGCAGTCGCTTGTTTTCAAGTGTATATAGTATTTCTGTCTTGTTTTTTAGTAAATAAACGTTTGTCCCTCAACCGAGTGGGTCCATTTTTCTCGAGTCTCCGCAGCCTTCTGACAGGTAAAACCTTATTTATTGCATTTTTTATGTACGAAATCAAAATGAATTTTTGAAATACGATAATGAATGAATGACGAATTTGAACATTATTTGATATTAAACTTGAATTGGAAAACAGTCCCACCTATATAGAGCCAGCTAGTCTTTTCAAACGCGTCATTCTGTTTGAGACACGATTTAGCACATTTTCAGTATGGGCTCTCCAGGACAACTTCCGATCAAAGATCACACCTAAATAGCTAAAACTATCGGTTTCCGGAATGACATGTCCTCGATATGACAGATCGATATACAAGGACAGATGTGTCAAAGAGAATGTGACTGAGACTGTTTTATCCAGGTTAACCTTCATGTTATTTTCATCGCAACCAATGCTCCTAGACCTAAAGCGCTAAATTCAAGCCATCATTGCTTAATTGCACGGCTAGTTTCTTGGGAGATTCAGTCCAGATCACAGGGTCGTCAGCATAAATTAGGCATCTAACTCCAGTAATCATTCTAAGCTGGTGGGCAAGATAATCTATGTAAATATTGAAAAAGGTGCAGCTGGATACTTAACCGTGAGGTAGTCCAGTTTTAAGAACACCGTATTTGGAAAAGCCTCCCACATATCTGATCTTACACAAACGGTGGCATAGAAAACTGCGAAACCAATTAAACATGTTGTTATCAATACCAAAATTGGCGAGTTTCAACAAGAGTTTATCGATCCATACAGTATCATGCGCAGACTTTTGGTCAATGAATACCGCTGAAAGAATTCTGCTTTTATCCAAGGGTATCTTTGATAGACTGGCTAAGGAATGCTACATGTTGGTTGATAGATATAAATTGTCTAAATCCAGCCAGTTCCTCTGCAAGGAGGCTATTGGTTTCTAAGAACCAACTAGGTCTTTTAGTTTCAATTCTCTCCATAGTTTTCCCCAAAATGGTGGTAAGACAGATTGGACTGTAACTTTGAAGATCCTTTGGATCCCCTTGTCTTTTTTATGGATTGGTAAAACTATGGATCTAAGCCTCTGAGTAGGAATAGTTCTTGAATTCCAAATCAAATTGAAGAACTTTAACAAAGTGCTCAAGGCACAAGTACTCATATGTTGTAGGAACTCAGAGTGTATACCCTCCTCGCCTGGGGATTTTCCCCTTTTAAAGCAATTAAAGCTTGAGTGAGCTCCTCTAAAGATAGAGATGAGTTGAAAATGGGATGAGAAGATGCTTGAGTACCAAAATTAGTAGAAGATACATTCAGCGTTTTTGATTTCTGGTTCTTTATTGATGGCATGAAATCTATTACAAATGATACATCAGAATAGAACGATTCTTTGCTACTAACACTGGAGTCATCTCCAGTAGGTTTAAGTCTAGAAGGTCGGTTTAAGTTTGAATTTTTAACATTGAATTTTTAACAAAGGGGGGTGTCTCTGGATCCTTATTTTTGTCCAAGTTTATTTTCCAACGTTTTTTCATGTTGTTACAGAAGAAAAACTTGCTTCTCAGTCTCTATGTTTGACTTCTCCGTTTTTGCAGGTGGTGGTAACATGTCTACGGCGAGAATAAAAATGTATGACATAGACAAAGAAGGGGTGGACAGACTTTTCCAGGGCACAGGATACTTCCAATTTTTTCAATATGTTGCGGTCCACCCAGGGGCGTAGGTGTAGTAGTTAAAAGTATACAATACAGTGGGATCTCCATTTTACGAACCTCTATTTTCGAAATTTCTCTACTTAGCGAACTTTTTCCCGGAATCAAAAACCATTTTACGATTTTCTTCGTAAAATAACCTCCGAATAACGAAGAGCATTTTCTATTCAACGAATTTTTCCTTAATAATACGATTTTTTCCTCCGTATTTTTTAAAATACCGTATTTACACGAATTTAAGCCGCACTTTCTTTCCAAATGTTAATGCTACTGAAAATCGGGTGCGGCTTAGATTCGAAGAGAAAAAATTTTTTGAATGGGGTATTTAAAGAAATTACAACTCTATGCATGTGTGTTTATAATACTGATAAAATAATTATTCACTCCTTATTACTTTTCCTTTTAAACTTATATTAATTTCGTAAAATTGGATATCGATAAACCATTTTAAAATATTTTTCAATTTTCACTAAGTCTTATTGAGAATTCGGGGCGCGGCTTAGAATCAATGGTGGCTTAAATTCGAATAAGTATGGTACTTGTAGACCTCTTCGCGTATGATGGAATGATTATTAAGTCTTAGTGAAGGCAGTCCCCCCCCCCAAAAAAAAAATGTCTTGGCGGTACACAGGTCGATCGCGATCGACTTAATGCTTACTTCAAACTTAAGACGTATCAGGAATAACCATATCAGGGCTTTTGGAAAAAGAGGGGCGAGGTGAATCAGAACTTGTAGACGAATATGGAACACGGTTTTTTTGTGGTCTCATGGCCTGAAACCTTGAAACAGTGAGTGTATAAGCAATAAAATCTTCCCAGGAAAAGACATTTCTATTGACATGCTAAATATCAGTCACTTCGAAGTCATTTATTACTATGCCATGGTCTGGTCAATAATAAAATTTCAAATAATAGACATATTGTTCTTTATTTCCATTCCCACCTATTTAACTTTTAAAAAATGTACTTTACTTTTAAACGAGGTTTCATTGCTATTTATATAATTAATAGCTATTGCTTAGCCATCAATATTATATTCAAAACTCATTTCTAATAGTATTTTTATTCAGTATATTTTGTCGAGTTATATGGAATACCATAATAACCATCACGCCATCGCGGAACCTTTAAATTGAAAGACAAAACAAGGCGAGCTAAAAAAAACTTCCACAATATCACAAACTACAATTATTTTCGTGTACATTATGCTTAACTTTAATGTTAAGTCCCGTGTACACCAGAATGAGAAAATGTTTTAAAACTTACCAGCAAAAACTTATGAAAATACACATTGTTCTGTAGCGAGTGGTAAGGCAAAAAGTGGATAACTCTCACTGCAATATACCATGAGTTTTCCTACTATAATTTGAGGCAGGGGTGTCAAACTCGTGGCCCGCGGGCCGCATGCGGCCCGGTCAATATTTATCCACACATTCCATAACAAAAACTTTTTTAAATTCTCCAGAAATTCGATAGGTAGCAACAGAAAAGAGATTCCAAGTGTCAGGATTTAAACATTTAGTATTTTTTAATATGTTTATTATAATGTATTATTCGAAATAAACCTACGTTTCTAAGAATATTGATTTTTCTACGGCCCGCCTGAAGTTAAACCTTTTTTATTTGGCCCGAACTTTTGAGTTTGACACCCCTGGTTTATGGTATTCCCGCGCATTAGCAGCTACAGACAGAGTCAAAATCTCGGTATTCCATATTTATATATTTATTAATAAATTATGCATAATTTAGCTCTTCAATCATTCGTCAAACTCATTTTCTTTGTTTTACAGCCTGACAATGAGCCGCCCTGAAGAGAGGGCCAATGCACATTAAGTCTGTTGAGGCTCCATTTCCTCCCGTTGGTGTGGTAGTAAGAAAAGAAATGTTCCAGCTAAGGTATCGTTCTCATCACTTGACCAAGATTCGCCGTCCGAGGACATTTGCATATCGCCAAATGCCTGACCATTTTCAAAACGTTTATTTTTATTGTATATCCAGTTCAGATACGTAGCTATATATATACCACCGCATTAATTACACGGGGCCCAAAAGCTACAGGAGCCCAACGTATGTAATATTTAGATGCAAATAAGTTTAATTTTATTTATTTTCCAAAAAAGGAACCCCATAGAGTTTTGTTTCAGGTTCCACTGAGGACTAGCTACGCCACTGATTCAATTGCATAGGTCTTCATTCACCCCTAAACCCTCCTCCTCAAGAAAAATACCGCTGAGATGGAAAATTGTCTTCTCTTTTAGAACTCACGTGAATGTAAAAACAGGGACCGGGGATACACTTATAACGTACTTTTGTTTTTGAATGGTTATTTTACTTACACAAATGAGTACGTATAAATAAAACCTTAAAATGTAAATCTTAATACTCACAAGTTTTTAGGCTGTCGAAACTAACAGTCTCGTTATGTATTTTCTCTGAAAAGGATTTCCAGTTTGATTTCTAAAATAAACATCGACATTAAAGAATAAGATTAATTATATAAAGAATAAATGTATACAAAGAAATACTATTGTTTACGAAAAAAATTAACATTTTGGAATTTAACAATTGTTATATTGACAATGGGTAGTTAAAATTAATATCACTATATATAGTCAAAGATTAAATGCTAATCGATCGATTTTCTTATCCCATATTTATATTCTAAAATAAAATTCTCTTAGTTCCCCCCAAATTTGGATAAAAAAATTATCCAGTTAGCTTTGTAACCTACTTCATTTAAATCCTATCTTTACAACCAATAATAGTCGGAAAGGAAAAAAAAACATAAGGATGCCGAGTACTATATAAATTTTTCGTTAAAAAAAATACTATTGAGAATGTTTAAAAATTATAGACTATCATCATTAAAGAGTTATATAAATCGTCGGCCAAATTATCAGACTGCGTAACTCCACCGGTGTTATTGATTTGATATAGGAGTGGCCAAGCACTTTTTGGCGCGCTTTTAATCCTTTTTTGTCTACGCCATGCCTCAGTGCGCGCTCAGCTTTTAATTTATTCCTCGATCAGTGTAATCACTCTACTATTTTTTTTATTTCATAATAAAACTAGATTTCGAAGGGAGAGGTGGTGGCAAGAATTTAACATAAAATAAGTACAACAGAAAGTAATATTAATGTACTTCCAGATATAAATTATTTACACTATTTTAAGCTTTCATTACACAAAATTTGTAACAATGTGCTACTTTTGCTGAGCAGAGATCCCGCGGAAAAAAACCAAAACAAAAAACTAACACTAAAATAAATTATCCCCATGGCAACCACATTATTGCACGATAAAAATATCCAAGTAAACAATATTGTAATATTATCGCCTATCTTGGGGAACATAAACAACAACTTGGCGCCTTCCCCTACTGTATCAAATTCGCATCCCAGATGGAGTTACGCAGTCTGATAATTGGACCGACGAAATGTTTTTTGATCGTAAATTTGACGAAGTAATAAAGAATAAAGAAAAAGAAGTAATAAAGCTAATAAAGAATTGCGTGCAAGCAGTGGCGTAACGTACACCCCCGCCACCCCTGCACCGCGGGGGGACCAGGACTCTAGGGGACCCAAAGCCTGAGTGATGCCGATTGCGTAAGATCCGGTAACGGCTCAAAATCTGACTTTGCAGGGGGGGCGAAAATTCTCCGTTACGCCACTGTGTGCAAGTAATTTTGTATTAGGATGTGTTATAAAATGCAGGAGTGAAATACTTAAAACACCTATGTTCAAATTCATTTGTAACGTATTGCATAGTAATTTATAAATATATTCTTTTTGTAGGAATTAAAAGAAAAGAATTTATCAATGGCTACTGGGAGGGGGGGTACACCTGTCCTTCTAACTACGGATCAACAACCATTGTACAAATTATACAACTCTTCACACTCATTGCTCAAATTGTAAAACTGTAATTTACATGTATTATATAGTTCTAATTTAGCGACTTGGCGATCATATGGATGCTTATGGAAATTACTGGAGAATTCTATCAAATCACGATCTGTAAGGTAAGCGAATTTTTCGAGAGAGCGCTCGAAGGTAGTGGTCAACCCCTGGGACAGGGGTGGCGAACCCTTTTGGGTCAACGTGCCATTTTTTCTAAAAAAACGTTTAATGAGTTATAGGCGTGCCATCAAATAATTTTGACTTGTGATTACTGAAGAACTAATAAAACTAAATACGAACAAATCAAAACTCTTTATTTAATACGAAAAAATACATTTTGCACTGTATAGTAGTAAATGTTTTAGTTATACTTGTAATTTAAATTAAAATAACATTAGTTTGATTTCTGCTGTTGTAGATTAGATGACAAATAACTTATATCAGGATTATAAGATGTTACTTTTAGTAGAATGCATGCTGAATTAGAGTCGTCTGTTAAACGGTTTCTAAGCGAGTCTTTGATGTTATTTATCTCTGAAAATAATGACTCGCAGGCATAGGTAGATGAAAATATGGTTAAAATAGCATACACCAACTTCTTCAAACAGTTAAATGCGTCTGGAATCGAATTCCATGTTTCCAAAATTTCGTTATTGGTAATTTTACTTATATTGCTTGTCAATCTTTCTGCTTCAATCAATTCCAACTTTTTCCTTGTATCAATAAACTTTTGAGTCCCTGTTGAACTAGACTGGAAATCAATCAGTTGCATTTCAAGTTCTTCAATTTCCAACCAATCGAATTGAGAAAAGATCAGTTTATCAAACGAAATCACATCAGGGTACATAATAAATTTGAACGTTTCCGATAATTCCTTGAACTGAGAAAATCTCGCTGAAAATTCTTTAATTAAAGAATCAATTAGGGAAATAAATTCATCAATAACTGTTTCTTCACCTCTTTTCTCATGGGCATCTAAATCTTTGATATTTTTTTTTCAAGTTTGGGAAGTACTTGTAGTTTTTTGCAATAATGTCGTTTCTGAAAACATATAGTTTAGCTTCAAAAGCGCGAATGAGATCCATATGACGATAACTGTTTTATTCGGGCCTTGAAGCTTTATGTTCAATTGATTGAAATGTTGGCATATGTCTGTAAAAAACATCAGTTTTAAAAGCCACATAATATCTATCAACTGTGGGTATTGTTCAATTTTGCTCTCATTTTGTAGAAACAGTCTGATTTCTTCCAAGCAATCAACAAATCTTTGAAGTACGTTCCCGCGGCTCAACCAGCGAACATTGTTATACATTATTAAGCCATTATACACCGAATTGACTTCACCCAACAAAGCATCAAACTTTCGTTTATTTAAAGCCTGTGACGATATGAGGTTGACTATTTTTGTGACTAAAGCTATTAAATTATCAAGAGATGTTAAACCATTCTTTGCACATAAGGCTTGTTGGTGAATAATGCAGTGGCATTCAAGAATATAATGTCCTACGTTTGTCTTAAATAAAAAAATGAAACCATTTTTTGCCCACCATATTTGGAGCACCATCAGTGGTTACTGAAACAATTTTTTTCAAATCAATTTCTTTCTCAGCAAGCGAATTTCTTACTGCCGTACAAATATCTGTGCCCTTTGTAGTTGTTAACAACGATGTTATCGCAATTAATTCTTCCTTAATGATGTTTCCTACACAATATCGAGCAAAGACAGCTAAACATACCGACTTAGTAGTGTCAATACTTTCGTCAAGACATAGCGATATAAAAGGAGCGGAGTTAATGCCATTTTTTTGTTGATCTGTAACATTTTCTGCCAATTTCAAGATTCTATCTTTCATTGTGTTTCTAGATAGAGGAACATCTTTGATGCGCTGAATTATCTATCTTTATTATCAAAATCATCAAAAAGTGAGGGCACATGCCAACCAAGCTTCCTTCAAAAACTCTCCCTCTTGAAAAGGTTTACCATGTCGAGCAATGGCAATTTCAGCCGAGTAACTTGCCGCACTTCCCACTTGTGTGGCAATTTTTGCTTACATATTTAAACATAGACGTCGACAGTTTATTTCTGTCTTTTATTGCAATTAATTCTTTTTGCTCTAGTTCGCTTTTTACACAAAAGGATTTGTGATTTGTTTCAAAATACCGTTTTACAGACGATGTTCTGCATACCACTGTTCCAGAACTTAAAACACACACCGCTGTCGCCTTTATTGATCATGCCATATTTCTCAGCCCACCAAGTTTGAAATTCTCTGCTACACTTACTATCTGGCACTTTTTTTTTGTTGTTGAACTAGCCATGTTAAATAGCAGTTAAAAATCTTAAATTTAACACAAAACTTTAAATGTACAGTTGTGTCGATGAAATTGACTATTCTATGTGCTCTCGCTTGATTCCTCGCTCCCCCCGCCAAAAAAAACCATTTTTACTAACTGCGCACAACTGCTGGCTCATGGGCAGATTTATTTGTTTTTAGGAAATTTTGAGTGCTCGTACGAGATTTCTGTAGTGTGTGCTCTTTCGCTTTTGTCTCGGGTCATTAAAATTTTTAAAAATAAAGCAGTGAGAGTTATTAAACAACTTGAATATATTTAGAAATAGTTACATACACACACTATGCGTAGATAAACTTTGCATCATTAGCAATTTATGATATACGAAGTATTTACGCAAGACATAACAAACGAGTCTGCTCCCCGACTTGTCGGCGTCGCGACGGATCACTCGCGTTTGTTCATAATACTTCATAGTAAACTTAATTATTTTAAGCTAAAATGCAAATAAATCGTTTTTGATCGATGGCGTGCCCAAAATATTCTGTCGCGCCATTGGTTCGCCATCCCTGCTCTATACCGATCACCATTGACTGTAACATTGTGGCCTTCATCGTTTTTGAAGAAGTATTGACCAATGATTCCACCAGCCCATAAAGCGCACCAAACAGTCAGTTTTTCTGGATGTAACGGTGTTTCGACATACACTTGTGGATTAGCTTCACTCCAAATGCGGCAGTTTTGTTTGTTGACGTAGCCATTCAACCAGAAGTGCGCTTCATCGCTAAACAAAATTCGCTTATAAAAATCGGGAACAACGGCAATCTCGTTTTGGGCCCATTCGACGAATCTACGCCTTGCTTGATCATATTTAAAATGTAATGCCACAAGATTATCTTTCGAATAAAAAAATTTCATGTCAATCGAATAATACATCGTTGTTTTATTGCAATTTAAAGTTCTATACCTCTAAAAAAACACCCTTTATTATTAACTGTGTTATTGGGCAAAATGTAAACAACTACCACTATGATGTTTGTTCCATTCTCCAAAACAGAGTGAGCAGCACATATATGACCAATAGATGTTGACCAACATCTATTTCACGAATGTATCGTAATAAAATGCCCATGTTCGAAGTTACTAATTCACAAAGTATGAACTTTAAAATGAATTTACAATTTTATTCACTTTAAACGTAGAATATTTAAATGTATTGAACAAAATATTAATTTATACAATTCAAGAAGGAAAGCACAATGCATTATGGCAAATTTTCTCCAGACATACGCCAAACCCAGATTCTGCCATGAGGCTGTTACAGATTGAACATCACTCCGCAGAACTAGTTTCCACTCATCTACGGTCCAATTTAGAAGTGACTTGCACAACCTCAATCGATTGGATTTTGTAATCAAAGGCTTAAAAGCGACAGCATGACCTTTGAAATCAAGCAGATGTGCTTCTTTGTAGATGGTATTAATCGAGACAATATTCCTGGATGTTAGTTTGAACTTATGGAGTATTGGTTTACAGAGGTTCATCCATGTCTATCTCTTAGTTTCGTGGGTCTGCAGAGTCGAAGCACATTCTTACAATCACCCCTTACCTTCCACTTTTTAATCAGAAAAGCCACTATCGATTTCGAAATGCTTAACTCGATAGATTTGTTCCTTCAGGATCGGCCATTTCTGCGATATCCCACAACTACGCCCTTCTCGAAGTCAAACAGCTCTGAATTTCGTGGCTTTTTGCATGCGATTAATACCAATGCTGTTACCTGTGCAATATTTAAGTACAGAAGGCGTGACGTATATCAGGACCACATGCATACTGATTTACATGGGTGTCCAAATATATTTTGTTTTAAATACCGAATTAAAAATAGGGAACTCGTCATTAAATATTTCCATTGCTCGGAAACTTTCAAGCATAATTTTTCGAAAATTGTCATTTAGATGCTTTTAATGAAAATGCAATTCGAAGAAACGCCATGGATAATGAGGAAATTTCCCTCCTTAATAAAATAATGAATTATGTAAATCAAATTAACTAAATAACATATGAATATCGTAGTGTAATCCTCCTTGAACAAATAAGAGATCTTACACAGAGTTATGATGAAAACAGCATAATCTATAACAGGGGTCGGCAAACTATGGCACGTGGTACAATTATCAGTGGCAATCTTCACTACTCTACGAATTCGTCAATATTTGTGTGGTTGAAGTTGACAAAATGGACCTTATTTGATAAACATCTTCATAAGTACTTACATTTAAGGAAATACGAGAAAACCCGAAAGGTGACTCGAAAGATAAATGATAAATTTACGGTTTTTTTGTAAATTATTGAATGCCATTGCTAGACAGATTTAATTGTTTGAAGAGAGGAACTGCATGTACTCTGTTTTGTGCTTTTGGTTCTGTATATCTAACAAGGGGAGGTTACGATGCATGGATCACCGATTCGATCCATTTTTAGTACACATGTAGGGCATAACCAGGAGTACAACGGGTGCAAGTAGTAAGGTGCGCTTCTCAGCCGTTTCCGAGAAATTAATTAATCGAAATTCGAGTTGCGTTCATATGCGTTTTACGTTAGCCAAAATTCAACGAGCGCGTAGCGTAGCGGTAGGAGCCCTGCTTCGTAAGCGCGGGATCGTTGGATCGAATCCCGCCGGTGAATTCGTTTTTTTTTTTTATTTCATATTTTTTACAAATTTAGGTGTCTTGAATAATATTGATTTTGGAATCAATTGTATAATTTATTTTTTTAACGGAAAAAAGGATTCTGAAAAAATCATATACAGGAGTGAACTTTTTTTTCAACCACATAATTTACGTTATCTGCATTGCAAATAAATAAATAATTATATAATACACAAGTAACAAATTATTATACAAATAATAATATTAGTATAATAATTATTTATTCGTTTTATATTATAATACAAATAACTAATTATTATACAAGTTTATGTGTATTCTATTATATGTACACTTTTATACATAAAAGGCACTATTTTTTCCGTTCATTGCCGACTTCCTCGTACCCTGTAAGCAGTGACTCATCTATGGGTATTCGTTGGGACGTATTCTGACCTGGCGAGGACAGCTGTACACTAACAAAAGATTTCGGTTAGCAAGAAAGTAAACGGGTCTCCCAGTAAACGTTCAAATCCGCATTCGTTCGCTGGCTCTTGAGGTAGTAACATCGTAACATTTTGAATAATTGTGAGATGTCTCATTTTACACGCGATAGTTATGTGCCGGGGCCTTCGAAGGCCGAAGAAAGTGATACTGATTCAAATTCCCAGACTAGTGAAGAGACGAAAATACAGTTAAAAACGGCGCTAGTGTATTGTGAGCAGCTCCTTCTCGAAAATAATAAAATCGCGACGGAACCTTCTGCAGTGATTAAAGAAGAACATATGAAAATTGGAGAAAAATTGTACAGCACAATAATGGAAACACTGGCAGAAAATATAATTGTTATAGAAGACGATCTTATTTTGTTTGAAGAAGCCGATGAAGAAGGTCTGTTCGAAGAAGTCGAAGATTCTGGATTACAATCAGACGACGAGTACCATCCAGATTAAAAAAAGTCGAAAATTGATACGGATGACATTCCGTTTGATTATAAAATAAAGGTGGTTAATTTGGCGAAAGAGCACCCAAAATGGAGCCTGAAAAATCTGCAAAAAAAGGGAGGTTCCCGTCTGAAGAGAATGGATCATTGAAAATATAGGAGGAACAAATTAGGAGAGGTGGATCCACGAAAGATAAATATACAACAATTGACAAATGGACTCATGATCGCTTTGTGGAAGCTCGTCAATCCAACCAGCAAGTCACGACGAGGAACTTGCAGCAATGGGCTCTAGCTGCTGCCAGCCAATTTCCGGATTTGGAATTTAAAGCTTCAGAGGCGTGGGTCAAGATCTTCAAACGAAAACACCGAATTCGACAAAGAAAAATAACGAAATTTGTGTCGGAGAGAGAAACCGCGACAATGGAGGAGACCCATGCTGCTGCAGAAAAGTTTCGTCTCCATACACGAGCCCTCATCCCGAACTACGACAAGGATTTTGTCCTCAACACCGACCAAACAGGTATTCGGGATTTTTTTTCTTTCATACCAAAGTAAAATATCATGTAGACAATGAAATACTTATATTTTGCTCTTTTTGTTCAGGGTGCCAATACCAATCGACGTACAACCGAACCCTCGCAGAGCAAGGATCGAAGGTTGTGCTTGTTAAGCGGAAGGATATGAATAAGGTCACGCATTCGTATACCGCACAATATGTTATGACCCTATCCGGAAAACTACTTCCAACGGTTTTCATCTGTCTGCAAGAGGCAAATGGAAACTTTGGACCGAGGGTGCAAAAATCAGTCGACGAGTATGCGAAAATATATACAAACGTTGCCATTACATCCTCAAAGTCAGGCAAGCTGACAACAGCATTGTACAAAGATTTTCTGACCGATGTGATGAAGCCATATGTAAAGGAAGAAAAATTTCTTTTCCTAATTGATTCTTGGGGAGGGCAAACAAACCCGGTTTTGTATGACGAAATTTTCACAGATGATAAGGGTATACCAACTTGCACCATGAAAGTAATACCACCAAAATGCACTCCATTAGTGCAGCCGTGTGATGTTTATTTTTACCGGCAATTGAAGAACTTTATCAAGAGACTACAGAACTGCGCTTACATTATCGAACAGGATAGAGAAAATATCTTCCAGAGAAGATTGTATCAAAATTCAGTCTCTCGTACACCATCAATTGTCGGCACCAATTTTCTGTTGCATGTTAAAATACGCGTGGTTTGCCGCCAAATTGTGCGATCACCGGACATCTCGTTCATGAACGTGAACGAAGTTTGCTTTCGGATAGATGTGCTAAAAAATTCCTGCGAATGCAAAAATTCGGCATTTATCACTTGCGCAAGATGCCGCAATAACTATTGTTTTCCCTGCTTCTATGACCGATATCATCCTACTTCGTGCAGTAATTCGGCGCTCAAACAGCACGATAGTGAATAGAAAATAGGGTAGAATAAATAGTTGTACAAAATACTGGGAATAAAAGTATTAATTCTTCAATCTCCTGTATATGATTTTTTCAGAATCCTTTTTTCCGTAAAAAAATAAATTATACAATTGATTCCAAAATAAATATTATTCAAGACACCTAACTTTGTAAAAAATATGAAATATTAGAAAAAAAATCGAGTCCACCGGCGGGATTCGATTCAGCGATCCCGCGCTTACGAAGCAGGGCTCTTACCGCTGCGCTACGCGCTCGTTGAATTTTGGCTAACGTAAAACGCATATGAACGCAACTCAAATTTCGATTAATTAATTTCTCGGAAACGGCTGAGAAGCGCACCTTACTACTTGCACCCGTTGTACTCCTGGTTATGCCCTACACGTGTACTAAAGATGGATCGAATCGGTGATCCATGCATCGTAGCCTCCCCTTGTAAGTAAAAAATCTTTCTTCATATGAAAAACTGAAGAACTGTATGCTGAGAATCGTATCACAATGAAAGCCACAAATTATATCTCTGATTTTGACACATGAAAATAGAGCGGTGCAAGCATTAGGTTCGCATTAAAATTTGAGTTTATCTTTTTTTTAAACTATAATGAAGGGAAATACTTCTGTTTCATGTTTTCTATTTCTTATTTTTTAACTATAATGAAGGGAAATACTTCTGTTTCATGTTTTCTATTTCTTATTTTAATAAATGTTTTAAAATTTTATATATATATATATATATATATAAGTACGATTTTAATTTTTTAATATTTTTTTTGAAGAAATAGTTATATTTTATACTGTATTTTTATGTTAAAAGTATCTTTAAATGAGACAAAATTCATGAATAATATAAAACTATAAATCTATATTATTGACCTCTATTCTCTGACTCTGCATGCATTATCGTAGTTACTGTGGCACGCTGAATCATATTGGTAGATTGGTTTGGCACGTCCCACAGCTAAAAGGTTATCGACCCCTGTTCCATAAGGATGTTGTTGTTTTTTTGAATGACTACTTATTTTTGCTTGAAATATACAAGACACTTATTTTTATCTGTACTTGTTTTTAAAAATATAGCAAAAATATTTAATGATTCTTTTTAAATTAAATTACCGTACAATCCGGTGTATAACGACACCTATACATTCAAGTTTCATTTTTTAATTTTAAGGTATATTTTCCAGGTAACGCGCACCCAATTTTTTACGAAGGAACTGCAATGTACGTTAGCGAAGTTTACCTAACGTACATTTCTTATGTTTAAAAGTCACCTACTAACTTATGTTTTAAAGCCATTTATTCGAAGTATTAAAACAGGATTTTGAAACAATAGTGTAAATTTCAAGAGAAACAACCTTTAAGTTCATAAGGTATAACATTTATTTTAAATAAACAGTATACCGTTCTTTAAAGAAATAAAAAAATTTTGTCCACACATCTCTTTTTTTTGTACTTTATGAGGCATCACTTTTATACTCGGAGAGCGCAACCGCAAATTTCGATCTTGTTTTTGTGTTAAAAGTGTGCATAAGCTGTATTTTATGGTATATTAAAATTCCATCATATAGGAGTACAGGATATGAAGTATTTCTTTACCAAAAAAAGAGCTAGTTTTTGCAGAGTCTCGGCTACTTAATTTTCATAATAGACAGCCTTCAGAAAGTATTTTTTGAGACGTCTCTGATCAGGAAACTGCATACTGTGTATTCATGAATTTTCATTCATTTTTATGAATGCCTTCATACAGTACATAATTTTCTTTGTTTAAAGGTACTTGAACAGTTTATTTTCTATTGTATTCTCAAGCAAACACTACATACAAATGCAGTACCATATTTCCTGAGGAAACAACAATCGTACTCATTCATTTTAATGCCATTCTCAATAACCCAGCATTTAAACAAACTCAGCCACCCTTAGGTCTATATTAGGTGTAGTTTTCAGGACTCGACTGTATTTGGCTACTAGAGAGATGTGTGAACATTTCAAAATCGATTTTTTTTCTGTCAAAATAATAATAATAATACCATTGTAAAGTAGCTCCCATAATCTTACCTGCATCTTCATTATTATATTCCCCATCAAGAAAGTAACAGTCGGACGTCGGTCATCAGAGTAACATTTAAGCAGTGGACATTCGAATTTATGATAACACCAATCTGTTTTCTGAAATAACCCAAGAGAAAATTTTGATTAATATTAATAAAAACAGAAATTTTCATTCAAATTAAATGGAATTTAAAAATGATAAAGTACACTTACATTTTATGTATATGTTATGTTTTATGTATAGTTTGCATATGAAATTTAAAAGGACTTCGTAATTTAATGTAAGCGATTTTCTTATTTTTACAATTTGACTATCAAATTTCAAGAACAGTTATATGTAATGAATGTTCGGAATCAGTGGCGAACACAAGGGGTAGGCCCTGGGGTCCGCCCCCCCCCCAACAAAGCCCTTGATTTTTTTCCGATTGATTATAATTCTAAGTTTATAGTACGCAAAATTTAATTAAGTATTTGTTATTAATTTTATTAATTAATGTTAATTATTTGTTCAATAATTAGTTTTTCCTGCGTTTTGTTCCCGAAAATCGACAAAATCAAAAGGAGCATGATACAAGAATGGTAAACTTTTGACCCCCCTTGGAAAATTCCTGTGTGTGCTACTGTTCGGAATTATATGAATTAGCTACGTGTGAAGAACATAGCTTTCTTAATATTATTTTTGTAGGACCAACTAGTGAGAAGAACGTGGTTTTCTGGAGTTAGACGAAGTAGGAAATGCCAATTCACCACGCGTGAAGGGACGCAGGCAATTTCTATTGAAAACTAGTTCCTGACTGTCTATTCTATTCTTCCTGTGTGTGATGCACAAGTTGGTTGTGTGAAAGGGCCTTTAAATGCCGGTGCGAATAATATGATGGAATATACAGGTTTCCAAGCTAAGTGACATTCATGACTTCTAATATTTTATAACTTGTCGAAAGCCGTTTAAAACAACTTCAACCTTTTTTTTTCATTTACATTATTAACATATACTGCTGTTTGCAAAAAATGCAACATCGCGAAGGAGTCATCAGAGTTAAATTAAATGTAATACATAAACTTGCATAAGTACAAAAAAATAAATACATTTTCAAACAAAAAAACAACAATACTAACTGCCCGAAACTAGTATTTGGTATAACCATCACTCGTTTCAATGAGTGCTGTTATACGACGTTGCATGGAGTCAAACACTTGTAGATTGTCTGTTTGTGTAAGAGAATTCCAAAATGTTTGTATGCGCACCGAAAGTTCGTCTTTTGAAGCTGTAGGACGCGGATCACAAATTAGACGCTGACCAATCACACATGTTCAGTAGGTGACATATCCAGTGAATAAGCAGACCAAGGAAGTTGCATGCGTTATGCTGAAATGAAATCTGGAACATTCCTTGGCAACATGTGGTCGTGCACTATTCACTTAAAGATAGCTCCAGTATGCCTTCAAGGAGAGGAACGAATTCGGACTCTTAGCACTTCACGGACGTACCTCAATTTATAGCGGCTAAGATCGTTCATTATATGAAATCGCACCCCAGCTCATAATTCCGGGTGCCCAGCTACTGCGACGTTCGATAATGCACTCGGGAAGGCAACGATGGCCGTTATAGCGTCTAACACGAATACGGCCATCATGGTTTCATAAATTAAAGCGGTATAATTCAGAAAAGACAACTTGTTTCCAATTAACCCGCTAGGTTCTGTGTTCATTAGCCCATTGCAGACGAAACAGTTAATGGTTTGCCGTGCAGAGAATCCTTTATAAAGGAATCCTTGTAAGCCAGTGTTTCTCAAACTGTGGGGCGCGCCCCCTGGGGGGGCTCGATAACCTTACGAGGGGGGCGCGAGTACTTCGAAAATAAAAGATTTAAAAATACTTAATTTACTGGAATTAATTAAAACAATGCTTTCAGACATAACAAAAAATGCACTTTTACTCTGATATTATTTATAGGCGCACGCGCGCGATATTAAGTCATCAAAAATAAAAACTTCTTCAATACCTAATTAGCTATCCTTGATCCTATAATAAATTCAAATAAAAAAAACTTTTATTTGATTTGCTGTAATCCCATGACGAGAGATTTTTTTATTACTCTTTTTGTTTTAACCTAACACACTACTCTTTCAGAGAAAAAACAGATCCCAGACCCAGAATCGAAAAAATTTACGAACATAAAAAATTCATCACTGTCATTATTTTTGAAATACTGCACATTATAGCTGTAATCTGTTTGACCTTCTATGTTATTGGTACAGTGAGTCGTGACCCCTCTCTTATGTGTTTGTTTCTCATTTAGGAAAGTTGTAAGTAAAGTATTTCTCTGTTGCGCGCCTTTTTTCCATGAAAAGAGTTTTATGATATTAGGAAAACCACGGAGAGTATATATATATTTAAGAGTATTCTAAAATATATAAAGCACAACGAAAAACGTTTTACAAAATTTTTTATTAGTAACATATATATTATAATGAATACACTTTTTACCCAGAAGTGGTCACGCGGGACACACAGATTACGAAATCGTTATTTCTGGCAAAACTGTTTATTTGTTACCAAAGCAAAATTGAAAAGTCCTTGAAAGTAGATAAGTATATTTTCTCATAATTAGATTCTTCACTGGAATTACGATTTTTATTGTGTACTATAAAAATAATTATAAAAAAGGCTTTGGGGTAACTCACACACCATAACCCCGCTGGACCACTAGTATCGAGTACGCGCCTTTCAGGGTTAAAACATGTTGAAGTCTTTTCGCTTTAAATATTAAAAATAATACAATTATTCTTCATCTGAATTTTATATTATTGTTCATTATTCAACATCAATTCTAAATGATAATTCTGTAAGGCTTAAAATTATAGTTCGCTTTTAAACTAATTATACTTTGAGCAATCATTTTAAAAAAATCATTTTACATTTTTGTAAACATTGTCGCGCACTTGGCTTTACTCTCCTTACAAAGTTCAGCGATTATTTCAATAATGTTTTATCTATATATATATAAGACGCATTTGTTGTCTGTTTGTCTGTTCCCTCATAACTCGAGATCCAGACACCCAAATAACGTCAAACTTGGTACACGTACACAAAATTACACCAGAAAGGTTCTTAAATAGGTTTGGCGTTCATAATTCCTTCCAAATTTTTTAAATTTTAATTTTTAAGTGATTTTCCAGTGTTATGACGTCATATGTAGTCACGTTTCTCACTAAGTGGACAATTTATACTTTACATGCAGTTTTTCAAGATTATTACATATTTTTACTGTAGCTTTGTTTATCGGTTGGAATATTTATTCAATTTTTCTATTCTTTGATATTTAATTAGGATTATTTTTCGAATAAATAATTTTTAAGGATAATTCTTTCAACAACTAAAACTTTGTTTTGTTGTTTTGGCAACATTTAGGTATTATCGTGGGATGTTTATGTGCGTGATTTTGCTTGCAAATTATAACTTATTTATTAATTTTTAGAATGCGAAGATTATAATTTTGACAAACTAAAACTTCTCATTGATAAGGGTTATATTTCAGTTCGGTTCAAATGTAGTATAGGGGGGCACTTTGGATTTGGCGATTTTCTTCGGATTTTTATCTAAATGTCATGGTGAGATATCGAATTCATTCTAAAATAAATAATACCGAAAAAGTACTTTTAGTAACCAAAATAAAGGACTGCGCCAAGTAGCCCCCTATACTACACTTGATCAATAATATGGTTCTTTGCAATTTCATGTGTCTTTTATTTTAACCTTTAAGGGTATACTACTGGCTTCAGTGCATAAAATTGCCATGCAGAAAATCATACTGACCAAGCAAAAGCAGTGCTGGTAGTAATTACATATCAAACTGGAATAGGCATCAGAGAATGAGCAAAACAGACAAATGGCTTAAATACCTGTTGAGGAAGCAGGTGGTCATAAGATAAATTATTTTTGGAACTTATGTACTATCCTGGCTATCGCCAACATTCAAAATAACTTGCCAAGTTGGCAACCCCGATTTTACATGTCATATATATATGTTGAATTTTGAGTCGTGCTTCGTTTCATATATCGCCAATAAGTTGCGGTTATATGTAAGTACCTTATTTTTTCAAATTATGCTTTTGCATTGATAAAGTTAGTTCAGTTCTTTTTATGTCGGTTAATGTTAGTATTGTACTTCATTTTTTCAATTTATTTTTATGCTCGGGATATATATATATACTTTGGATAATTTTTGTAGTACTTGCGTATTATTGCACAATCGCCAACGTTCAAGACAACTCGCCACTTTGGCAATTCCAACTTTTGTGTGAGTTGAATTAGCAATCATGTGCTTCATTTTTGTATAATGTCACCAATAGTTTGCAATAATACATAAGTACCTCTAATTCTGTACATTACTATAACATTAGACTGGCCGCAACATACCAATTTGGCGTGATTTCAGAATCATGCCAAAAAATGAGTATGTTGAGGAAGCAGGTAGTGGTAAGATAAATTATTTTGGAACCTATGTGCTATCCTAACAATCGCCAACATTCAAAATAACTTACCAAGTTGGCAACCCTGATTTCGGACATCATATATATGCTGAATTGCGAGTCATGTGCTTTGTTTCATATAATGTCGCCAAAAAGGTTGGGGTTATAAGTAAATACCTTATTTTTTCAAATTATGCTTTTGCATTGATAAAGTTAGTTCAGTTTTTTTATGTCAGTTAATGTTAGTATTGTACTTCATTTTCAATTTAATTTTATGCTCGGGATATATGTATATATACTTGGGATAATTTTTTAGTACTTGGGTATTTTTGCACAGTCGCCAACGTTAAAAAAACTCGCCACTTTGGCAATCCCAACTGTGTATGCGTTGAATTGGCAATCATGTGCTTCATTTTGTATAATGTCACCAATAGGTTGCAATAATACGTAAGTACCTTTAATTCTGTGCACTACTATAACATTAGACTGGCCGCAACATACCAATTTGGCGTGATTTCAAAATCATGCCAAAAATGAGTAACCAACCAATATGAAATTATTATGAGTATTATCTTAGCCTGTTTTTATCTTTCCCTCCAGAGTAATCCTTAATTAATTCAATATATAAGTTTTGTTTTTTTTAATATTTTAGTACTTACATTTTTGGTTATGTACTACAAATATTTTTTTGCACATTAATGCGATGTCTTTGGCAAAATTAATCAGTGGTATTTTTCTTAAATATGTTTTTTTATGTTTTTGACAATTTTAAAATTTTGTTTGATGTCTGTCTGAAATGCAAATAGCAAAATAAATATTTTACAATATATATATTGTGTTTGTAGGAAAATTTTTATACTGTGTGTGTGATTTATTCAAAATATTGAGTCGTCTTTTTTATTTTTGATATCTTTTTTAAGATTTAATTTTATGTTATAACTAGCTATATACCCAGCTAAATGTTGCTGTTGCTCAGTCAGCTTTAAAATCTGGTACACCATAAAGTATGTCATGAAGCTTACAAAAAGTAATAATACACAATAATTCAAACAAATCTATATGCATATAAGATGCATTTGTTGTCTGTCTGAATAAACTTTCTCTTTTCACTACATCATTTGGATAAATTTTCAAAATTTGTTTGTGTGGTTAGTAATTAATTATAATGCTGTAATTTTAATTGAATAAGCAGATATTGCATTTTTATGTATAAAAATAGTTATAACTACTGTACTGTATTTTTTCAGTGAGTGAATATTAACGTTGCACTGTTCAGCTACATGAGGGCTTTTGGCGACGGACCACATAATTTTGAACCATGGTCAAGTGACGTGGACAACACCTGAGCTGGCACCCCCTTCTCTAACTACCATGCCACACCAATTTAGCAGGAATATTCTGCCAATACTTAGCTGGAATATTCTTTGAAATCCACTCTACCAAGATATACGATGGCACGGGTTCTATGATGAGTATTTTAACGGGGAAGGGGCAAATAGTTTTGTAGCAGATATTACATTTTCAGCTGCAAGCGTTTTCAGCAGATTGCAAAGATTATCATTTTGTGCCCCAAAAATAGTTAATGTCAAAATTTAAGTGTCTTATGTTTATGGAGACCTTAGAAAACGATTTGACTATTTATTTTAAGTGAATGGTGTATATAATTAATTTTACAGTGGAATATATTTAATTAATTTATTAGCTCTAACCGATTAAATTTCCCTAAGTGGAGTATTTTGTTTTATGTATGTCCCTTAATTTTTCAATGTATTGACCTAAAAAAATATTGCATGAAAAAAATTTCTGTGGATCATAATGCGGTAGATAAAGCATTAACGTGCATCGCTCTCTCCTACGGCGGGTCTTACAAAGCTCTAATAAAGTTTGAGCTATGAAAGTAGCTAGACATTGCCAACTTGATTCTATTGTCAACATTTCGCTATTTTTTCCATTGAATCGCCATTGTTATTTAGGAAACGGTGTTGCTTGCGAGTATTACAATTTTCACATAAAATAAATTTAACGAAATCTATATTAATGTATGACTTTCAGTTATAAATTATTTACAATATTTTAAGCGTCAGAAAACTTTTTAACAATGTGTTACTTTTGCTGAGCAGAGATCAGCTTAGGAGGTATTTTCAAAAATCAACCCTCAAGAGTTTTACGGGGAGTTATAAATATAAAAATCCTTTTTACCAGCTATTAGATCTACAGACTTAAAATTTAACAAAGGTATTTTTTTTTCTTTTTTTTTTTTCTTCAGCTGAGATATGTGAAAAGCTTTTTTTTTTGTTTAATTTGCAATTCACTTAAAATTAACTCATTAAAAACTTCTTTATCCTTCAATCTGTGTTGTTTAACCTTTCAGTTCACCCGTGCGAAGAACGGGTATACCAGCTAGTTTTCTTATAAATGAACTCGTGCAAGCGGGTACTTCAGCCGGTATACTTTTAATGTATCAGTGCTCCATAGTAGTTTATAACTAACTAGCTGGTATACCCGTTCTTCGCTCGGGTGAACTGAAAAATTAAACAACACAGATTGAAGGGATAAAGAAGTTTTTAATGAGTTAATTTACGTTGCAAATTAAACAAAAAAAAAAAGCTTTTTGGCGTAACTCAGGTAACAAAAAAAAGAGAGAAATAAAAACACCTTTGTTAAATTTTAAGTATGTCTAATAGCTGATAAAAGGATTTTTTTTTATTTATAACTCCCAACACTCTTGAGGGGTTGATTTTTGAAAATACACTTCCCAAGCTGTTTTCTGCTCAGCAAAAGCAACACATTGTTAAAGTTTTTATGTAATGAACGCTTAAAATAGTGTAAAATAATTTTTATCTGAAAGTATAATACATTAATATTACTTTTCTGTAGTATTTATTTTATGTTAAAAATTGTAAATATTCGCAAGCAACGCCGTTTCTTTAAATTATAATGACGATCCAATGAAAAACATAGCGAAATGTTAACGATAGAGTCAAGTTGGCAAAATCCTCAGCTACTTTCATAGCTTTCGAGCTTTATTAGAAAGCCTTTTAAGACCGCACCGTGTAGTGGAGAAATGCACTTTTAATACTTTATCCAACCGCATTATGATTTACCACAGTTTTCATACAATATTTTTTAATCGCTACATTGAAAATTAAGGGATATACATAAACAAAATACTCCACTTTGGGAAATTTAATCCGTTAGAGCTAATAAATTAAATAAAGATATTCCACTGTAAAATTAAATATATATACCGTTCACTTAAAATAAGTTGTCAACTCATTTTCTAAGGTCTTCATTAACATACAAAAACATAAGACACTTAAATTTTGACAAACTATTTTATACTCATCATGGAACCCGTGCTGCCATATTGGAAGAGTGGATTTCAAAGAATATTCCTGCCAATTATTGGTAGAATATTCATTCTAAGTTGGTGTGGTAGTTAGGAGAAAGGAGTGCCAGCTCAGATGTCGTCCACGTTACTTGACTATGGTTAAAAATTACGTGATCCGTTGCCAAAAGCCCTCGTTAAGTGTAAAAATAATTATATCTGCCTATTCAATTAAAATTATAGCGTTATAATTAACTACTAACCACAAATAAATTTTGAAAATTTGTCCAAATGATGCAGTGTGAAAGAGAAAGCTTATTTACTTTAAGTATCAGAACTGATAAAAGCATTTATTTGGAAAAAAATCAATTTCTTACTACCAAATGTGCATAATAAAATCATAAAAAAAAACATTAAAATAGAGAGATTTATAACAACCTCTCCCTTCAAAACTTAAGTTTGATTCTGAAATAAAAAAAATAGGCATTATATCAGAGGAATTAATTATAAGCGAGCACCCTGCGTGGCCAAAACAAAAAAAGTTTTTTCACAAACAAAAGATAGATATATGCAGACGTGGTTTTTTTTGCAGCGCATGCCAGAATTGCTAGCAGAAGACAGAATTTTTTCCTACTTACTTGACAAATATCGTTATATTTTGGACACTTTTCCCAAATCTTTATAAATTATAGTCTATGCTATAAATTATAGCCTATGTGCTATTCTGATATATAAGCTATATTACTGTAAAGTTTCATTAAAATCCATTCAGTAGTTTTTGCGAGAAAGACCAACAAAGATTTTCACAAACTTTCACATTTATAATATATATTAGATTAATTAATACTAAATTAAGAACAAGTTTAATAAGTATTAACGACTTCCATGGGCTTGTCTTGCAAAGCAAAGTTTTTATAAGGAATGCTTATGATTAGAAATTGACCCTCTGAGTTCTTTTTCTATATTTAGCAGATATGTATATTTTGTCTTCTAAGCAGTCACCGCATTTTGCAATATGTTCAATTTAAAAATTAGAGAAAGGAAAAATAACACACATAATAATTATCCTATTATTTTATTTATTTATTTATTTTTTGCTTAAAAGTAGTATACAAAATTTTAATATTTATGTTACTAATTTGTATGGTTTATAATTAAGGTCGCCTATTGTAGCTTTAGCGTCAAAGTGCATTATTATTGCATTCAGTACATTATTAATGTATAAGGGGGGCGCGATAAAAATTGTGATCGAAAAGGGGGGCGCCAGTATTGAAAGTTTGAGAAGCACTGTTGTAAGCAGACCACGGAGCAGCAGACGTCAACGACTTGAATAAGTCGATACTAATACAACAGTAGCAGTAGACCAAAGTGCTGCCAATTGCCTGAAGAAAGTTAAACGTCAAATTCAACGTCATGCGGACCAAGTGTCTATCACCGTGCGCTGATGTCATCTTAAGTCATCCAATATCAGTTTCTCGAGTTATCCGGTGTTCGTCGGTATACTATTTTTAATCTTGCATCATTATGGAACTGTTCCGCAGCATACGAGCTGCTATTACGTGACAGGAAAATCTTCCTTCACGATGGCTGATGCTTTTCTTCCGTTCTAACTCCGTAAGTTGTTGAAATTTCACCCTATTTCGTCGAAGAGGCATGCTTAAACATTTGCCACTAACAACTAACCATGATTGACTTTCAACATCCTGCTACAGCCCTCTGTTTATACGCTTTCAACATTAGTTCAGAGGGCGCTGCTCGCACCACCCATGCGTGGTGACTCTGAAACTTAGCTACTCAGCACAAAATCCTATAATTGACATTTGCTGCAGATTTCATTTCATTCGGCTCAATCATTCTTAATATATTTTACAAACGGCAGTTTATAATGGAAAATTCATTGTTGCTAAAGCAATATTTTATAATCAACATACACTTGGTTCTCTTTTTATGCGGTTTTTTTTATGCAATTTTAGAGTTATGCGGTTTTTTTATGGCAAGAAAAAAAATATTTTTATTCATATTTAATTCTTTTTGGTGATTCACTTTTTCTGAAAACGAATAAGAATAACAACTACAACTCTACTATTACGCAATCAATACAAAAATTTTTTATTCATATTTAATTCTTTTTGGTGATTCACTTTTTCTGAAAACGAATAAGAATAACAACTACAACTCTACTATTACGCAATCAATACAAAAAATTTTTTATTCATATTTAATTCTTTTGGTGATTCACTTTTCTGAAAACGAATAAGAATAACAACTACAACTCTACTATTACGCAATCAATACAAAAAATTTTATTCATATTTAATTCTTTTTGGTGATTCACTTTTTCTGAAAACGAATAAGAATAACAACTACAACTCTACTATTACGCAATCAATACAACGAAAGAATTTCTCCTTTATATGCAAATTTATACCTTGAACTTTTTCTTTTATTGACATGTTTTCTCTTGATTTGTTCTTAAAAACAAAAAAGACAAAAACAAAAATATCCCGCTAAAATTGCGTGTTTTTATGCTGCATTTTGCATTGCATTTTGTTTTTTATGAAACTAATTAAAAGCTTGCATATTAGAAAACATTAGAAAACAAAACTTTGTGAAAAAGGTTACTACCGAAAACCGGAAGATAAATTTACTCAAGTGAATTGTAAGTTTTTTTTTGATTTTTAGTGCGTAATTGTACATTAAGTTTTCTCTATAATTTTTTAGTCCTCTTAAAGAAAATGTGTGACAATATTAAAAACAAAAAAGAAGTGCAATTTCGCTAGAAACCAAAATTAAAATTCTCGATTGCTTGGCGAAAGGAGAAAGATCAACAGCAGTAGGTAAACGTTTTCATTTAGGCGAATCTACTATAAGAGCAATAAAAAAAAATGAAGCGGCAATAAGAAAATCAGTCAGATCTGGTACAAATTTGAGTTCTAAAATTTCATCATATTCAAGAGACACTTTAATAGAAAAAACTGAAAAGGCTCTCGTAATTTGGATTGAAGATTTAACTCAAAAAAAAGAATTCCGTTAGATGGACATTTAATCAAGATGAAAACCCTTAAATTTTACAAGGAGTTAAAAGAATCAGAGCCATCTACATCTTCACGTGAAAGTAATCCACAATTCTCTGCCAGCACAGGGTGGTTAACTGGTTTTATAAAAAGACATTCTTTTCATAATCTAAAAATAAAAGGTGAGGTGGCTTCTGCAGATGAAGAAGCTGCTAGAAAATATCCTGAAAAGTTAGCTAAAATTATTAAAGATGGAGAATATTGCGCTCATCAAGTCTTCAATGCTGATGAAACAGGATTGTTTTGGAAAAAAATGCCAACCCGTACTTACATTGCAAAGTCCGAAAAAACTGCCAGTGGTCTTAAAGATGCTAAAGATCGAGTTACTTTATTGCTGTGCAGCAATGCATCTGGCGATCGAATGTTAAAACCGCTGCTTGTAAATCGATCTTTAAAACCACGTGCATTAAAAGGAAAAGACTTAAATACACTGCCCGTACATTGGATGGCTAACAAGAAGGCCTGGGTAACAACGGCTATTTTCACTGAATGGTTCAATAAATGCTTCGTACCCGAAGTTGAAAATTATATGAATGAGATGGGTCTCGAATTTAAGATCTTATTAATTCTTGACAATGCGCCAGGTCATCCAATCTTAGAACATCCAAATATAAAGGTAGCTTTTTTCCCTCCAAACACAACGAGCCTAATTCAACCATTAGATCAGGGAATTATTTCAACATATAAAAAATATTATGTAAAATTCACTTTCCAATTCATTTTCGATAAACTGGAATCCGAAACAATAACAGTTACTGAAGCTTGGAAACAATTTAATATCTTGAACTGTGTAAATCATGTTGCATTAGCAATTGCCGAAATAAAATCACAAACTTTAAATGCATGTTGGAAAGCTGCTTGGCCTGAATGCGTATCAAAAAGGAAACGAATCAAATAGAGCAATAGTAACATCAGAAATTATTTCAATTGCTAAGGAAATAGGTGGGGAAGGTTTTGATGATTTTGGCGAGCATGATATAGAAGAATTGCTTGTGGACGAAGCCCTAAATGATGATGATATTTTGGAAAGTATGGTAGATATTACTAAAGATTTGGAAACAGTAGATAGCGAACCGGAAGAAGATGTTACTCCACTGGACGAAAAATTACTTCGGGAAGGCCTTCAACTTTCCGGTAAATTGGCAAATTTTTTTATTCAAAATGATAATGATGTAGAACGCGCCTTAAAATTCCAACGTGATCTGAAATTTTGTATGTCTGGCTACAGAGAACTCTACAAAGAACTAGTGCCATCACAGAGTTTGATTACTGACTACCTTGTCAAAGAAAAAAAAATCACTGAAGTTCCTGAAGAAGCATTACCATGTAGATCTGATGACGTAATTTTATCTTCAAGTGATGAAAGTGATCTTGCACCAATCCACAAACGGGTTCGCACATTATCAGACAGCGAATAATGATGAAAACATTCTTAATGATTTTAAATGAAGTTTTGTTTTTTGTTACATATTAAGTTTTGTTTTTGTTTTTAACATACATATGTGCCATTTATTAAAATATGATGGAAAAAAAAATAAATCTTATTATTTATAAATCTTTTTTATGCGATTTCTGGTGCATTTTAAAACATTATTTGGGTTTTATGCGATTTTTTGAATAAATGGAACGTATCCATCATTTTGCATATAAATGTGTCTTTTTTTGTGCGATTTTTTTTATGCGGATTTCCCTGGAACGCATCTACCGCATAAAAAAAGAACCAAGTGTATATGCTTTTGAAAATTTGCAAGCGTAATAAACAGGTTTTAGTATGAAGTACGTGGTTATTCGGTTTTCATTTAATATCCGCTAAGTTTAAATTTTTAAAAAATGAGTTTAGAGGTAAAATTTTAAAGAATACTTCAAAGAAAGACCTACTAAGATTAAGAAGTAACCGTTAAATCAAGAGTATAACGTGCGCCTATGCTTTCAAGCTGCATTTTTTAGTTATAAGTTATATTCGTCGTTTTAAGCGCACCTTCTTTTTTACGAGGGAATCTGCAATGTACATTAGTACTACTATTAATTTTTTAAAACCATTTATTCGAGGTTTTTTCCTAGGATTTTGAGAAAATAATATATTTCTAGAACTACAACCCTTTAAATTCATAAGGGATGTCATTTCTTTTAAATAAACAGCATTTCTACCTATGTTGAAGTCAAATTTGCGCTTTCTGCTCATATCTTTTTTTTTATTTTAATCCTCTCGCTTTTTAGCTATTTTACCAAAGTTGGTTTAAAAATTGCGCATTATTTCATTACGTATTTCAAATCTACTTATTAAATCTACATTTTAAAGTTTAAATATACAATAAATTTTTGTAAAAGAGTTTTTATTTTAAAATATAGATTAAGATCATCAAAATATGAACATAAAAACGATAGTGAAAACAAAAAGAGGAATAGAATGGGTTGCACAGCTAAAAAGTCGGAAAATATGCACACACTTTCGAAATCGCGGGTATCGCAAATTTTGCTACATCTACGTTGCCCGTGGAAATCGCGGGATGCGCAGAGATCTTACTTTTGGGGTCAAGTGCGCGCATTACACGCAGGATTTTACGGTAGTCATTAATGTTTCAAGAACCCATTATTAACCCCATGATAAATTAATCTACAATGAATTTTGGAATGTATGATAACATGTTAGATTCTGCAATTACTCCCTGGTTTATTTTATCCATAAATGAGAATTTATTACCTGACATATTTTGCCACAATACTTCAAGATGCCACAGCCTTTACAAAATTTTAACTCTGATGTCCTGAAAAATAAATACACACACAAAATGAGCATGTATTAACACAATTTGTCCATACACTTTCCTATTTATCTCTAAATTTACATTTTAAATAAGATAAATTACAAAGAGGAGTTCAAAAATTAAAAACATGAACACATGACAATATAAATAACAGAGTTAGTAAATACGAAGTCAACTAACTACTCGTACAAAGACAACAGGTTTTCGGAAGAAGTGGTTTAGATAAAAATTATCATAAAAATAATGATTATTAAAATAATTAATAAAACATAATGCAAAAGTATGCTTAAAAACTAAAAATTAAATTAAATAAATAATAAAAATTATAAAGAGTTTTGTTAATAGGAACGCATGATTTTCTGAGTAGTTTAAAGTAGAAAATAAAAATTTCGTTCATATAAAGTTTGAAATTTAAATTTCTTCAACCTAAAGTTGCGGGCTCGTACCCGGCTGGAGTCGATACATGTTATGGATGTGAAACTCGTAGGCATATATATCATGTGATTATGATGCATGTAAAAGATCCCTTGAGTACCAAATTGTTTATCGTACTCTCGCCAAAATTAAATCACAGCAATGTTTAACATCCGAAGACACCTAGGATTGAAATTTAAGCGTCCAAATTTGATGGCGAAGCCACCACTAGATGATGCCACCATGAAATGATCCTCACATTTGGGGACTTACCGTGTCTGCAAAGACTTGGCTTCTAAAATGCAACCCATTTGGAAGGAAATAGATGGGTAGTTTTAAAAGTGGTGTTAACAATTTTAACCACAATACAGGAAAGAGTTACTAGTTGGACGGGACGAGAATGAGGAGTAGCGGAGATTGATATTTAAATAATACGGTTGTATGAGAAGTGAGATAGTTTAAATGGAAAAACCTTAAAAAAAACTTATATTTGAAAAAGATTGTTCATATAAATGTTAATATAGGTAGCGACATATCGGCGCAATACTTTTTCATTTACATCATAGGTTGTCAACGGGGACAATAACGCCGCATTGTGAGCGTTTGAGACTTTCAGGGGAGGGGGGCAATTAAAAAACCCAGAGTAAGTTAGGGGGGTTTGAGATGGTATGGAGGGGCATGGGCAGATAAACCAAAAAGAGTCTAAAAAAGAATTTAAAAAAAACGCGCTGATTATGTACTAACAAAAGTAAACTTTAATACTGGATACCTTATGTTGATTGTATGTATTATAAAATTATATATTCCAGGCAATAGCTATTTCATATTTCCAAGTAAAAAAAAATTGGGGGGGGGGATTAGAAAAATAAATTCTATTAGTTTACGAATATTTTTTAATTAAATTCTTACTTTCACTATGTATTATGTACGCTCTTATACCTCTGGAGAGGGGGAGGACGGTATAGAAATATTCACTAGAAAAGCGGGCGCCAGTTCGAAAAAGGTTGGGAACCTATGATTTACATTGAAGAAATTTCACAGAAATAGTCATAAACAAAATATAAAATGTTTATACCTTGCCATCCGAGTGGAACATACAACTCCAGCAATATATTTTAATAGAGTTTAATTCAAGAAGTGCACCTTGTCATCTCATAACAACTCTAATAGATCTCTCTACGTCTACCTACCATATCTACTATACTTTCTATATTAAACTACATAACTTAACAATAATAACTATTTGAATTCAAAAAAATACTTCTAAAAAAGCAAACAAATAATAGAACTTTCATAAGAATATCTTTCCACCGATTTTTGAAAATATTTTTATGCCTACTTTAACTATTCATTTGTGGCTTTTCAGGTCTTAGGGATTTTTTTTTAAAAAAAAATCAAAAATACAGAAATAATATGGTTTTGCACACATTTTTTTTCTTTCAAATTCACTTTGTTGCATTTGAATAAATACATTGGGGCCAAGATTTGAGAAGAAAAGCAGAAAAATTTCACATAGTTAACTTAGCGGTTACGAATACAAAATGGTTGGTGGACAAGAATCTTAAATCAAAGATGATCACTCCTTTTGATTTCTTATTATCAAATCACACACAGAGAGAACAGAGAACCAATTTTTCACAATGCATGAAAAGTTATTAAATCTAATTACTTTAAAATTGGCTTAAATAAATCTGTACGTATGTCTCTCAGCATTTAAGTTGTGTGCTGCGACTTATGCCACCTGCCTGATGAAATCAGAACGAGGTCCGCGAAATTCATTGCGGCTAAGAGCAAGAATTTACGTCTGTCGTTACCTTAGCCTTGAGCACCATGCAAGTGACAGTACGTTTTTGCTCGGTTCCACCCAAATTTAGAGGGAGGCTAGGGGCCTCCCACCTCTCTTCCCCTTCCACCAACCACACGTGAGGAATTGCGGCTCCACGGCTATTTAGAGTACCCCAATGCCGCAAAGGCACTACACATTTACAAACATGCATGTCTTCGGGATTCGAACCCAGTCCTTAATAATCGCAGTCAGCGTCGCTAACCACTACACAAGTTGGGCGACAGCATTTAAGAAAACCATCACAAGAAAAAAAAAATCTCAACTACAATTGATTCGAATAAAATATATGTGATATGTATGAATAAATACATAAATTTTTATCAACAGCTGAATAAACAATGAAACTGAAACCGAAACCTTAAGGTTTGATTCATAGAAATTCTACATTATTGTGTAGGTAGAGATATTTTGTTCATTTCTCCCTTTGATAGTAGTACTCATTTTTTTACTGTGTTCAATTGATTTTCTATACTTTTACAACGGAAAAGTTATGATAAAATATTACTAAACTGCATATCATTAAAGTGTTCATTTGCTTTAAACTACATATCATAAATGTTTTCATTTGTTATTACAATTATTTTATATAAAAATTTGTAAAATAAGAAAGAGAAAACTACAAATAGGGTATTTCCTTAATAACCATTTATCTGTCACAAAAAAAACTCTATGAAAAAAACTAATTTTTATTCCTTTGCACACATTGACACAATTTTATTCCATTGAAATCGTTTTTAGTGGAAATGCTGCGTATGATTTCCTTAGTACGACGCTTAATTTCGAAATTGTCAGTATTTATGCATCTTAAATGTATTGAAATATGTTCCACATCGTTTTCCGTTTCCTAACTTGGAGGTTTCTTTGGCATGAAATAACTTTCAACTGAAGTAAACGGGAAATATTTATCACTGATACACAAATTTGAAATAAAATTATAAAGCTTCTTTTAGAATAGTTTCGTACTAATGAAATGGGAAAATATTTCGTTTCTCAACATCAGCGATTCAATATTTTTTGTAAGATAGACAAAGAATTTTGAAAACGGCTATTTAGTATGTTACACGCGGATTAATTCACTTTCTTTAACTAATATATCTACAAAACCTTATTAAAAATATAGAATTTATTATCACACATAGTAAAACAATGCTTTAATTTTTAAAATTATGTTAAAATATACGTAAATCGTTTTACATTTATAACAAAAGGATTTTACAAAGAAATATAATTCATTAAAAAAACTGCTGTTAAAATATGCATTATACATTAATATATATTTTATTAATGTTGCCAAAATTTCAATGCACATATAAATATATACAATCAAAGCTAGAAAATCTATGCCAATAAAATTTTATTCATATCTATAAAAGTTTCAATTGTATATTAATTACAAAATTTGTCTTCACAAAATATATACTCCAGTCTAAATTATTTTTTCAAAAATTTTAAACTACATTGTTTTAGGAAATTCGAAATGGTACCATGAAAACTTATTAATATATAACACAATAAAATATCTATTTAATTCAAAAATGTAAGGGACAAACTGCAAGTACTTTGCAATTGGGAAAAATGCACATTAAAATATTTCTGGAATAAGCTCCTGATAATACAGCTTTCTGACTAAACATTTCTATTGTAGAAGCACACAACATTCAAAAAGTAGTGATAAGATCTACATATTCTACATTAAGATCTTTCGACACTAAGAAAAATACGAAATTGTTCACATTCTATATTCAATAAACTTTACGAAATTGTTCACAGCATATTATTCAATAATTTATAGACTATATAAAATCAAACAAAGCAAAAAAATCTAGATGATAATAATAACGAAATTTCCTAAAGTTGAGAATATTTCATCAAAATGAACTTACCATAATTCAGCATATCTGACGATAAAGCGTCATGAACCATGAATATATAGTTTTGTCATGTAATTGCTATTCTAAAAGCATTCCTGTTTAAAAATGTAAACAACCTTATAGTTTCGGCAATTTTATTCTTCATGGAACAAGTAATTTATTAGTGAGCTCCAGTAAATGACATTTTTCTAAAAATTGCCACTAAACGAGAGGGTTACAATACTTTTTTCTATTAACTGTAAATTCATCTAATTTAAGCGCAAATTTCTCTCTTACATTTGTACATTATAACTAAAACTTGAGTACACAGTGGAGTAACGAAGAGCATTTTGGCCCCCTACAAAGTCAGGTTTGGAGCCCCTAAGATGGATTTTACAAAGTACTTGGCGGCAGTCACGACTTTGGGCCCCCCGCAATGCGAGGATGTATGTTACGCCACTGTCAGTACATGAGGTGTAAAAAGGCATTAAGAAAGGAGCTACAATATTAATATTTTTATTCTTAGATACACAATACACCCCAAATAATTTGAACAAAAAAATTCCTCACAAAATTTAAGAACGCATAATTAAAATAATATATTAGACAACAGATATTACAAAAGATATTAATTCAAAACACAACATATTTAATATACATGGGATCAATTGTAATTTTCCCACAGAGAACGAAATTCAAATGCAGAGGTTTTGAAAAATCATAAAACAGAAAGTAAATTATTAACACCCACCTTCTGAGACAATTGGCACATATTTTAGCCCGAAGCTCCTTCTTAATAACTCTCATAAATGGTTTACCCACATAAATTACATCACCCGGTTGGTGAAAAGATTCTTTAAACGCAGCCATATCCAACTATGCAGCAATTGATACATCCAAACTAAATGGTTCACGATGTTATTACCATTATATTTATGCTACTCACCGATTTTAACCAATAGGCATTAACGGTAGAGTTTCGGTTTAGAAATTCTTTAGCTCTCCGTCATTTCTTTTTTTTTTATCTATTCTGTTTTGCACACTGACGTTTCGTCTAGTTTTTATTTAAACAAGTATTGACCTCGAAATAACATGGGACGGATTGTTTCCCAAGATTGTTCACGTGCAGTTACGAAAGTTGTAAACCAGCTATTTCATGCGTTTCATAATTTATGGGGTGGGGGGCTCTTTTCCTGATTCAGTAAATCATTTTCGTTTTAATTTCGTTGACAGATAAAAAGTTCGTTAGCTTCCAATTGTTCTAACGCTTTAAGGCGGTCGTGTTTTTAGATAAGTTTATCTTCAGTCATTGAATAGCTATATTCTTTGTATATGCAAACCGAAACTGGTCTGAAAAATCGTGCTTTTAATTTTGCAATTATATCATTTTTAACATGTTTTTATTAACAAAAATTACTTTCTTTAGTCCTTTATAAAAACATGATAAATTAAAAACTTTTTAACATAATATACTTGTTTATCTCTACAATCAGGGGGGAAATTAAAGATTTGACTACAGTGAGTAATCGGTTAACGGACACTTTCACGAAAGATTTTTGTGTTCGGATAACGAACACTTTCAAGAAAGATTTTTTTGTGTTTGGACAACGAACACAGTCGGATAATGTGAACAAAACGAATTCCAACGAACACTTCTCGGCTCTGAAAAAAAATTAATATTAAACATTTGTTATTTTGCAAACAAAATAAGATCAGTTAAAGGAGAAATGTTTAAAGCATGCTTAGAATTGATAATTACTAAAAGAAACTTGAATTAACAATGAATTTAAAGGTCATTCAATAATTATTATTATGACTAAAATCAATACACACTTGAATACTTGAATTTCAATATGAATAGCAATATTTTTTTTTCTGACAGCTTATAAGTTATGGGCGAGTGGATTTGCTGACATGGTGAATAAATTAAGCGAGAATTCTTAATTTTTTCAAACAGTGCAGACTATAAAATATAAAGGTGCCGATGACGCACTACCGCCGTAAAAATACGTGAAATATGAAAAACAGACTAAAAATCGTTTTTCATCTTTCCTGAATTATGTTGCTTACCTATTAAACTTCAAAGTTCTATTGCAAAAAAATATTCCAATAGAATATTCATACAAATTAGACAATCAAGAATTAGAATTGGGGGTGAATGAGGATGACATAGAAGAGCTCATAATGGGACATGAAGATGAACTGACGACAGAAGAACTCCAAGAAATTTTGAATGAAGAACACCAAGAAACACAGCGAAATGTGTGTCTCCTTCTGAACAAGAGGAAGACGAACGAGGACCAATGCCGACACATCTGCCATTAAAGATCTTTTGAAAAAGTGGGAGGATGTCAGAGCAAAAAATGGTCTTAGAATGGCACCCAAACCAAGCTGATGTCAGTAGGGTTGGGGATCTTTACAACGACAATGCTATTAATTATTTCCGGAAAATCCTGAAAAAGAGAGAAAAGCAATCGACATTGGGCATGTTCTTCAACGCCTCATAAGCAAAAAATGAAAAGGACTGATTAATATGCTAGACTATATATATGTATGTATTATTTTTTAAAAACTTACTAAGAATTTATACATTTTTTAAAATTTAATTTTTAGGGTCTCCAGAACGAATTAATCGATTTCACATAGAAGTCTATGGCGAATCGATGATCGGTTAACGAACAATTCGGATAGCGAACATAGTCTTGGAACGGATTATGTTCGTTAACCGATCACCCACTGTACGAATGCCAGCTCTATAAATAAGATTTAACCGCGCGAAAAAAACGGCCTAAAGTTTTAGCGTAGGGTATCTCATAACCTAGCATGCTTCTTACATTATGTTTTTATCGCAAAATTTGTGTATACAATTTTTCAAACGTAAATTTAGTTTTTCTGTTCTTTTTATAGGGGTATTCAGTACATTGTTTATACACTCCTTTAATCTCTTCGTGAGTGAGTGCGATGTTTTCACCGGATTTTAATTTTTGTTTTAAATCTGCATCTTTTTAATTAAACATATAGGAATAAACTTCTCTATTCTTTAAATTTAAAAATTTTGGAATTTCTTTTTTTATTTTCTCTTATTGTCCCAGCAATAGTTTTTTTCCCCAAAAGTTTATCTGGAAGTGGATAAGATGTGTACCAGTTGTCTTCTTTAAAATTACGTTCTTCCCAAATGTTTTTGTGTCTCTACACATGTAAAACATTTATTTTCAACAATGTCTCCCTCTTCTAAATCTGGATTGATTTAAGTGGAGGAATCATTCTTGCTGTAATAGTCTTCTTCATTTGATTCTTTCTCATCATAACCGCGAGGAGAATTTCTACATCCGAAAATACTGTTATATTATATCTATTAAATACTGCATCCATTAAATTACTTAAATATCTTATTTCTTCATCATAACTACAAAAATAAACCATAGCATAACGAAGATTTAAAACGTGCTCATGAATTCCCCTACAAGCTAAAGCTCCTCAAAGGACATGACCCTGAAGTAAGCTACACGATAAACTATCCATTTTCCAAAAAAGGCTTAGTAAGAGCACTGAAAAAAGACGGTGGGTATGACACACCCTGCGCTAGAAGTGTCGGGTTAAGAAAAAACGAAAGTGTTCTAAAGAGGAATTTTTGGAATTAATTCATTTATTATTATTAATAGTATTTTATCTTAAACCCTTTATTTTATATAGTCCCTAATTTCAATTTTTTTCATGTGGGGATCCTTTCTAAGCTTCTATAAAACCCGATTGGGTAACGCTGTTTTAATCAAAAAAAATATTTTCGACAGAGGCGTAACAATCACCGTATCAATGATACGGGACCCCCAAGCTATAGAAGCCCCAACACGTGTAAGCAAATAATCGTGAAATATTAAGGAGCCCCCAAAATGAGCCCTCGAGTTATTTTGATACAGCGCCAAAGGCGTAGCTACCACCATATCAGTGATACAGGGCCCCCAAGCTACAGGGGTCCCAATATGTGTAATACCGAGCCCACTCAAAATCAGCTACGCCAGTGTACAAGGCCCACTTAAGATTAGCTACGCCAGTGTTTTTTGAATAATTTTACGTTGATGTTTGTTGCTATATATTACATGTATAGTTTTTGTTATATACAGGATAGTTTATATAGTTTGTTGCTATATACAGGAATAGTTTTTCTCCTTCATGAAGTAAAATATAATCGACATTATCACCTGAAGATAAACATTTTTAATTCTGAAGATGCAGTTTTATTTTCCACCCCTTGTGAGATTCTGATTAATAGCACGGTTATGTAAGATCACGTTAGTAATAAAATATTCACAAAATTTTGAAATTTGGGGGCATAGGACCTAATGATGTGATAGAGAGTGTCAATTTCCCCACATTTTCAAAAACATATGATTCAACGCATAACCAAGTGATATAGATTTTTTTATTTTTTCCGAAACTGATATGACCCCCCTTTTACCCTGAGCCCGTTTATCGTTGGGTTTTGGAACACACTGTATAATAGATGATGAGGAAAATAAAATAAAAAATTAATTTCTATATTTAGTACTGCTACAAGTGGAATAAAGTTTAAATATTTGAGCTTCAAATATGGTGCAAAGTAATTTTCGTTAAAGAAAAATACAGGCATT
This sequence comes from Trichonephila clavipes, assembly GCA_019973935.1. Taxonomy (NCBI): domain Eukaryota; kingdom Metazoa; phylum Arthropoda; class Arachnida; order Araneae; family Nephilidae; genus Trichonephila; species Trichonephila clavipes. The sequence goes on along the minus strand of BMAU01001238.1, from coordinate 723,072 downwards.
TTAGTACTTTTTAACATTTATTGCGATGAGGGGACACCAACTAAGCCCAGATTGTGGGGCATTACGGCGGTAGCAATCGGCGGTGGATCGCCAAGACAATTTGTGGTGACCGTCTGAAGATTAGCAATTAGTAATCATATACGGAAATAGTCAAGATTGGCTGATAGTATGCAGACTAAGTCTTCTACTGACTATAATTTCAAGAACTAACTTTAGATAAAAATGTTTTATTTTTAATGTATTTTGAATTGTTTGATAAAAATGCATCACAATAGTACTTATTATATTTATGGATGTTATTATGTTTATGTGTGTGTGTGTTTTTATGTGACAGTGATTAATTTTAAACAGTCGAAAATCTTCAAAGCTAATATTAGGAAAGAATTTAATTTAAGTATTCTGTGCAACATGAATTCTTAAGAGGACTCAAAAATTTTATTTCTCAAAACACATAGTAATATTTTTTCCGTGTACTATTTTATACATTCATAAATGATGGTACTTCATTGTTTTATTTTACTATAAAAATCTGAATATTATACTAATTTTAGAATTTTCAAGTATGTGTGAGTGCGTGTAGTTAAACGGTACTTCACGCATATATTTTATTACATTTTATATGTATGGTTTTAAATTTAAGTTAAAGAACGGTATTTTCATCACGATTTTGCTATTTTTACAAGTGTGTGTGTAATGTCTACCATTCTCATATCCTCCCAAATGTGCAGTCAAACATATTTTTTTTTTCATTTTGTAGATTGTCGGGAACAAGGAACAGTAAGAATAAATTATTGAATAACTAATTAGCATTAATTAATAACAAAAGTATTAATAATAAATAGTTAATTAAATTTTACGTACTATGTACATGGGATTACAATCGATCAGAAAAAAAACATGGGCTATGGCAGGGGGTCCGGACTCGTGGAGCCTCTCTTCCTTTGTGTTTGCCACTGATACTGGTGGACCACAACACTTGGAAAAGTTAGAAATATCCCGTACCCTGGGAAAGTCTGCGGACCCATGATCTAAGTAGTTACACGAAAAAACATCCGGTACATTTAGCAGATTTATTAGAATTAAATTTTTTTAAAAAAAAAATTTACTGTCAAAATGACAGAGCACGATAAAGCGAAAGACCGAAAAAAACTTAAATCCGAATGATTCGTCTGTGAAGGGAGACCGCTGGTGTTCGAAACGTTGAAGTGTACATTGTGCTACTTACAACTCATTGTCAGTGGCATAATGTATATCCCACATCGCGGAGGGGCCAGGGTTCTAGGGGGCCTACAACTTGAGTGATGCCAAGTACGCAATTCTTTGTAAGATCCATATTGGGGCCCAAAACCTGACTTTGCAAGGGGAACCTAATATTTTCCATTACGACACTGCTCATTGTACTACTCACTTATTGATAATCATCACCATTGGTTATTTATATTACCGAGAAGTTGTTCTAAACCTAAAATCATTCAATCAAACTTATCCATCTTTTTATTGAAAATTCAGCTCCTTTGTAGCAATATTAAATTTTAAAATTTTTAATTCAAAACTCAAACTCAGTGGCGCAACAGTCCATGAGGGCCAGGACCTACTGTGCCCATCCCAGTATACGTGACCATTGGGCGCTGAGATGCATGAGCAGATGTCCCGATCAGGTGGTCAGTTTGAAGCAAGACCCCAGTATTGAAATCTCCAAACAAGCTTAGTACTTATTTATCGATCCAATGCAGTTGGGATGAAAAGCTAAGTTGATCTTGCCCATCCCTGGATTACGCTACCACTCGACCACTGGGCCTTATTTTTTTTAATTATTTTCTCCTTATTTCCATACCATAGAATATCTTTTCCATATAGGAAGAATCCGATTAATAATATTCTTTTATCTCCATATAACCACAATCCACCCTTACATAAATGTGAGGAATTTATCAGCTCTTGGTAACATCCCATTTGGTCCAAACATTCGTATCCAATGATTAAAAGTTAATTGATATGTCAATAAAAGAAGAAATACCGTTACGAAATTAAAGTGATGCCTAAAAATATTTTTTACTAAAGGAAATACTTGGTAGAGTCCTTCTCAAATTTTCCATATTTGCGACCCAATTTTCAATCATAATTTTCATCGCGCCCCCTCCATACAATAACAATGTATTGAATTCAAAAATAATGTACTTTGACGCTAAAGTTATAATACGACTTTAATTATAAACTGTACAAATTATCGAGATAAGTATTAAATTCTGTGTATAATTTTATATATGACAAGCCCATGGTGTCCTTGGTAGTTATTAAAATTGTTCTTAAATTATGTGGTTAAATTAATAATAAAATACATCGTGTGCAGTACTGATATATTTATAAGTGTATTATATCAGTGTAAATGTGCATTTTATTTTTTTTATTAAGTCAGAATGTATTTTTTTGTTTCCTTTCAGGAAAATAATATTTTTAAATCATTTTTATTTTTGACTTTTCGATTATTTTGACTTTTGATATTCGATTTTTGAATTATCCCTCACACGTAGGATTATCAAGCCCTCCAATGGGAGCGCGCCCCACAATTTGAAGAACACTGATTTAAAGCATTTTCCTACTTTAAAAAAAAATTAATTCTCTTCCTACGGAATCTTCGGAAAGTTCCTCGGGCATCTGGGTTTCTAGGAACTCTTAATCGCGTATCTGGTAGTGTGCTAGATGAAATGGCTTTTGTTGAAATTTCATGCTAGGGAAGTTCTTCATGGCTATTGAATTCCCTTCCTGAAAGTGTTGTATTATTTTATCTTCTTCTCACTATCTTTTCTTCTAAAGTATTTACGGAAGATTGTAAACACCACATAAAAAAATAGAAATTTTAATATAAAAAAACATCAAATCTCGTGAAGAACTTTTTCGCACCACCAGCCTTCCACTACAAAATGATACAAAATACAAGCATCAAGACACTTATTTACATAACAATAGCCTGAATTCAAGAACACTTCTTAGCTGCATCTCACTGAATACTCATTAAGGCACTGCCTCTTCAATAGTTAACAAGAACTTCTGCTTCTCATCTTAAAAGTACTAGAAAAACACTTAAAGTTGGTGAGATTCATGAAATATGTAAATGACACCACACACACACCAACACACATATTTTCCAATTCCAATGAGACGGGTGAAATTAAAAATAATAAGACAGCTAATGACGGAAAATTTTCGACTGGAAATATTTCCTCAATAACTGGTATCATAAAATGTAAATTTAGGGTTGTATCGAAGAATTAGAATGAATTTGAGATTTTTTTGCGACACCCGACTTTTTTTTTACACAGTAGCTACGTTCCTTATTAAACCGTGCAAAAAGAATTCGTATGAAAAAATACATGCAGCGTTTGATAAATTTGGGGACAGATTCCTCTCACAACTTTGTAAAATGAAAAACTTGAAATATTTTCCCAAGAAACCGTGCAAAAAAAAGTAATAATGAAGACCATGTAACATATATTTATAAAACAAAAACAATTCCTTTTTATTTTTAAAAAAATAAAAATTAGAGTACAGAGTGGAAATTCAGTCCATAAGTACATAAATTCGATCAAATAGTCCTCGTCCAAAGGTTTTTACACACAAGCTTTTATTTAACTTGCAATGTAAATTGTTCGGGTGAAATTTTACAACTCAATTTTGAAGCTTATGTCTTCAACCGATTGAGGTGAAATTTTGTATACTCGTTTAGTTTGAATGACAATGCATGTTTTGATCATTTATATCCCGATATCGCAATTAGTTAAAAATATATCAATTTTAGTAATTTGTTCTCGGGTGGAATCTTGCAACTCAATTTTGAAGAGAGAGAGAGAGAGCTGATATCTTCAACAGAGTGAGCTGAAATTTTGTATACACGTTTAGTTTAAATGACAATGAATGTTTTGACGATTTATACTCCGATGTCGACCTAGTTACTGTAACGATCTTGTTCAGGTGTTAAGGTGAGCATCTTTACGATAACAAAGAAGACCGGGGGCGTAGCTCAGATGGTATAGCGCTCACTTAGCATGCTAGAGGAACGGGGATCGATGCACCGTGCCTCCAATTATTATTTCTTCGTGTAAAATATTTTTTAAAATTCATTTGATTTGTACAACGGGATATTTTACAATGCTTCCACTCAGCATACGTACAACGTATGTTGTACGTATGCTTTTTTACTGTTCTAGTATTTTTATTATCTAGTAACGTATTTTTACTGTTCTAGAACGAACGCTAAGAAAGGCAAATCTATCAAGCTATTTCTATTTACTTTGAAACATTCTATGTGATATCTATTTACTCAATTATAGTTTCTCCCGTAACACTTTTAATTTATCTAGTTACTGTAACTTGTTCAGTTGTTAAGGCTAGAATATTTACAATGACACAGGTGTCGACCCGGAGCGTAACTCAGATGGTAGGCGATCGCTTAGCATGCTAGAGGTACGGGAATCGATATCTTTCTAATAACAAAATTGCTAGCGAAGTTATTATATGCGAGAATAATATTTTGAGTTTTTTTTTTAATCATAAAAACTAAGCGATGATGTTGTTTCGAACGCGGATACAAATGTTACTAATTCAGGCCTCTAAGCGACCAATCCACGCGAAATCTCCGGAAAAAGTTAATAAAAGGAAGAGATATTCGATTTCACATTGCGTTATTTGTTAAAGTTTAAATTTTTTTCTCGGGCTTAATTTTTAAGTTAATATCTTCAAACTTCATATATAGACTACAAACAACGGTAATTTTTAAACAAAAACTGTAATAAAAATAATGCTTAATATTTCTCGCAATTTTTTTTTTATAAACCGTAATTTTTAAGCAATTTTTTCACAATCTTTGTACAGATTAAAGATAATATTTTTCCACATGCGGAAAAAATGTTTCGTGAGTTTATTTTTATAAATAAAGAAATTATTAAGTATTTAAATAAAATTTTGAGTATTCTTTGAAAAATCGTAAAAAAAAACTTTTTTGACATTTTATATTTTAAATGACTGATTCTAAAAGAAGAAAGCATGAACTTTCTTAGTGTGGAATATCATTTCATTAACGTAAAAGCAAATGCAATCGGAACGATTTAGAAATCGTTTTCATAAAAACGTATCGGTTTTGACTGATTTTAGAAACAATCGTAGAAAATAGAAAATATTATTTTGTAAAATAATTTATTTCGTATTATGGCGAAGAAAATGATCTTTCCGATTCTGTAATTATTTTTTGTCTGAGTCTCATAAAATATTAGATCGTGTTTTAAATGTGTGTTAAAATATTAGATCGTGTTTATTCCAGGCGTTTTGCCTGGAATAAAAAAAAGGTCGAAAAATTGGAGCTTCGCCGCCTGGCGGAGAAAAATAGCAATAATTATGCGTTTTAAAGTTTTTAATTAATATCTTTTTAACTAATTGCATTTTTCGAATATAAATGGTCCAAACAGATTCCTTGGGCCTTTCCCAATAACTCGTGCGGTTCGTGAGAAGATACACCTAGTCTTATAATCGCATACATTTGTTTACCTTCGAATTTTAATAGTGTAGATATTAATTAAAGCAATTTTTTCGGGTGGAATCTTGCAAACGGTATAATTCTTTTTTTTAAATAATGATATTTTCTGTTTTTTACAATTTTTTTCTGAAATAAGTCAAAATCGATGCGTTTTCATGAAAAGGATTTTTGCAAAATCGTTCCGTATGATTTTTTTTTCGTGTTATTGAATCGATATTCTGCACTAAGAAAATTCAGACTTTTCTCATTTAGAGAATCAGTCTTTTAAAAAATAAAATACCTAAAACTTTTTTTTATGATTTTTCAAAAAATACTTAAATTTTTAATAAAACATTTATAAAAACTTCATCATCTTTAAATATAATTGCACGAAAATATTTTTTCGTTAGTAGAATAGTATTATCCAAATTCTGCACAAAAATTGAAATAAATTTGGTTTAAAACTACGGATTTAAAAAAAAATGTGTCTTTCGTTTTTAATATAATATTATAGTAAAAGCAAAAAAAAAATTGGTTTTAATATTTTAATTAATTTTGCTTTGTCTAATGTTGTTTTGGTCTTTCAGTGTTTATCCCCTCTTTTTCCATTATCATCTTGTTGCTGCCCGAGTGAAATACCTATCATATATATGTGACCTGGCGGGAAAAAAGGTTGAGTACCCCTTAGCTGGACTGTTCAAAATTAACTGGCAAACGACCTTGCAACAATAATGCGTTGAATGAGACTAACAGACTGAGAAACTTTTGTCCAGCGATAACTAGAAGGTAAAAAAAAAGTAAAAGTTAAAAAAAAAATTTTTTTTTAAACAAATTTTTATTTAAATGCTCTAAAAAGAATAAAATAAACTTTTCTTTTAAAACTTTTTTTTGCTATCAACATATAAAGTCGTTACACAATTTACGATATAAAAGCTTGTCGCGAGATTTACCTGTGTAAACAAGCAACTTAAATAACTTGATATGATTGATTTTAATTTTTAAAATTTTCTAACTACGAGTACTTAAATCTAGCGACAAGCTTTTACATCGTAAATCGTGTAACGACTTGATAAGTTGAGAGCAAAAAATAATTTTAAAAGAAAAGTTTATTTGATGTAAGAAGAGGCTTCAAGCAAAAGCGCAAATAGCAGAATCAGTTACAATAGAGCACTGGTTCCCAACCGATTTTTGGGCCATGCCCCACCTAGGCATTTCTAAAATCCTGATGCCTGATGCAGAATCAGTTATAACAGAGCTTCAATAGCAGCTAATTTTTTAAGTCTCATCTTACATATCACCGCAAAAATCTTTTCGATGTTCTCAGCGGTGGGGCAGTTATAAATTATAACCATGGATTTGAATCGTGCAGCAACTAGAGTTGCCCACATACATTATATGAGATGGCGGATGAAGTTTTTTTTTTCAAAAAGTGTTTCCTATATAGAGCTTTGACCTTCAATGTGTGTTTTTGGTTCCAAGTTGTTTCTTTTATAATTTATCCGGTATATAAATGAATACCAACAGCTGCAAGTGTATAGTTTTTCGAAAGAATTGGGCATTTGAAGGTTCTTGATTTACTGCGCTGTGGATCTGTGTGTTTTCATTTTGAGAAAGTGGAGAGGGGGAAGAGATCAAAAGGTTATCCGTTTTAGTGAGAGTATATTTATCGTTTGGAGTTAGCTAGATAGTTTGCATGTTTAGGATCAGTTTTATTTCAGTCAACATGACAGAGTGAAATATTTAAGAGAGATTGTGATTTCTTTAACTTCACGAATGAATCAAATAGCGAAATAGAGGAAGGTAATTTTTCGAATATAAACTGTAGATCTTTGGCTATTGAAATAGTTGATTACGTTGATAAGAGGACAGGATAAGTTTTGCTAACATTTTTTTTAACATTTGTCATCTTAAATTTGATTAGAAATTGTTCAGCAAAAATTTCATAAAATAATATGCTTCTTGTTTTGTTTTTTTATTATTTTGTGGTTTCATAAAATCATTTTTTTTTATTACTTGCTTACGTATGATTGATTTTTAAGAAAAATACGTGTGCTTCCAGTTCGATAAAGTGTTTCACTTTTAGTATTTCTACATTTTTAAGTTTTCATAATTTAGAGGAAGGGAACTACAAATGCAAACAAGACATAAATTTAGTTGAATAATTTTACATTCTTTTTTATTTTGATATTTTGACGCTTGTCAAAGAGGTTTGGGCTACCTTGGAAATTTCGAATTATTCTGTAAATGTTTTATTGTTCTGTTCAGTCTCAAAGTGTAAGGATATTTGGAAAAAAATGTGTATAATGATAAGGTGACCAATCTTTTTACAAATAAACGGAGGACGGAAATTGTAAAAAAATTCCAACTTATATATATATATATATATATATATATATATATATATATATATATATATATATATATATATATATATATATATATATATACGAAACATTTTATTCATTAAAACAAAAATTCACTAACTACGGAAAAGTGGAGTTGTGTGCATTAAATTGTGTTATTTTCTGTATGATATAACATAGGTCTTAAAAAATTAATATATGTAAGATTTTTTCCCTTTGAAACATTTGTTAAAAGGTTGAGTCATATCCTTTTCAGAGGAACATAAATCTCAATTTTATTTATTACTGCATTCCGAAGCAGCGCCATCTAGTGAGCTTTCGTAGCTCCGGCTTGAATAATTTTTCGGCAGAGGCCAACTAACCACTGCTTGTTCAACAGGTCGCGTCTTACCGCATTTCCGCGCCCAGCGCGGCACCACCAGTCCTAACATCCAAGAATGAGAAAGGTTTATTTCCCCGTCTTCTAAAGGTATAACTCAACTTTTAATTAACCTAATTCCTGCATTTCTTTCTCTTTGTAAATATCCCCTTTTGTAAATATTTCCCTTTAACTTTAAATAAATTCTCTTTTACTTTGAAGTATTTGTGTTTAAATGACTTAGATTCAATTAATAATTCATCACTCACCCTTAAATACTTACCCCTAGACAAGCCACCTCGCCAATCTAAAATCCCGCCTTCTGAAGAGTCTGATTTTTATTCGAAGATTTATTCGGACTCCCACAGAAATAATTGGGGGATCGCCTGGGATTTGATTTCGAAAATCTTCTCTAAATAATAAGTTGATAACCTTCTAGCTCTCTTCTTCTTTAAAAAAAAAACCATTTTTGGCTGCAAGCCTAATTTACAAGCGGACTGAATCGAAAATGCGGATTGCCTCTCATAACATACTAACATTTAGGTGCATAAAACAAAGCGACTCAGTCAGAGCTTCACGTTATTTCTGCAGTGTACAACTCCAGTTCAAGTCCAGTGAACACATCCAGGAGCCTTTGAAGTTTGTTTTCAAGTAATTAATCACACGTCGTCAACTGTATCAGGTACTTTTTATATTGTTCTTCAAAAGGAAAAAAATCTAAAAGAATACGTGAGTCACCGTTAATTTGATTATGAAAAAATTGTTGTAGTCGATTTCATGAAGTAATTTATATTTTTAAATATGATGTGTGTTTTTCTGAAATACTATTTTTCTATGTGTATAGAAATCGTATCAATTAAAATTTTCTACAAGTATATCTTTTAAAATATTAAGAAAGCCGTACGTAATATTCAAGTGTTTTATTTGTATGTCATTTATTAACGAATCGCATTGAATTAATTTTATGCGTGTATGAAAAGTTTGCGTTTCTTCAGTTACGTCATCGACCTTGAACTAAGAGATTAATGTTTTCCATTCCTAAACGTTTTGCAATTTAGATTACTCATATAGTGTAACATTTCTTTTTCCCGCAGCTGTGTGGTAATTAATTATTTTTTACGAGTATTCGAGAAATATATTTTGAAAGAAATATGCTATGTTTTTTAGAATTGATGAAAGATCATGTATAATCTTATTTTAAATGATGCATAATATCATTCAATATATAAGTATTTAGAGCTCATTTTTGACAGAATTATTATGCTTTCTATTTAAACATGTGTTTATCCTTAAAATTTGATGATGAGATCCTAAAAAGATTTTATTTTTATTGGTGTAATAAAAAATATATATGAGGTTTTTCTTTAAGTGACTAACTTCTAATTGTTTGCATTTTTCAGCAAAGCACTTTAAATGATTAACTTTTTCATATCACAATAAATTTAATCACAGTTCCTAAACAAGTTTTGCATTTATTATAACGAAATGAGAACTGATATATCAAATGGTTTAAAAAAAAAAGGTTTTGTTTTTAGTTGAAATTAATGATTTGACTACTTTAAATTAAGCATTACGTATTTTATCTCGCACTGTTGTCTTTACACGTTACTGGTTTAAAATATTTCTAAATGAATAGAATTTGAATATTTCAATGTAAATTTAGTGTATTTTGATGCAATATCATTTTAACTTGAGAATTTTTGTAAATGCAAACGAGAATTGCCAATAGCAACATCATTGTTTTTGTTTGAACACGTGACAATTTTGTTTATTCCTTTGGTTACTATCTAAACTTAATTTAAATTTTAAAATGGCGTATCTTGGCAAAGGTCGACGCGAAGATTTATTTGTCTTAGCCACGGAATTAAATTTAAAATTCGATAAATCTATGACCATCGCCACACTTAAAGATCTAATTATTGGTAGTGAAAATTATGACGAAGAACTGACCAAAAACATACATTCAACGATTGTTGAGGATCGCAAAGTCAGAGAAGAAAATTTACGCATTGAAGAGCAAAAAGAAAAATTACGCATTGAAAAGCAAAAAGAAAAATTACGCATTGAAGAACGAGAAGAAAAATTACGCTTCGAACAACTGAGGTTAGATGAGCAAAAACGCAAATATGAATTTGAGTTGGAAAAGTTAAGAATCCAAACACAATCCAAGTTAGGCGCTGATACATCCAAAGAAAATGATACTAAATTTCTCGTCAAAGAAATTTCAAAGTTTATACATCGTTTTGATTTGAAAGAAGACATCAGTCTTTATCTAAAATTATTTGAACGTCAAGCGCAGAGATTGAATATTGTTCAAGAAAACTTGGTTTCTCATCGGTTAGGCTTGTTACCGACGGAAGTATCTCACATCATAGCGAGAGAGCCTGACGATAAAGCTAACTCTTACGAACACGTTAAAGATTTACTGCTGAAACGCTTTAAACTAACTCCAGAAAAGTTTCGACAACTATTTGTCACTCACCAAAAAGCACCTGAAAGAACATGGATTGATTTTTACCATGAGTTAAACACTTACTTCAACGGATGGATAGATGGATTGAAGATAGATACTTTCAACAAGTTATCAGATCTAATCATAACAGATCAACTCAAACGAAAAACTCCTTTTGAATTTAAAGAATATTATCTTGATGAATGGGCAAATATGAACTCCCCTGTTCAATTAGCAGAAAAACTAGAAGAATTCGAGAAGACTTTAAAAGGACTCTGAAACAAAAATCTAGCAGTCCATTTGCGAAGAAACAAGAATTCAGATTCACAGAAAAGAATCGCAGGTATGCAGCACCAGGAAAATTCGAGTATAACAGGAAAGATAAGTTTCCAGCGTCAACGAATTACAACAAACATCACGAAGCCCCTGTTACCAAGTACGAATCTGTTAAAAGATATCAAGACAGCGCGCAGAAAGGGTATTACAACAAAAATTACGAGAAACACTCAAATCACAATGCTTCCAAGCATGCTCAGACGAAGTATTCAAAATCGCAGAAATTCAAAGAACCTCCAAAAGAAACTTGCACACTCATCGTTAAGGAAGGTTTACGTACTAAAGAGATATTTTTTGGAATGGTGAAAATCACGGCGCTGATAGACAGTGGTAGTACCGTAAGTTTGCTTCGAGAAAATACGAGCAGAAGAATAATTGGATCCAACAAAATTATCAAAGAACAAGATGCTTCTCACAGGTATTGGTGAAGCACAAGTGACAACTATCGGTTCCTTTGAACATGAGTTCAAAATAGATGATGAAAATTACTCGTTAACTTGGCATGTTGTACCGACTGATAAATTAAAATTCGAAGCAGTTATTGGATCAGATCTTTTGGAACAAGCATCGATAAGTTTTACTAAAGAAGGAGTTAAATTCAACAAATATGAGAATCATGCACAGCTTATGCAAATATCTGCTGAAAATCTTCAAGAAGAACTAGACCTACGTCATGTTGAAAATCGTCAAATCAAGAAGGAACTTGAAAAGTTAATTCAAAACTACAAGCCAGAAAAAACAGCATCTACTGACGTCACAATGAGAATTATTTTAAAAGACGAAGAACCAGTCTGTCAACACCCTCGTCGACTAGCTTTCACAGAAAGACAAGAAGTAAACAAACAGATAGAAGAATGGCTCAACGAAGGCATTATACGTCCGAGTTCTGCGGAATATGCGTCCAATCGTAATGGTAAAAAAGAAAGATGGATCTTCGAGAATGTGCATTGACTACAGAAAATTGAATCAGAAGCTTGTGAAAGATAAATTTCCGTTACCTATCATCGAAGATGTTTTAGACACTTTGGAAGAAGCAAAGGTATATTCTACATTAGATTTACGCAATGGTTTCTTTCACGTCGATGTTGACGAAGATTGCAAAAAGTATACATCCTTTATCGTCCCAGATGGACAATTTGAATTCAACAAAGTTCCTTTCGGACTAAGCACAAGTCCAGGAGTTTTCCAACGCTATGTATCAAGTATATTTAGAGATCTTACTCGGAAAGGAATTGTAATCAGTTATTTAGATGATCTCGTCATTCCGGCGAAAAACGAACAGGAAGGTCTTGAAAAACTTAAAATTATTTTTGAAGTCGCAAAGAAATACGGATTAGAAATTAAGTTCAAGAAGTGCCAATTCTTAAAAAAGAAAATTGAATTTCTAGGTCACATTGTAGAAAGCGGAACTATTAAACCATCTCCTACGAAGACACTAGCTGTCCGAAAATTTCCAGAACCAACAACAATAAAACAAGTACAAAGTTTTCTTGGTTTAACTGGATATTTCCGCAAGTACATCAAGGATTATTCAAAGATAGCTAAACCACTCAGCGATTTAACAAGAAAAGAAAACCTCTTTGTTTTTTTTCGGGATTCAACAAAAAGAAGCATTTGAAAAATTGAAGAAAATCCTGTCCGAAGGCCCAATCTTGCACCTTTACAAGTATGGAAGAAAAACAGAACTGCATACAGACGCATGTAAACAAGGGTACGGCGCAATTTTGTTACAAGAAGCAGAAGATGGAAAGTTACATCCCGTTTACTACATGTCGAAAAAGACAAATACAGCAGAAGAAAAGTATGACAGCTACGAATTAGAGGTACTAGCAATTATCAACGCATTAAAGAAGTTTCGTGTTTATCTTTTAGGACAACACTTTAAAATAGTAACTGACTGTTCAGCATTTCAGAAGACTATGCAAAAAAAGGAGCTAATTACTCGCATAGCCAGATGGGCGCTTCAATTAGAAGAATTCGATTATGAAATAGAGCACAGAGATGGAAGTCGTATGAAGCACGTTGATGCTCTTAGCCGATATCCCGTAATGATGGTATGCAATGATACATTAACTTCAAAGCTTAAAAAAGCACAAGAGGAAGATGACAACATCCAAACATTGAAATCACTTCTAGAGAAACAAGAATCAGAAGAATTTTTTGAGCGAAATGGTATACTCTACAAGTACTTAAATGGTCGAGAATTAATTGTAACACATAAAGCAATGCAAGCTGAGCTAATTAAATTGATTCACGAAAATGGTCATTTCTCAGTAGGAAATGCAGAAGAAATTGTGAAACAGGAATTTTTTATCCCAAATTTATCCAACGTCGTTAAAAAAGTAATAGTTAATTGTGTTCCATGTATCTTAGCTAATAAGAAAACTGGCAAAAAGGAAGGGTTTTTTAATCCTATTTCTAAGGAAAGCATTCCTTTAAGTACGTAACATGTTGACTTCATTGGTCCTTTACCCTCCACAAACAAAAGTTATCAACACATTTTCACCGTAGTAGACGCATTTACCAAATTTACTTGGCTATATCCCGTCAAAACTGTGTCTGCTGAAAGTGCCCTCGAAAAACTAAAACAACAGCAGAAAACCTTTGATAATCCCATCAGAATTATCTCTGATAGAGGTTCAGCGTTCACTTCAAAATTATTCAACGACTACTGTGATGAAGAAAACATTCAACATCTACAAATAGCAACAGGTGTTCCTCGAGGAAACGGACAAGTTGAACGAATTCATCGAACTTTGATTCCAGTTCTCACCAAACTATCATTAGACGACTCAACGAAATGGTACAAATACGTCGACAGATTACAGAGAATACTAAATAGTACTATAAGTCGCAGTACAAAATGGAAACCATTCGAACTATTAGTGGGAATCAAAATGCGTAACAAGGAAGACATCCTAATCAAAGACTTACTTCTAGAAGAAATGGCGAAAGAATTACTAGAACAACGCGAATTTTTAAGAAACGATGCAAAAAAGAACATCGAAACCCTGCAGTCTGAAAATAGAAAGACGTATAACAGAAGAAAGAAAGCTTCGTTATACAAAGAAGGTGATTTAGTAGCCATCCAAAGAACCCAATTTGGAGCTGGACTGAAACTAAGACCAAAGTTCTTAGGCCCTTACAAAGTAACAAAAGTTAATTCCAAGGATAGGTATGAAGTGGAAAAGGTTGGTCAGCACGATGGACCGAACTCAACCACCACCTCAGCTGATTTGATGAAAAATTTTTATGCTTAATTGAATTTTTTTTATTTATTATTTTAAATTTTTCTCTCTTATATCCCTGTTGAGAAATTAATAGATGTTCTATGGTAACACTCGTTTCCATTAATCATTTTATATTCACTTGTAACATTTATTATATTTTCGTATTATTCTTTATCTTTCTATTGATGCGAAGGATTTTTTTATGGTTTAGTTAATTGTAGATCACAACATAGAATATTTTGTTTTTATATGCTTTATTTTAGGTCCGGAATTGTGAATATTAGGTATACATCTTTTCATCTGTAATATTTTATTTTATTACCTTTAAGAATCGTATTATTTGTCTTTATTGCGTCCACATTCCAATAATCATCAAATTTATAGTTGTAACTAAAAATAGTTTGTATTTAAAGTACTTTAGCTCTCAACATTTTGTAAGAGCTGAGAGACCAGCTCTGTCAGGAGAGGGTGATTCTGTAGGATTTTCCCTTTGAAACATTTGTTAAAAGGTTGAGTCATATCCTTTTCAGAGGACCATAAATCTCAATTTTATTTATTACTGCATTCCGAAGCAGCGCCATCTAGTGAGCTTTCGTAGCTCCGGCTTGAATAATTTTTCGGCAGAGGCCAACTAACCACTGCTTGTTCAACACGTCGCGTCTTTACCGCATTTCCGCGCCCAGCGCGGCACCACCAGTCCTAACATCCAAGAATGAGAAAGGTTCATTTCCCCGTCTTCTAAAGGTATAACTCAACTTTTAATTAACCTAATTCCTGCATTTCTTTCTCTTTGTAAATATCCCCTTTGTAAATATTTCCTTTAACTTTAAATAAATTCTTTACTTTGAAGTATTTGTGTTTAAATGACTTAGATTCAATTAATAATTCATCACTCACCCTTAAATACTTACCCCTAGACAAGCCACCTCGCCAATCTAAAATCCCGCCTTCTGAAGAGTCTGATTTTTATTCGAAGATTTATTCGGACTCCCACACACACACACACACACACACACACATATATATATATATATATATATATATATATATCCAATAAACTGATGTCTAGAATCTTGATAAAGTAAGAATACATGTTTTTTATGAATGTTGAAAATTTCAGAAAAAATAAGAAACATTTTAAATATATATTTTATGTAAAATATCTGGATTTAGTTAATATGGAGATACTGTTTAGCAAATGAAATGAAGCAAACTTTAAAACCTCTTACATGTTTGAATGACTACTCATAGAAAGAATTGCGCACCATAGGATAACTATTTAACTAGGCAATTAGTTAACGACTGGAAGGGGGAGGCAGAGGACTTCTGGCGCTTATGGTCCTATCTTTTCTCAGAAGGAGAAACAGATTTCGAACCTTTTCTGACCATGATTGCACATTTGGTCTTTTGGATGTTACAGATATAAAAAAGAACAGAGATGTTCAAAATCTGTTACCTCTTTCATTGGATACCTCTGGACAAACCGCCGACGAAGAACGAAATCTTCGTGTAACTTCTAACTGCAGCTTTTATGTACAGTCAATCAATCGACAGATGAAGGGATGCAATAGGCAAATAGCAACTTTTTCCGTTCTAAATTCTTCTGCATTTCATTTCAAATTATCTTTCTAACGAGCCACTTTGAATAGGAATTTTAAAAAGCCTTTCTGAGTCTGTACCACTCTTTGTTTTCTCATTCTTTTGAGTAAAAGGGTACTTTCTTTTAAAGATTTCTAATAGTGGGAAATACGTAGTATAAAGATGTAGAACTCAAAGAAAAATTTTAACCATTTGAAACAAGTGACAAACAATTTTATAAACGTAAAAAAGAACTATGTTAATAAGACGATTGATAACATTTTGCGACTTCTTTCTTACACGTGTCGGGGCCCCGTATCATTGATACGGTAGTAGCTACGCCCCTGCTTAGATCTCAAATTATCACCCAAGCATAATTTAACAATTATAGAATATTAATCCTATAAAGAGAAACATATGTCACTCTCAGAATTTACTGAATTTTGCAAATTGGTGGATACTAAAAAATGATTCATCGCAACGCATAAAACGCAGAGTCGAAAATGGCCAATTAGCATTCTAGCATTTGTCATGTTTGAAGAATGGAGGTGTGCCACCTCAGGTGTCGTTCTTGTTGATCGAAAAATTTGAAATTTAGAGGTCCGTCTCTAATAGCCCTAGTGTCGCTTCAGAATGCGATGTGGCTAAAAAATCAAATCCAATATAGCAATCCTGACTTGTGAAAACAATGACTGTGATGATCAATCACCACACACAGTGTTAGCTTATATTCTGCAATGCAACATGAGAGGTTACACACATTGAAGCACTTTCCCCTACTTCTTAGAACATGGAAGACCTTGCACTTTAAGATCGAGCCCCAACACCACTTGTACTCAGTATTAATTACATTTCTCAACTTGTTTCAACATTCGAAAGTGCAATTGGGTGCGCTCTGCACAAACTTAGGTAACAGAAAAATTCACACATAGAATTTAGTTTTGTAAGAAAAAAAGATTATTTTTTTTCGTCATAACTACCCCGTCCAGATTCCTTATAATTTACTAAATTTTTAAAATCTAAGCTTTCACACAAACTCCGACCAAATCACGAATGACGAACCCTGAGATTCTTTAATGATCTTTCTCCATTTTTTGCTCTTTTTTTACCCATTTTTGCATCACACATATATTACAGGTACACGAATTTTATACAGGGTGGTCCCGAATCCATGGTAGAAACTTTAAGGGTAGATACAGGACATTGTGTGTGTGTTACAATCGTTTATTGAAAAGGAATGTATGGGTGCAAGTGAGACGTGATGCCACACAAATAGGGGAAATAAAAGAAACGAGAAATGGAGTGATCGGTGGTTGCGTTGTGCCGGCTGTAGATGTCTAACCGCCGTTCATTATGATGCATCTCAGTTGGTGAAAATGCTGTTCACAAATGTGTTGACGTCTGCATTGGGAGACTTTACGTATGCCGAAAATGCAGACATGCGTTACATGTACAGCCTTGCAAATGGTAACGACAGAGCTGCGCTACGAATGCATCACGCGTAGTTTATGTAGGAATGTAACCGCGCATGATACTGCGCGGTTACATCGTCAACTTCGTGAAACACGTTGGTTCCACGTCACCAGACGTGATGCTGGTCGACGAAGAACTGTACGCAGTCCAAGCCTGGAAGAAAGCACCTTGAACGTTGTGATTGATAGAACAGAGTCAAGTATAAGAACTGTTTCTCATCACGTAAATGTGAGTCGTCATACCACGTTTGTAGAGGGCTAAACGAAAATCTCTTACACCCTTCCATTTTCAGCGAGTACAAGCTTTGAATCCGGCGGACGTTCTACTCCGACTGTTAGTCGGTTGTACAGCAATTTACGCTGTTGTTGGGTTTCATAGCTCATGTGCTGAAAAGTTATTGTAAACATTACACTCTCTCTCTCTTCTCTCTCTCTCTCTCTTGTTAACGACGCTTTAAATAAACACTTAATCTTTCCTTTCGTCTCTTATTTTTTTGTGTTTGTGCCTCACCGGATCACTTGCGCTCACACATTCCTGTACAATAAATTATTGTTACAATGTTCTGTGCTAGGGGTGGCGTTCTGAGATCAATTAATCGAAAAATCGATTTATCGAGTCAAAAAATTGATTTTTTAAACCGATATGTAGTACTGAATCGATATTTTAACCTAGAAAAACCAACATTCGATTTTTTTTCTGTTTAGGTAAAAACCATACAAAACGAAGAATTTAAACTCTATTTATCGCAGGCAATTGTGCACCTGAAGTATGATCTATACTTTACTGGCAAGAACAAAAAAACTTTATTTATCATCACGTTCACTCAATAGCCATGGTGTATATAGTGAGACCATCTGTTCCTCGTAGGCGCCTTTTTTCAATTGCCGGCAACATCACAAGTGATGAGCGGAACCGCTTGGATGCCATAAGACTTGACAGACTGTTGTTTTTAAAAAGTTTAGATATTAAGCATTGGGAAATATAAGCTATATAATCTATTTTCTTAACGTTTTAATGCAACAAATACATTTAGAAAATAAATGACTTCTTTTATCGCTTATACTTTGATATGGTAATAAAAATAATTGTAATTGTCGAATTCCCTGAACTGGTCCCATGATTTTATTGATAAGAGATCGTTTGTTACGGTATTTTTCTTGTTTTCCATAAAATGGATTTACATTTACATTGTAAATGTAGACTTGAAAAAAAGTCGATTTTTTAGACCTCGATTTTTTTGTGAATTGATTCATCAGGTTACGATTCGGATCGATTTAACAATCGATCTTTTCCGCAAAGAATCGCCATCGCTATCCTGTACCTACATTTTTTTCCGCGAATTGGGAACCTCCTTGTATAAATTATTGAGTATTTGGCGAAGTTCATCAGTAAAACAAACTACACTGTGACATATTACCTATTCGGCAAATTTCAGAATGTCAATGATCAGGTGTTTCGTGGATTTCATGTCATCCCGACTACGGATAAATTTTTCAAAACAAATCCTCTACTTTTCTCATGTTTTTCATAATATTTTCCTTGAATTTTAGAATAAACATCAGGGAGAGAGATTAATCTATTAAATTAAAAAATAATAAATGAATGTATAAATCATAGCATTAAAAACCTTTAAATTTATTTACATTTGTATTTCAATGGATAGGCTATCCCATCCGTTAGTGTAAGAGAGTCAGAAGGAAGATTAGTCACATATTCAATATAAACTGTATTAACAATTCTCATCACCGACATAAATTCAACAATTCAAGCTAAGAAATGCACCAATTGATAAGTATGGGGAGCAATAGCAAGATAGACGAGATAAGTGGAGATGTAATAATAATTCGAATAACTTACACTTAGCACGTCCAGGCGATATTCCTTCTTACATTTGAAGATAATTTTTAAAGCAACAGTACTCGACCTGCAGCCCGCCGAGCCTTTTTAAGTGGCCCGGTCATGGCCCATTGCTCTGAGAAATTCACTTATTTAATAACATTGTATTAAAAATTGGGTGGGAAATTCTTTGTCAAGAAATCAAATATATCAATTTTGCTTTTTGCTGTCGTACGGGTACAAATTAATATTATTTTTCTATTTGGAACGGTTACGGTTAGTGATGACAGACAACAGTGGAGTAGCGATCATTTTATGGGTGGAACTAATTTTTAACTATCTTTTATATCTTACATGCGAAAAATATTCGAAAAAAAAATATATCGTTTCAAGAAAAGTGGGAGGTAAACTGTTTTGTAGTGAAAAACAAACATGGATTAGTAATTGTTTGATTTGTTAAGAAAATTATGTACTGAAAAAATACCATTAAACAAGAATCATTCAACGACACTTTTCTTCGAAGATCTCTTTCAAGAGCATCAAAAGTGTTTTGTCAGTGGTAATACTACACTGGTAACAAAGACATCCTATGAAGTTTGTTATATTATTGGTAATCATATGAAACCGTTTACTGATGGAGATATTGTGAAGGGGTACTTCTTAAATGCATCTAATTTAGTATTAGTGAATAATAAATATATAAAAAAAAGCAAAACACGATTTATAATATTTCGATCAATATTTTCCACATTTTATATTTCCAATATTATCTTGGTCTTAAAGCATTTCTAACCCCCTCCTCATCCTCCGCCATTTACCCTTATGTTGCGGCCCACGTGAAATAACTAACATATGTATGCGGTCCACGTGAAATAGCTGACATATGTATGCGTCCCAGCAGAAAAAAAAAGGTTGAGTACCCTGTTCTAAAGTATTCTTAATCAAACGGACCTAATCCAGGTTAACAACTAATTAACCAAATCGTCAATCTTAATATTAATCAAATAATCTACGAAGCGCTCTCGCCTCACTTTACGTCGTTAATCACTACTTGCTATCATATTAGCTTCTAGCCTCTCTCTCCTCGAACTTGAAAGTTTAATCTTTAAATGCAGGCCTTTATTTGAATAATCACGTCTTCTTCTTCGGAGGAAAGTTTTCAACAGAATTATATTTAAATACCCATTAATCCCCAAGAGGATTAGTTGGAAGAACGCGAATATATCTGTTACAGTAAGTTTCATCATCTTATTCCGATTTAAATAATGAATTTGGATATTTTCTTTTGTATTTCATTTATTAATTAGAAACAGGATCACGATGAATCTGTTTAAGATTGCTGTAGTTCTAGCAGGGAGCTCTGTTCATATCGAGACATAGGCTTCTTGAATTTTAACTTCATCAAAGTTTGATCAGGTTTCGTAATGACGTGTATAAGCAGTCTAGATAAATTTGACAAATGAAAGGGGGGATGAAAAGGAAGCTAATGTAATGACAAACAAAATGGTATAAAATACAAAACGATTGCTAGACTCCTCGAAGAGGGGAGATACCTATGTTCGCCAAAGGCTACAAATCCCATTAAGAAAGATCATTTGCGAACAGTGGCGCACACAAAGGAAGGGGGTTCTGGGGTCAGACCCCCCAAAGCCCTTGATTTTTTTCCCGATTGATTATAATTCTAAGTACATAGTACGTAAAATTTAATTATTTTTCATTAATAATTAATTTTATTAATTTAAGCTAATTATTTATTCAATAATTAGTTTTTTACTGTGTTTTGTTCCCGAAAATCGACAAAATCAAAAGGAGCATGATACACAAGAATGGTGAACTTTCGACCCCGGACCACCCCCTTGAAAAATTCCTGTGTCCGCCATTGTTCACGAACATAAGTTTACGACCTTACTTGCCTCGTACTTATCCACATACTGTGGTGCGTGATAATTCTACGAGGGGGGAGCGAGCATATTGAAAAGACGAAAACTAAAGATTGTTTTAAAGAATTATTAATTTAATGAAAGAAAACAAGTAAAATACATTCTGACGTAAAAAAATATAAAATACACATTTGCACTGATGTAATGCCACTTATAAGTGTATCAGTTCTGCACAATGTATTTTATACTTAACGATACAAAGTTTAGAACAAGTCTAATAATTTCCATTGACTCCAGAAGCTTGTGTCACGTATAAAATTACTAGCTGACCCGACCACGCGTTGCTGTCGCTTTGTTTTAATACGTGGATTTAATATTATTCTAAGCTATTTAATTCAGTCAAATTAATATTCGCTTACAATTTCGGAGAGTTCAAATTAAGCATATAAAACAACATGTTTTTCATTTTGCATTTTATTCACTTCCTATTTGATTATAGTATAATGATGAGTAACTACAAATGAAGATTTAATTTCGTAAATGAGATGAATAACGGTGATTTTTATGCTTTTAAATTATATAAAAAAATCATTTTAATATAGTTAATAGCTATTCGGTGTGTAATATCTTTCGGTAACCTGTCTTTTGCCAACTCAAATAGAGATTCGATAGCTTTTTTTTTCTTTTTTCCCCCACCTAATAGAATGCAACATATAGTTGCCCTTTCAAGAAACATGGATTTTCTAAGTCCAAGCCCTAAATCTAAATTGCTCGGCTCTGAGATTTATTTATGGTCATCGTGAAGTCCAAACGAATCTCGGGAATTGGAGTCAATTCAATGGAATGGAAGATTCTGACGGTATATCAGTGGAATATACTGCAACAGGACGATTTCTCCTTTAAACTTTAATATCAAAATGGTTGCTTCAAAAAGTTTCCCGGTCATTCTTTCGATAACCAAATGTGTACCGTTTCATTACCTAGGTAGGTTTAAGCTACGCAGCAGAATAACCAGTGAACCAATCTTCAACCGAAGATTGCGTGGTGGCATTCCTGATAAATCCAGAAAATTCAAAAACTCAGATGGAAAATTTAGGGTTTTGTTTACATCAGTGTTTCACAAACTGTGGGGAGAGCCCCCTAGGGGGCGCGAGCATATTGAAAAGTAGAAAACAAAAGATAAGTTTTAAAAAATTATCAATGTTGCTAAAAGAGCAAACAAATAAAAAAGGAAATACACATTTACACTTATAAATATATCAGTACTGCGCAATGAATTTTACAATCATTTTCAAAATATACTACACGTTCAAAACAAGTTTAATAATTACCAGTGTCACCATAGGCTTGTCATATATAAAATTAAAAACAAAAATTAACACTTATCTTGATAATTTACACGGTTTATAATTAATCACTTAAATGCCGGTTAACACGTAAACGAGCGTATCTGGTGTATTGGGAAGGGGGAGTATTAAAGGAATAAAGAAACAAATAATCTGTGTAACAAGAAAATCCTTCGCAAACACAATCAAGCTCCTTTTATTGCATTCCAAAGCCTTCGGAATAAATGTATGGATAGCAGTGCACAGAAAATATCGTACTTCGGAAAGACGTATATATACGTCCGGGGCAATTAACACACTGGCTGAGTGAGACGTTTATATACGCCGGTGTTACTAAAGAGGTAAAAGTCGAACTGTAGGTTTAGCTTCAAAATATAGTATTATTGAATTCAATGTATCGTTATTGTATGGGGGGGAGGCGTGAGGAAAATAATGATTGAATATTGGGTCGCGAATATTGAAAGTTTAAGAAGCTCTAAATTACATCAACAATAGTGTCGATTAATTTAAAAGGCAGTAGATCACATGGTAACAAATACATATCTGGAAGTTTATTTCGTCAACACCAACATATTTTCTGCCTAAGTAACAGGATTACAGAGCCAATCATTACCTAGATAATTATTCAGTATATCCGGGAAGATACTCTCAATCAGTTTCTTTTTTGTATCGACAACAGTACAAAACTTGTCTGGCAAATTGATACAATGTGTATTTTGATGCAGTTCTACTTCACTGTGTGTTTCCAATATCCCACAGTTGGTTAGAAAATATTTGCGCCGATTGATCATCTTGCAGTTGAACTCGCGTGTTTATGGTCAATCGAAGTGTTTCAACGTTTCGCCATAAAAACGATTGTTTTAAATTTATGTTATCCAGTGAGCAAAAGTAGAGCAAGGAATTACTTGCAATGTTTGTCGGAAATCACCAAAAAAATAATAGAACAGCACAGCCGAATACTTTCTTGTTGTTCTCAGATCTTACAAAGTTCCATGAAAAGCTTCTAGAGAGTGTTTCTGGGCCACAGTGCACTCATTGCAGATTATAATATTGAACTCCTTTACAATACCGTAATCATTCCGCTTTTTTTAATGTTACACATTGCGTCTGGTTTCTCATGAATGTCTAATAGCACCTGAAATGCTGATTGTCCAGTTTGTCCACCATTTAACAAATTGGGAGCAATGCCAGAAGATGCAATTTTCTGTTGATCGTATTTTTGTAAGGCTGAGCTTGAATGATTAGGAGCTATAGAGCAGGAATGGCGAACCATTGGCACGCGTGCCATTGGTGGCACTCGGCACAATATTTTGGACTCGCCACCGATCAAAACTGTTTGCATTTTAGTTCAGAAACTATAAAATTACAAAGAACCCCAAACTTGAAAAAAAATTTCAAAGATTAAAATGTACATGAAGAACCACAGACAAAGATATAGTAATTGAAGAATTTATTTCCATAATTGAGATTCTTCAATCAGGGAATTTTCAGTGAGATTTCTCAGTTTAAAGAATTGTCAGAAACGCTCTCAAGTTTATTATGTACCCTGATGTGACATCATTTGATAAACGGAACTTGCTACAATTCGTTGTTGGAAATTGAAGAATTTGAAATGCAACTTATTGATTTCTGGTCTAGTTCAATATGGATTAAAAAATTGATTGAAACAAGGAAAAAAAATTGATTGAAACAGAAAAATAAACAAGCAATATAAATAATACACTAATTACGAAATTTTGGAAACATGGAATTCGATTTCAGACACATTTAACTGTTTGTAGAAGCAGACTCATGATATTTTAACTATATTTTCATCGACATATGCCTACGAGAAATTATTTTCAGAGATGAATAACATTAAAGACTCGTTTAGAAACTGTTTGGCAGATGACTCCAATTCAGCATGCATTCTCTGTAACATCTTACAATTCTAATACAGTGGGTGATCGGTTAACGAACAGATCGGTTAACCAACAAATCGGTTAACGAACACTTTCACGAAAGATTTTTGTGTTCGGATAAAACGAACACTTTCAAGAGAGATTTTTTGTGTTTGGACAACGAACACAACATACTCAGAGGTGATCAGGGATACATCCCTAAAATTATGGATGAAATGTTGACAACTGCTGGAGATCTGGAATTGGAGGTGAACGAGGATGACATAGAAGAGCTCATAATGGGACATGAAGATGAACTGACGACAGAAGAACTCCCAGAAATTTTGAATGAAGAACACCAAGAAACACAGCGAAATGTGCCAGAGCAATGGTCTTAGAATGGCACCCAAACCAAGCTGATGTCAGTAAGTTTGGGGATCTTTACAACATCAATGCTATTAATTACTTTTGGAATATCCTGAAAAAGAGAGAAAAGCAATCGACATTGGACATGTTCTTTAACGCCCCATAAGTAAAAAATGAAAAGGACTGATTAATATGCAAGACTATATGTATGTATTATTTTCTAAAAAACTAAGAAATTATACATTTTTTTAAAATCTAATTTTTAGGGTCTCCAGAACGAATTAATCGATTTCACATAGATGTCTATGGTGAATCGATGATCGGTTAACGAACAATTCGGATAGCGAACATAGTCTTGGAACGGATTATGTTCGTTAACCTATCACCCACTGTATACTTTCTGCCATCTATATATATACTCTGCAACAGACGTCATACTAATGTTACTTAAATTTAATTACACGTATAACTGAAACATTTACTACTATACAGTCAAAACGTATTTTTTCGTAATAAATAAAGAATTTTGTGAGAGAGAAGTTAGCATTTAGTTTTTTTATTATTATTTTTTTCCCAATAATAACAAATCAAAATTATTTGATGGCACGTCTATACCTCATTAAGCATTTCTTTAGAAAAAATGGCACGTTGGTCCATAAATGTTCGCCACCCCTACTAAAGCGAGACTCGAACGCAAAGCCGTTTGACCTCTTTCCGTCAATATCCAGAAAAATTAAGGGAGTTTCTGAAATCCGAATCCAGATTCTCGTTCCCCATCCCGAGACGGACGCTGTACCTACTCTTTTGGTGACTACTCCTGCATGTTCCGTTCTTGAAGGGGAAAAGGGCAGTATACCATCCGGCATTATCCGACAAAAATTATGGAGTTTCTAAAGTCCAATCCCAGATTCTTATTACCCACCACAGAAAAACAGTAACAGCGCACTTAACATACTGCAAGAATTTTAAGGTAAGCCCCTACCATGCTTCGTTTAAAATTAATTTCTCGTATTAGATATCAGATTCAGATTGCCCGTCTCAAAATACGCCGGGGACCAAGTTTTGCGCTCCATGGCTTTTAAGGTAAAGCCCCGCTAGGAAGTGTCTAAAATACGGTCTTCCGGCAAAGTTACGGGTATTTGGGGGATTCAATTCGAAATTTGGATTCCACGTCCCTAAATACACCAGGCACTGACTTTGCATTCACCTCGGTTCACAAAATTCGCTTCCGCAGGCACACAATCATTTTGACAATTTGCGAATTTTCCCGTTTCCCGGATTCTACGCATTTCCGGCAATAAAAAAATAATGCGTCAAAAATTGAGATAAAAACTATTCTATATTTTAAGTTAGACGAAATGACACACATTATGTCAGAACTGATTGGGAAGTTTCGGAGTCCATCGAGGATAAACACTGCCAGACGTAATTTTTATATATAAAGATATATAAAAATTAACACTTATATGGATAATTTGCACAGCTTAGAATTGATCCCTTAATTGCCGATAAAAAGTGTCGCAATTCTTTGCCCTATGCCACCGTTCTCCATGTAGGCATGCATATGGGATGTATTGGGAGAGGGAATGAAAAGGAATAAAAAAGTAAAAACTTCTGTGAAATAAGTAAATCCTTCGCAACCACTTTCAAGGTCCTTTATTTGCATTCCAAAGCCTTCGGAAAAATTTTATGAATAACTGCTTGTGTACCAATTACCAACCTAGATACCAATTTTATATAACCAGATATTTATCTTTCTTCTGCTCCATATTACGCCAATAACGATCCCGTACTTTGATGCTACACAATATCTCAAATGAATTTTAATTACACTTATCGCCCTCTCTTGATTTCGATAGGAAAGCGATCTCAACTGAGTGATTAAATTTGATGCCACGATCGATAATTTCATACCCAAGAGGGATCTGAGGAAGATTGGCATTTTTAGAGCAATCGGACAAAGTCAGTCAGCGTCTCATTAAACTGCTTTAATTAGTATCTAATTAACTGGAGACTCATCCAAAAGTTAGGAATACTATTGGATAGGAGGAATTTTTAATAGCTTCGAACGTCAAATCATCCATCCCAGAAAATGCCTGAGTGAATTATCTCTCCTGGCAACGTTCCCTTTTGGAATTGTTGTCTTTTCAAATCGAATCATCCTATAGCAGATAAGAGTTTTATCCTGAAGAATAGTTACCTTTGTTACGTATTGTTCACTGGACTGGATATCAGATTTTGCTTTAAAATTGATAAATGCATACGTATTTCTTTGATTTTATAAAACTAAGTATATTATAAAAGAATCATTCACACGTACATGCATATATGTATAGACAGTGGTGGCCAAAATTGTGGACGCTTTTTTAAATTGTTATGTTTTTTAAGTTTGTATGTTTATAGAAACTCTTAGTTGCCCAAAATTAAAAGTACTTTTATATCATTTTAAAGAGAATTTAATAGTAAATTTTACATAAAAAAACAAAATTCAAATATTTGTAATGCAAAAACAGTTCTGCTGTAATAACTATTGATATACGTTAGATCCTGATGATAGCAGTGAGTTGCCAATGCTTAGTGGGGTAGCTTTTATTTTTTGTATTTGTTCGCACTGTTTAAAAACTCTTTTCCGAATGAGGTACCCATGAAATACAAAGAAACTAATTGAGGACATATTGGTTTCCTGACATCAGGTAATAACGAAAGAAGAGCTTGAAACGATCTTTAGCTCAATGGATCATCGATGTGATGCTGTAATAAAAATTAAGGTTACCCCACTAAGCACTGATAACTCACTGCTATCTAATGTATATCGATAGATATTGCCGCCTAGCTTTTTTTCATTGCAAATATTTGAATTTTGCTTTTTGTATTGAATTCAGTACTAAATTCTCATTAAAATGATGTATAATAGTTTACATTTTGTGCAGTATAAAATTTTTTATAAACATACAGACTTAAAAAACATAAAAATTTTAGAAAGTGACCGCAACTTTGGCCACCACTGTATATATATAGAGAGAGAGAAAGAATTAATATTTTACTTTAAGAATAGAGACACACGGTGAGAAAACGTTTAAAATGTATTGAATTTGGTAGTAGTTTTGAAAAACACTTTAATATTAAGGAAATTAAATATCTTACATTTGGTCTGCTCTATATTTTTTGGTATAATAATGTTAAAAATTAAATATGTGTGACACACGAGAATCACTAAGTAAGGATAATTTTTTACAAAATGCAATATGGGAATATTTTCGTAATTATTATTATTATATATATATATATATATATATATATATATATATATATATATATATATATATATATATATAAATTAATTGAATAAAAATTAGTTCAAATAATAATAATCAAACACGATGTTAAACTCTGTAAATTATAAATAAATGTTATGACTATATTCATTTTTTCCAATAGATGTACCATTTTGTTGTATCATGTTGACTCCAGTAGATGAAAGTTTAAATGTTTTAATCTGCTGCAAATGCCATAACATGTTGCTCTTATGTGTTGATTCATTCTATACGATTTCGAAAATAGTATTAAAATGAATTTAATAACAGTTGACGAAACTGAAAAGTTTTTGGAGATCTATGTATATATCAGTTGCAGAATTTTATCTTTTAAAAGATAGTATTGGTCACCGTAAATAAGGCACGATTATTTTTCAAATACAACAAACTAAAGAAAAGTGTGCACATTCGTTCTTTCGGATGTCCACTATGAAGTGGGGCAGTGTACAGGGATCATGTACTGCAAATATAGCTCAAAAGTGCAGAATGGAGTCATGTTTTGGAAAATCTACATATTGTGGCATCAAATGCATCATTGGGAAATCTGACTTATTTTATCTTTTTCATCACCAAGATGATTAAAAAAATAAGATATAAAGATCCGTTTATGCATGCTATGTATACGTATGAGGGTCATTGTTGTTGAAAAAGTGTAGCAATTTTTTAAAACGAAACTTGAATAAGATTGATTTTAGATGGAAAAGGCTTTTTTAGATGGAAAAAACACAAAAACACATTTTTGTTTAACTTTTTTAGATTATTCGTATGCAACAAAGGGTTTAAAAATATATCTATCAATATTTCTTTTTAAAAATATCATTCTTAAAAAAAAGGTTACAAATATAGTGATCAAATTAGTACATCACTCGCAATCCATATTTATCTTTATTAAATCAAGAAAATTGTAGAATGTACCGTTATTAAAACACAATGAGTATAAAGCTTTTATTAATGCTCATCCCAACATATTACTAAAAAAAATCTCGATATCTGACTTTCAAAACATAGAGATCGAGTTTCGAACACGGGAAATCCAAAGTTGGAAAGATGTTGTGTGTATCTAACATTGCTCTCTTACACACCGATGAAATCGCAGTTTCATGCACGCCCGTAAAAAAACTGCACCTCTTGTAATTTATATAAGGTAATTCGGGGTAAGACGCCACGTTTAAGGATTTTTCGATGAGTACATTGACAAGACCATGAAAAAACTGCACTTCATTTTTCAATATTCAATTGGTTATGTGTACAAGTGAATTCTTTTCTTTGTATGAAAATTAATTAGAAATGTATTTTTTTTGTTAAAGATATTCATTTAATTGTGTCATCTTCCCCATATAAAGAGAGTTTTTTTTCCAGGTATAGAAGTTTAAGTTGGCATTACTTTCCAAGATGGCGACCGATTTAACAGCTGTCAAGTGATTTATTCTCAGTTTGGTTTGGCAATTCATCAAAACGATCATCAAGCAAGGCGCAGATTCGTCGAATGGGCCCAAAACGAGATTGCCGTTGTTCCCGATTTTCATAAGCGAATTTTGTTTAGTGATGAAGCGCACTTCTGGTTGAATGGCTACGTCAACAAACAAAACTGCCGCATTGGGAGTGAAGCTAATCCACAAGTGTATGTCGAAACACCGTTACATCCAGAAAAACTGACTGTTTGGTGCGCTTTATGGGCTGGTGGAATCATTGGTCCGTACTTCTTCAAAAACGATGAAGGCCACAACGTTACAATCAATGGTGATCGGTATAGAGCCGTGATTACTAACTTTTTCATTCCTGAATTGAACAATCATGATGTCCGGGAGCTGTGGTTCCAACAAGACGGCACAACATGTCACACAGCTCGTGCCACAATCGATTTATTGAAATACACGTTTGGTGACCGAACAATTTCACGTTTTGGACCTGTGAATTGGCCTCCAAGATCTTGTGATTTAACACCGCTAGACTATTTTCTGTGGGGCTATGTAAAGTCATTGGTCTATGCGGATAAGCCACAAACGCTTGACCATTTGGAAGACAACATTCGCCGTGTTATTGCCGATATACGGCCACAAATGTTGGAAAAAGTCATCGAAGATTGGATGTCCAGATTGGACTACATCCGTGCCAGCCGTGGCAGTCCTATGCCAGAAATCATATTTAAAATGTAATGCCACAAGATTATCTTTCGAATAAAAAAAATTCATGTCAATCTAATAATACATCGTTGTTTTATTGCAATTTAAACTTCTATACCTCTAAAAAAACACCCTTTATATGAAGATGCCACTAGTCATGGAGTACGATGCAAAAACACCACAGTAAATAAAAATAAGGTAAACATTACAAAATTAAATATGAAGTAGTAATAACTATAGAAAAAAATTAAATTCTTTCATAATTAGCTTCCGCCTACACAACATTTCACTCAGTGCAAATAATTACCATTGCAATCTTCGTGCAACCATTTGTTGAATTCAATGCACTGAATCAAGTCACTCTTTATACATAGCACAAAAATCGTCTCTCTCTCTCTCTCATTATTATCCTCATCAAAACTATCGCCACTAGTATCTACAGGAACTTCTCTGCTTGAGGATGACAAACTTGACACATCTCTTTTTCTTTCGTTTCTTCGAAGGTTTCTTGTTATTTGTTTTGACCTTACCCGCCTTTTCTCGCATAATTACTCTCCTCTCTCATTCAGTTAAGATTTCTGATGTTAGTTTTTTTACGCCCAGTTGGTTTGCGTTTTCTGACCAGAGCAGTAGCGCACACAAGGGGGGGGGTCCCTGGGGTCCGGACCCCCAAAAAAAAACCCTTGATTTTTTTCCCGATTGATTATAATTCTAAGTATATAGTACGTAAAATTTAATTAAGTATTTGTTATTAATGATTAATTTTATGAATTAATGCTAATTATTTATTCAATAATTAGTTTTTTACTGTGTTTTGTTCCCGAAAATCGACAAAATCAAAAGGAGCATGATACAAGAATGGTGAACTTTCGACCTCAGACTCCCCCCCTTGAAAAATTCCTGCGTGTGCTAATGGACCAGAGGAATAGGGCTATCCTCCCGTGTTCTGTGCTAGTGGAGGCAACCGATGGTAATCGACAACTTATCATTAATTGCGTTTAAATATTATTAATTGTAACAATAATTATTATTAATTGAATTTATATTTTATACGATAGTGTATACAGTATTACAAAATTTTAAAAAACCATATGTTAACGTTCATTTCATTTATTTCTGAATCATGTGGCGTCTTCCCCCAAGTATTCTTATTGCTACAGTGTTATGGCCGCATCTACATGCATCGCATATGTAACATTATGCGTAACTTACGTATATTGCGGATATTTTATAATATTTAAAATAACAAGTACGTTTATAGATTTAAATATGAGGAACGGAATATTATAAAAGATGCACTCACCACTTTAAGAAAAGATCTAAAAATAAAGCCGATTAATTCCGATAAATTCACAAGCCACACTCAATGTCAGACCAGACTCTTCACACAAGTGGCTCAAAATCACCTTCTATCGACACATAAAAGTATTATTAACAAACTGGCATCTTCCCCCAAATTACCTTATACTTTATTTTTATTCGATAGAAAATATAATTTCAATCTCTAGATCACATGTTAGGCTTAAAATAATGTTATTAGATATCTGTTAATTCGTTGTTTCGTGTCTGTACATTCGTTGTATGGCATGTAAATAAAACCTGAAAATAGAAACCTAAGTTTCTCTCTGCTAATTATAAGTATACATTTTTGAAAGACGAAATTTTCAAAACTGCTTGCTTTCCAATTTTCGAAGAATGCTGTATAAATAAGGAAAAAGGCTATCTAGCTATGTGAAGGTCCCCTTGGACCTCACTTTGAGAACGAGAATAAGTTGGAGTCATATAAGAACCAGTAGCCATTTTTATAAATAACTTTCTTTATTTGGTAATCTTTCCCAAATAGAATCAAAGACTTTTAATAACAAATAAATCAAGAAATAGTTATATGAGGTATAAAAAAGGGTCTTTCCTTTAAATTAACTTAAATATTTAATGACCCAATTAATTAACAATTAGAATATCGATCACGCAGAGATTACCGCGAAAAGAGATCCCAGAATTATATTCTATAATGTTCCTATTGAACATTTAACTTTAATCTCACTCCTAATATAAAGCTTTAATGAGACTTTAATTATAAATTAATATTTACCACACTGAATCTCAACTCTTCCTGAGATTAAATTATCCACCAAGAAATCTTCAATTATAAATCTAACTTCACTATTATAACTTTCTGCTTCAATCTCTCTCTCCTACTGCTATAACTTTACTATTCCGTTTGACTTAAATACTTTATCTAATCTGCATATAACAAGGAATCCAGTCCTAATTTTGGAGCTGATTGGAAATAGGTAGGGAATTAAATTTCCCTAAAAAAGACGACTCAGAAGGTTAGTGATAAAGTTCCGTATAGATTTGTCACAGCTATATAAAAAGAATATATTTACCAATATTAACTTTTTTCTAATGTAATTTTTAAATTTATTAAGATTTTTGAAAAGTAAAAAAATTTAATGGCTTGAATGACTTTTTTACGACATCTTTAGTGAATACTAAATTTCCCTTTTAAAACGCAATCTGTACATGTTAACAAAACTCATGTCGCTGTGCACTGACGAGCCACCAAATGTGTCAGGTCATTTGATTCTCGAAAGGAGACGATACATTTTTGCGTTTGTTTCTGACGCAAGTGTGCAACAAAACGATGGTACGAATGTATGCCAATATTGATTACTTTGCAAGTTATACGGATAAATAGCCAATAATTTATTTAAGCTCGACCCGGAACCCACAAGAGAAACCACTCTGAGGAAAATTATTTCATGTTTTCCTGGGGTGGGGGTAGATGCACCTATTTTCATTCCAAATGAAACTAAAATGTGCTCATGTTTAGTTTGTAATAAATATAAAATATGTTTTCCTTAAAAAAATTATTTCGAATTTTTAAAGGTTTTTCTTAAACTGGTCTTTTTAAAAAGATTTTATTTCTTGTTTCTCAAGCTGATCATTTAAAAAAGTATTTAAAATAATACTTAAGGTATCCGACTTCGTTCGGAGCCGTGATTTTAAAAATCGCATAAATGGATAATTTTCATTATATTTAGTTTCACTCAGATTAGAATACATGCATAAAATTGTTTTAAGGACATTTTGACAAAAAAAAATTTAATTAAATATAATATTTTGGCAAAAAATTAACTTAGAATAATCTTTTTTCCAAATGCTTTCCTTTCGTGAAAAATGGATCTATTATAGAAATATTTTGACTATATATAGCTCAGACCTCTGTACAGAGACTCAACTAGAATTTTTGAAAAATTCACATTATTGTCAGTTACCACCAATTGAAATAATTATTCGCGTATTTTTTCTTAAAATTTCTCCCCTCTGTTGTCGTAACATATGAATAAACCCACTTCTAAGTTATATATTTCAAAAATTCTAGTTGAGCCTCTGAACAGAGGTCTGAGCTATATGCAGGCAAAATATTATTCTAATAGAAGCATTTTTCACAAAAGGAGAACATTTGGAAAAAAGATTATTCTAAGTTAATTTTTTGCCAAAATATTGTATTTAAAAAATATTTTTTTGTCAAAATGTCCTTAAAACAATTTTATGCATACAGTCTAATCTAAGTGATACTAAATATCATGAAAATTATCCATTTATGCACTTTTGAAAATCACGGTTCCGAGCGTAGACGGATACCTTAAAATCTTTTTGAATAGAAAACTTAAGATTTTTTTCTTAAGCTGTCATTTTAAAAGGTGTTTCTAAAATTTTATTAAAACTATTCTCTTTAAAATAATTCTTCAACGAATAAAATTGAATGAAAATTAAATGAGTCAGTTGTGTGATAAAAATAAATAACATTCAAAACAATTTTGAATATTTAAACAAAAAAAAACATTTTTCTTATCAATATAACTAAATTTTTAACATGTTTGCATATACAGTTGTGATACTAATATTAGTGTTTTTCTTTCTCAAAGAACACATTATTTACAATAAAAAGTTATTTTCTACGAAACCACAACAAAAGCTCTACCACAACTACAAACCAATTGAAATTTTTTGTGACTGATAAATAAAACCTTTTTTTTCCTTGCTTCTTACGTTGAGATACACTCACATGGGATCTCTTTGTATGGGTTCAAACTCTGGCAACTCCTCCTTTCTGATTCTTGTGAATCTTCGTTAGTTTAACTATTTCCAATTGTTTGAACTCTATCATCTCTCACTTCTAAATTCTCCAAACTCATTAAACAATTTACCTGTTCTTAAATAAATATTGAAATTATCTTTGTTAACGTAAAAAACTGGGATTTTCTTGTAAGTTAATTTAGGATGCTTAATAAGTTTAACTTAATTTCAATCCGGATATAGAAAAAGGTATCCGTTTTCAATTTTTCTAAACCACAATAGGAAATGAACGATTAAACATAGGATTCGATTAATAGCAAAAATTTTGGAATAGTAATTTTTTCAAAATCTGTATTCAGTAAATCCTTCATCACTCATTTCTTCGGAAAATAGTTTCTGAAAGCAATGAAGGTACATTTGTTTATATTCTGTATCAGAGGTCGGGAACCTTTTTTATTTTATTTGATGGATCACATGACTACAGTTTATAATTTTAGTATAGGTCAACTCGGAATTATTATGTATTTTTTTTTGTTATCTATATTACTAAATGCTAAGAATTATAAAAATAACTTAGAAGAATATATAAATTTATCTGTATTATTTATTTACTTTAAAAATTACTTACTCAAAAATTAATTAATTTTTTTAATAAATAAAACAAAGATTTGATAATCAAATATTTGATGAATAAAATTACGCATTATTTTTGTTATCAATTATACTCAATGTTCCTTTAATAAATTTGATTGTAATTAATCGAAAGTTTTTATTCGTGAAATTTGTTAATTATAATTTATTTTAGTCACGAAAAGTCAATAATAAATTGTTTTAGTAATTGCTTATTCATATTCTTCATAAATTTACTCGAATAACTGTGGCAATCCTAGTTTTAGGTGTTTAACACGTTGCAAAAATGTGAGCCATTAACAATCAATAAAAATTTTAATTTATTAGTATTTTTTTTACAATTCCGATGAATGAAACATTGATTATTTAATTCAGATTGTATAGAATAACAAACTATTTTAGATAATTCAGTTTGATATTTTTTATACTTCAAAATTATTGATTAGTCGACAAAACTTGAAATATATTGTTAAGAAGCATAAATATACTTTTTTTATTGCAAAATCTCTGTCTGTTATCTTGCTCATTCTTCAATTTAAGTATAAAAACTCCTCAAAAACAGCATTTACTCGTTTATATGTCTCCTTTTAATCATTTGAAATGAAGAAGAATGTATGTAAATAAGTGCTGAATATAGATAAATATGTTAAGTTGTGATTATGTCCCCCTTTTGTAAGTTTTAATCATACTGTCTTTTTTAAATTAACTACGCTCTTCTCCATTTTCTTAAAAATATTTATGAACCATTTTATGCTATT
Source organism: Trichonephila clavipes (assembly GCA_019973935.1). NCBI lineage: Eukaryota > Metazoa > Arthropoda > Arachnida > Araneae > Nephilidae > Trichonephila > Trichonephila clavipes. The sequence continues at coordinate 687,557 of BMAU01001238.1, read as the reverse complement.
TAAAATTAATTTAAATAGATAATCCAGCGTTTTGTGTGTTTTCTTTTAACGTTGTTATTCATATGAAAATCCATTGAGATTATGGGGATATTCAATTCAAGATTTTCGAAAGACTGAGCTTACGTCGTGAAGTACTTTCAGTTTATTGTAATTTAAATATTTCTGACTTTCTTTAGAATTTAAATAGCTTTAATTATATTGAAAAATATTTAATTATATTCCTTTATTTCAGTTACTTATATGAAAAAGCTCAATTTGAATATTATCATTTTTAATATATAATAGAAAGAAGTCTTGTCTTCGCAAGTGCTTGCAATTTTACCGAAATTCAAATAGTTTTCACAAACTATATCTAGGATCCATCTTCAAGACCTTGTTAAAATAGAAAATTTGCTTGTATTTTACTAAATTTGTAATCCATTAAAAAAACTTTCGAACTATATTGTTCTAAGCATTTATTTTCCATGTAAATAATCTATCATATCTTCCTTCCTTCCTCAGTGGCTCGACAGCCCAGAGCGGGCTTTGGCCTTCTCAAGAAGCCTTTTCAATGACATCCTTCTTCTTGCTAGTATTCTCCGATTCTTAGTTTTGAAAACTAGATCTTTTTCCATGTCATCGATCCATCTAAGGTTTGGCCTGCCCTTTCTTCGTATGCTAATTGGTTGGGCATTGAAGACTTTTTAGTGGTGCGATTTTCGTCCGTTCTGACAACTTGACCTGCCCATTTAATTCGCTGTATTTTGATGAAGTCAACATTTTCAGATTCCTTATATGATTCATAGAAAATAATTGGTCACATATCTGCATAATATTCACAAGGAATTGTGTAATTTAGATATTTATATTAGGTTGGGGAAAAAGAAATCCATTATTTTTGGTAGATGACTGTAGCGATCGATATCTCCTAAAGTATCCATCAAACGATTTCTGATTTATGTTTGTTTGAGAGATGATACTTCGTTCTAAAATAATTATTTTGCCGTTTTTTGTTTTATCCATTCAGCTGTGAATTACAAAGTGTTAAAAATGGAAGTCAACAAAGAGAAATTCGGCCTATTTTTTTCTTTGATAAAGGCGAAAATGGGGCTGAAATCGCGAAAGATGTTCATGGTTTAGATACTGTAACAGCCAATTACCTGCAATTTTGGTTTCGTCGATTCCGTTCAGGTATACCCGTCGTCGAAAATGTCGATAAAATTACAGAAATGGTCGAAGTTGACCGACATGTTAGTATTCATAGTATCCTTTAGAAGCTCAAGATAGACCATAAAACAGTTTTGAACTATTTGCAAAAAGCTGGAATCAAAAAGAAGCTTGATGTTTGGGTGTCGCACCAGTTAACACAAAAAGCGTGATGGATCAAATTTCCATCCACAAAGTGAAATTGACCTATTTCTTAAACGAATGGTGACTGGGGATCAGAAGCACCTTTAAAAGGGCAACAAGTTATAAAACGGTGCATATTTGACTAAAATTAATAATCCGAAACATGTTAAACAAAGTCTTGAAAGTAAGAATGATGGATTTCTTTTTCCCCAACCTAATATATAAACTTTTTTTTGATTTAGTGTGATCTACTTTCATAAAATGCTATGTGTTAAGTAAAAAAAATTTCAATGCCTAAAATAATTATGTACTATACACTTCCATATTTGTAAATGTTTATTAAAAATGAAAGTAATTTTGCTTACAGTAAAATATTCGATTATCAATAACATAAATTAAAGCTGGGCTTTGAAAAACTAAAACAATTTAAATAAATGCCTGATTATTATAATTCGTTCTTTCAATATTGAACAATGGGAGGATTGTACACATGACCCGATTCCAATCAGAAAATTTCGAAAGTTTATTTTATGATATGCATTATATATATATATTATTCAAAAACCTTTTGTATTCTTCATGAATTGCGGTCCTCCCATAAAATTGATGGGAGGCTGGACGGTCCCCTTTTTTCTTCCCTCTGTTCGTAACTTGAGTATAAATTTCCAATTTCATTTGAGATTCGCTAGTTTTACATATACTTGGCACAATGCCTCGATGGTAACAAGTCGACCCTGTTGCATCGCAAACTACTTCCGATAAGTTTAATCTTATTGATTTAATTCCTCGCTATGCGGCTAATGATTTTGATTATCCGAAAATTCTGAAATAAAATTAATGAAGTCGCTTTATTGGGCAAGTGGTCTGAGTCTGAAAAAATTGCCATCCTTAAAGTTAAATTGTCGGGGGTTGCCGAACAGTTTATTACGTCTGACCCAGTTAATTACAATATAACCAATTTTGATGTGATTTGTCACAAATTCTTCTTAAGAGATTTGAACGTACGGTTCCATTATCAACGCGTTTGCAATTATTTTCGGCTTGTCAGCAGGGTAATACAGAAACTGTTCATGATTCCGTTAGGCGAATTAAAAAAAAAAGGGGACCATCCAGCCTCCCATCAAAACTCAGCTAAATTTTTCTATGATGAATAAGAATAACTCTTTGAAATATTTTGTTCAAAACAAGCTCGCTGAAGATAACTTATTAAGCTATTCTAGCTATATTGAAGTTTTAATAAGTTACGGAACTATTTAATCACAATACTGACATAAGTTGTACCTTTGCACTACTCCAGGTTTCTGAATCATTGGATTATAGAGTGAATACTTATAAAAGAATGTGCATGCTTTGTCTACATTCAGTGCAGCTTCGTCATCAGGTATCCACTCCCATTTATTAAGATTTACTCTGCGCAAATGTTTATAAACATTGGCACTTCGTAGAATATTTTTGACCGTTTCCAGGTCAGAACTGACACCTATGTAAGACAAAATGCCTCTTAAAATATTCTCAGGATTTTTCAGGAAATGTTCGTAGAGTACAACCCTGTAAAAGTTCTTGTGGCCACTGCCTTCAAGTCGTCTTGCATTCTGCGCATCGTGAAGCATTCTTGAGCAAAGACTTCTGCCTTGGAAAAACATGTCTGAGCCTGTCGTCCATCCTGGATGAGTTTTTCTGTTTCGCATGTGAAGATTTACTCTTGGGTCTTGCTGTAGAAGGATTAATTTGGCTGATCCTCTGTTTTTCATCAGAAAAGCGTGGACATCTTGGATGTAAACACGAATTGTTTTAGCTAGGACTACCGGTTTTGAATGACACAGTTGTTGCACACATTCGGATGTGTTGGTTTGTTGACTACGACAGTAAGAAAAGGCTTTCTTCGCCATTTTCTTCACAATATCTTCAGAATAGCCTAATTTTGAATCGGTAATTTTGCAATCAAAAAGATCTGAAAGGTATTCTGTAGCCTCGCCAATAAATCTTCGAGATATAGGTTCTTCGCCATCCTTTGATGGCGTTGTGTCAAATGGATACAGGGGCTCGTGAAAGTAAAATATTTCTGGATGGTAACTCAGTATGTCGTCAATCTGAGGTGGACCAGACTCAAAGTAAGAAAGAATCAAGACTTTTCTGACGGCAGGAGATTTTCGGGTAACTTTATCTGACTTCTTAGGATTTGTATCTTCAATTTTAATTGGCTCTGTGTTTGGAAGAATATGCATATTTTCCACATTTGGTGCTTTAGCGGATTTTTTTGTTTTCCCCTTTTTAGTTGTTGGCTTAACCTTGTTCACTTTTGTTATGAAATTTCTTTTTATACTGTCACAATTGAAACCTGAAATGAAATTGAAAATTATCATTACTACTCATTCCTTGTGTATGTGTATACATATAATATACTAAGCAGATATAATTCTAATTTAAGACTAAACATTGTGTAAGAATTTATCAAGACGGTACAGGTCAAAAAGTAGAATGGATACAGTAATACAATGACAAAGTCTTAGGCTTATAAGACCAAGCTTGAAGGGTTAAACATAATTTCAAGGCGCCAAACTTCTCCTTTATTTGCTTTTATGTGCAGAAATAAAAAGATAAAATACCATTTTAAATTTTCTTATACGAAAAGTAAAATTACTTCCTAAGAATATAAAACCAAAAATCCTACATTATGTAAAACAGTAATTGAATGATAGAGATTAATGTTAAATAATCAAAGAGCTTCAAAGCTAAAATTAAGGAGGAATTTAATTTAAGTGCTCTGTGCAACATGTAAATTCCTAAAACGACTCAAAACTTTTGTTCCTCAAAATACATAGTAATATATTTTCCATGTAATATTTTATACATTCATAAATAATGGTACTTCATTGTTTTATTTTACTGAAAAAACGTCAATATTATACTCATTTTGGAATTTTCAAGAGTGTGTGTGTGCGCGCGAAACTTAATTTATCTAACACATTTAAACTTGCATGCTGCTACAACGTTTAAATTCAAAAGCATTTTATTTAGAATAAAAATACATTACTTCCAGCACGGATTTTAATACCTAGGATATGTATTTTCATTTGGTTGTTTTTCCTTATGCGTTATATTCCTATTGCAAAAGTTTGTTCATTTTGCTATTGCCACCAATACTTTATAATTATACTAGCTGGTATACCCGTTCTTCGCATGCGTGAACTGAAAAATTAAACAACATAGATTGAAGGGTAAAGAAGTTTTTAATGAGTTAATTTTACGTGACTTCCAAAGTAAACAAAAAAAAGCTTTTTGCATATCTCAGCTGAACAAAACAAAAAAAGAAAGGGAAAAAAAAAAACACCTTTGTTAAATTTTAAGTCTGTAGATCTAATAGCTGATAAAAAAAGATTATATATATATATATATATATATATATATATATATATAACTTCCCGTAACACTCTTGAGGGTCAATTTTTGAAATTGTCTCCCTAAGCTAATCTCTGCTCAGCAAAAGTAACACATTGCTAAAAGTTTTGTGTAATGAACGCTAAAAATAGTGTAAATAATTTATATCTGAAAGTGCATCTAATACATTAATATTACTTTCCATTGTATTTATTGTATGTTAAAATTGCAATATTCGCAAGCAACGCCGTTTCTTAAATTATTATGACGATTCAATAAAAAACAGCGAAATGTTGACGATAGAGTCAAGTTGGCAAATGTCTAGCTACTTTCATAGCTCGAGCTTTATTAGAGCTTTGTAAGACCCGCCGTGTAGGGGAGCGATGCACGTTAATGCTTTAACTACCGCATTATGATTTACTGCAGTTTTTTTCATGCAATATTTTTTTTGGATCACTACATTGAAAATTAAGGGATATACATAAACAAAATACTCCATTTTGGGAAATTTAATCCGTTAGAGCTAATAAATTAAAGATATTCAGCTGTAAAATTAGTTATATACACCGATCACTTAAAATAAATAGTCAAATCGTTTTCTAAGGTCTTCATTAGCATACAAAAACATAAGGCACTTAAATTGACATTAGCTACTTTTTCGAGGAAAAAAATGATAATCTTTGTAATCCGCTGAATACGCAATATCTGCTACAAAACTATTCGGCTTCCCCGATGAAATACTCATCATAGAACCCATGCTGTCATATCTCTTGGAAAAGTGGATTTTAAAGAATATTCCTGCTAAGTATTGGTGGAATATTCCTTCTAAGTTGGTGTGGTGTGGTAGTTAGGAGAAGGGGGTGCCAGCCGAAATGTCGTCCATGTCGCTTGACCATGGTTCAAAATTACGTGGTCCGTCGCCAAAAGCCCACGTGTAGTTGAACAGTGCGAAGTTAATATTCACTCACTCATTCCAAAAAAATGCAGTACAGTAGTTATAATTATTTTTAAACTTAAAAATGCAATATCTGCCTATACAATTAAAATTATAGCGTTATAATTAACTACTAACCACAAATAAATTCTGAAAATTTGTCCCAATGACGTAGTGTGAAAGAGAAACTTTATTTAGTTTAAGTTCCAGAAGCGATAAAAGTATTTATTTTGAAAAAAGATCATTTCCTTACTACTAAATGTGGATAGTAAAATCATAAAAAAAATATTCAAATAAAGAGAGATTTATAACAACCTCTCCCTTCAACCCCCCAAAAAAAAAAATTAGGGATTATTCTGATCACAGGAATAAATAAGAAGCTTGAGCCTTGCATAACCAAAACAAAAAGGGTTTCTTCACAAATAAAAGATAGATATATGCTGCCGTGGGCTTTTTTGCTGCGCACGCCAGAATTGCTTGCAGATGGCAGAATTTTTTCCTACTTGACAAATATCGTTATATTTTGGACACTTCACACAATATGTTTATAAATTATAGCATGTGCTATAAATTATAGTCTATGTGTTATTCTGATGCATAAGCTATATTACTGTAAAGTTTCATTAAGATCCATTCACTTGTTTTTCGTGAAAGGCGATAAAACATCCAAACAAATTTTCGCATTTATAATATATATCTAGATATCTGTGGAATTTTTCCATGTATATGGTGGAAATTAAAAAATTAAATTACGTTTGCTAAACATTTCTATCCTCCTTTTTTATTAATGCGAGCCTTCCATTTCATTATACACTGATTTATTGTATACATTTATTGATTTTTCCTTCCAAAGTCAGATTTTAAAATTTTGCTAATTATAGTTTTCTTAATTTTTTTAGGAACTTAAAAAAAGAATACTTTTTGAAACTCTTTTTGCACGCGTTAAGAAATTTTTATTGAGTTCCGAAATGAAGAATCGTATGCGGGCTGAGAATATTTCCTTGAAGAACTCGAAAACTCTTTATGTAATATAAAATGTAATTTGAATGTGCTTGCAATTTGTTGCTAATGCTGATATATATTTTAATAAATACATTTCATTATTCACGGAACAGATCAAATCTATTTTTGCTAAACAATTCAATTGTACAATTTAGTGCTCATACGTATATTAAAAAACATAATCAAAAAAAAGAATTTTAAGGAAAATATTAATCTTTGTGTAATTAATCCTATTTCACAAACAATTATAAAACTGTTCTAAGTTTGAATGAATATTGTCTATTTTACCTATATTCTAGTCATAAGCGATTCTTCTAACAATTTAGAACTTCGGATTTTAAGTAAGGCAAAATTTAATATCCTCGAAAGAGCATTTAAAAGTAAACGTGAAACAAATTACAGCAAAGGGAGTTATTATTAACTGTTAAGTGACATACTTATCCGTTTCATGCGTGCATAATTTTGTATCCAATATGCAAAGATAATTACACGAAATTACAGCTTCACTCTGGTGAAATATGGAGCGTAATTAAAAGGTAAATTCTCTAATTGTGTTCTTTCTAGGGTATTTAAATCATTTATTAATCGTTAAAATAGGGTAAGTGCTGCACAGTCAGCTGCACTTTGCAGTAAATATTGTCAGACCACTTTATTCTCTTTCATGAAGGTATTTGAATATGTAAACAGATTTTTGGAGAAAAGTGGTGTACATCGAACATTTTTGCTGTGTAGAAAAAAAATTAAAAAAGTGCCCAATTTTCATCTTTACAAATACACGGTATAGTAATAAAAAAAATTAAATGTAACATAATAGAACAACTCAACGAGAATTTTTTTATGATGTTAGAAAATTATATCATTACATTAAATACAAGGTGTCCGTGCTTAAAGTATCCAAAAGTTATGGCTTATTATTACGGAACTACCCATCAGAATGTAATAAACTAATTATCCATGGATTGAAAAACTCTCCGAAATTTTTTGGGTCTAATCTGATCGGCTGCACGTGTGAGCATTATTCGGCAATCGCAGACGATAAACTTTTTACTCTGACTTCATTAGTAAAGATGAGGACACTACAGTAAAGAATTCAGAGTGCATACTGTGGTAAATGGAATTTAAATCAGTCACACGTATTCAGCGACGTGTTCGAATAAAATGGAATGTTGTTACTGGCTTGCCTAATAGACTTATCACAACTCCTACAAAATGAATAAAGCACACGATCAACACTTCTATCAAAAAACTTAAAAATGCTTGCTAGCTTGAGATACCAAAGTTCCCGTATCATTTAAAGTTTTTCCCATTGGTGGATAAATTTTCATGTCGGAGGATCGACATTCCGAACATTGTTCGAACACATCGCTGTACACTCGTGAGTGATTCAAATTTCGTTTACCAAAGCGTTTGGTGTGGCGTCCACATCTTTACCAGTGAAATCAGTGTAACAAGTTTATCGTTTACGATTGCCTAATAATACTCGCACTTGTAGCCGATCAGACTAGACCCAAAAAATCTTGTAGAGTTTTCCAATTTATGGCTGAATAGTTTATTACACATTCTGATGGGTATTTCCGAAAAAATAAGCCATAAACTTTGGATACTTTAAGCCCGGACACCTTGTAAAGGGTGTTTTTTTTAGTGGTATAGAACTTTAAATTGCAATAAAGCAACGATGTATTATTCGATTGACATGAATTTTTTTTATTCGAAAGATACTCTTGTTGTCGCATTACATTTTAAATATGATCAAGCAAGGCGTAGATTCGTCGAATGGGCCCAAAACGAGATTGCCGTTGTTCCCGATTTTCATAAGCGAATTTTGTTTAGCGATGAAGCGCACTTCTGGTTGAATGACTACGTCAACAAACAAAACTGACGCATTTGGAGTGAAGCTAATCCACAAGTGTATGTCAAAACACCGTTACATCCAGAAAAACTGACTGTTTGGTGCGCTTTATGGGCTGGTGGAATCCTTCTTCAAAAACGATGAAGGCCACAACGTTACAGTCAATGGTGATCGGTATAGAGCCATGATTACTAACTTTTTCATTCCTGAATTGAGCAATCATGATGTCCAGGAGTTGTGGTTCCAACAAGACGGTGCAACATGTCACACAGCTCCTGCCACAATCGATTTATTGAAAGACACGTTTGGTGACCGCCTAATTTCACGTTTTGGACCTGTGAATTGGCCTTCAAGATCTTGCGATTTAACACCGCTAGACTATTTTCTGTGGGGCTATGTAAGGTCATTGGTCTATGCGGATAAGCCACAAATGCTAGACCATTTGGAAGACAACATTCGCCGTGTTTTTGTCGATATACGGCGACAAATGTTGGAAAAAGTCATCGAAAATTGGACGTCCAGATTGGACTACATCCGAGCCAGCCGTGGCAGTCATATGCCAGAAATCATATTTAAAATGTAATGCCACAAGATTATCTTTCGAATAAAAAAAATTCATGTCAATCGAATAATACATCGTTGTTTTATTGCAATTTAAAGTTCTATACCTCTAAAAAAACACCCTTTATATTAATATATCTACCCTTATTAATTCTACTTTATTCAAAATGTATCTTATTCCTTAAGTTTTCTCATTCCATGATGTTGAGAAATATTTTTAATCAAAATTAAGCTTAACATACAATGATTTTTATTATTCTATACGAGGGATCTGCCAGCTACAGAACGCCGAGCAATTCTCGGCCGCACTCAACAAAGTTGTGGTATCATATTAAAAATATGTTTCTTTCTCTTCTCTACGCCTCACGCACTAAAGTCTACTTCTTACTCTTTCAGTTATTTGCCATAAAATGATTCTGTTGAATCTGCTTGGAGGCAATTTGTGTGATTTATGTGGAAAACCCTACCTCTGTTTGAATGTTGAATATTCAGCCGTTGGCGTTAAATATTCAATTCAAATCAAAACGAGATTGCGTGATACTTGTAAAATGGAGCCTCACTAGTTACTGTACCGTGAAATACATCTTCAGAGTTATTAAAAGCAAAGTTTATGGAATTATGAAAGATTTCGAAAATTACTACAGGTAAATCGACAGCTATTTAAAATTTTCGCAATACGTCATTGAAGGAGGTTTTTAAATGTATAAAAAAAATTGCATGTGATTTGCTTTTCGCTTTTGGTTCTGCATATAGGTACATGTGAACAAATTTTTTTCTCATATGAAATATATTTTGAGACCACAACGAAGCTGTTTAATAGCTGAACATTCAGAATCATGTGTCAAATAGAAATGGGTGCTGCGGTAGCCCATTGATCAAGGTATAGGATCATGGCAGGCATGTCATGAGTTCGAGCCCAGTACCACTAAAGACCCACCGTGTAGGGAAGCGATGTACGTTAAACCTGTCGAGAGCTCAAACATCCTCCCGTTGATGTGGTGTAGTAGTTAGGAGAGGTGGTTCCAGCTCAGGTGTTGTCCTCGTCACTTGATCCTGGTTCAAAATTACGAGGTCCGGCGCCAAAAGCCCTCGTTTAGCTAAAACAGTGTGACGTTAATATTCACACACTCACTCACAGTCAAATAGAAAGTCATAAATTATATCCCTGATATTATAATATTAAGTAGAGCTTTGATATGTATAAGGACAAGGTTCTTATCAAAATTTTAATTTTTTATTTCACCATAATGCAGAAATACTAATAGTTTGTTTATTTCATATTTTATTAAATATTCCCAAAATATGTGTAATATATATACAGTTTAAATTGTTTGTGTATGTTGAAGGAATAGTTATATGTATTGATCGTATTGTTATGTTAATAAATATCTTTATAAATGATGCATAATTAATATGTAATAAAACTCTCTAAATCTATATTTTTACCTCTAATCCTTACCTCTGCATGCATTGCTGTGGTAATCGAATTGTTTCAAATATTTCGTGCTGTGTGACACACTGAATTATATTGGTAGATTAGTTTGGCAACAACACAGCTATAAGGTTGCTGGCCCCTGTTCTTTACCATAGATTCCCAAAGTGGTTCCTACGAACTCTAAGGGATCCTTGTGACTGCTGAGGGGATCCGTGACAAACGAAAATTAATTCGAGGGAGAGGGATTGGACTATGGTATGGAGTCCGTGAAAAGTTTAATATAGAGCAAAATGTCTATGACCCATTTCAATTATTATGAAAGTTAGAATAAATCGCTCTTAAAAAGTTTTACACTAAAATGTTATAGGTAGGTACATAAAATCAACAAATAATGTAAAAACGTAGTACGATGGAGGTCAGCTGGGATCGAGGGTATGGTTGCCTATGCAAGTTCAAATAGGAACGGGATCTCGCAGTTACATGCAATAACTTGTCTTAAAATATGGCAATCGCACATCTAGCCAATAGCTTTTTTCCTTTTGTTCATGATCCTCAGATATGAAGTGAATGTAATACATTTTCTTTTGTTTTGAACAGAAATCAGTTTTATTCTTTGTATTGTTTTTTGCTAAAGTACAATGAATAAGTATTAAATATTGTTACGAATTTTGTGTAAATAGTGCAAATATTTGTGTGTTTAATGCATTTATATTACTCTGTTATATTTATTTCATGTTAAAATTATACTATTCACAAGCAATGCCTTACGTTATAATGGAGATACAATGAGAACTTGGCGAAATCTTGGCGGTAGAGCCAAGTTGGCATTATTTTTGGCGACCAAGTTGGCTGCCAATTTGGTGACTTTGGCGACCATTTTTGCGAGTTTGGGACTCTCTGGATTATTCTAGAAAGTAGTAGATCCCGCCACTAAGTTCACGCTTAATGACGTGTGCGGATTTTTTTTGGAAGTTTCTGTCGAGTCTATAAATAGGAGTGCCAGCCGCAACCAGTGAGTCTGATTTTAACCAGTAAATAGTGAACATCGTTTTGACTAGCTATTAGCTTGGCTGTGCTTGTGAATAATCTTTTACTTTAGTGTATTTTTAAACACTGATGATTGTGTTTGATTCCTGTTGAAGGTGTGAAGACCTTCGGATATTTACCCTGTGAATATTCCTGCTGAATCCTGTATTTAAAGGATTGAATTTTTGACAATAAATCCGCTTCGCTCCTAAGGAACTGTTTATTTTCTTTGTGATTGTTTTGCATAAAATCCACGAACTCGGATCTACGTAACAAAATAATTGATACCTTATACACAATTTTTTTAACCTTATTTGTAATTTTGTTAAAGTTAATTTATAAAATAGCCTTATTATATTACATTTGTCAATATCCTTTTTTTCGCTTATCATTTTCAGAACATCAAAATTAAAGGTGTAGTTTGGGGGAGGGGGGGAGGGTTCATGGCGAAATTTTTAATATAAAAAGGGTTCCATGGTTACACTATGTTTTATTCGTGATTCTTACTAATCCTCCTCTCAGGAAAAATTCTTTTTAACTGTTATAATTATAAAACTGTTTTCTGTAGAGGAACTGTGAGGTTGGCGTTTGTTGTCTTGCTGAAGCTAAAGTGTTAGTGATAGAATAATTGAAGCAAATGTAGTTGGGGAAAAAGGATCAGGCGAGCTATGAAGATTATTGTTGTCGTGAATTTACTCCTCAAAGCTAAGCACTAAATGAATTGTTATAGATATTTAAATTAGCAATTAAATTAGACAAGAGATCAATTTTCTTGTCTAAAATTCTTTAAAAAGGCACTTTGTTTATTGCATAATATATAGCTAAGCATAATAACAGAATGCGAAAAAGGAAGTATTTTATTTTAAGTTTTAAAGTTTTTACACTATTTTTTTATTTTATAATTGTGGAACACAAAAGCCCCTAAATGTTTGCTTTTTGTAAGTACACTCCACATGAATGTTTCATATATATTTAAAACATTTCTTTAATACTTACAAAAAAATTTCGTATTTGTACCTCTTTCTCAAAGAGGACGATTTTGTGTGATTGATTGATTGAATATTAACGTCGCACTGTTCAGCTACACGAGGGCTTTTGGCGACGGACCACGTAATTTTGAACCATGGTCAAGTGACGTGGACGACACCTGAGCTGGCACCCCCTCTCCTAACTACCACACCACACCAACGGGAGGACGTTTCAGCTCTCGACAGTTTAACGTGCATCGCTGCCTTACACGGCGGGTCTTTAGTGGTACTGGGATCGAACTCGTGACCAGGCAAGCCACGATCCGATACCTATACCACTACCGCGGCCAACGATTTTGTGTGAGTGAGTGAATGAATATTAACGTCGCGCTATTCAGCTACTCTAGGGCTTTTGGAAACGGACCTCGTAATTTTGAATCATGGTCAAATGACGAGGACGACACATGATTTCACACACCCTCTCCTAACTTCCACACCAACTGGAGGGCATTTGAGCCTCGACGTATTTCACGTGCATCGATCCCTTCTGCTCGGTGGGTATTCAGCGATATTAGTCGCCCACCCTGTATAGTGGTTAGCGCCGCTGACTGCGGTGCCGTAGGAACTGAGTTCGAATCCCGGAGAAAACATGGATGTTTGTAAATTTATAGTGCCTTTGTGGCATGGGGGTACTCTAAATAGTCGTCGAGCCGCCAGTCCTCTCGTGTGGTTGGAGGAAGGGGAAGAGAGGTGGGCCCAGGTGAGGCCATGCCCATGGTTTTCTCCCTCTAAATTGGGGTGAAACCGAGCAAAATCGTACTATCATTTGCATGGTGCTTAAAGCTAAGGCTAACGACAGGCGTAAAAAGTCTTACCCTTAACGGCGATGAATTTCGCGGGCCCCGATCTGACTTCGTCAGGCAGATGGCATTGGTAACAGGCTCGAAATGACACGCCAGACACGAGTCCGTTACCTTCACCATTAGTCTACCACGGCCATGAGGATTTTGAGTTTGCATTTACATATGCACGCACAATTTGAAGTATGGTGTAATACGTCTGACATTGTAATGGGGACAGAGAATATCAGCTTTTTCGAATTATCTTTCCACTTTCATTTCTTCACAAGCAACAAATTGCGCATTGTCTTGCCAATCCCTGTTATTTTATATTTTTCTAGAATCCTAACTCCTGTCTTCAATGAAAAAATATTGCCATCACCACAAAGAAAATATCAGATGAGAAGTATTTCGGTACCATGTACAAACTGAATCTCTTAAAAATACCAGCACTCATAATCTCACGATAAGAATTAAAAATATATGCAAATCGAAGATAGAAAAATGAAAATATCAGTGCCCGGATCACGTACGGAGAAACTAGTTAAGGGGTTAAGTTAACGGCTCCTTTCGCTTAAGTTAAATTTTGATAGTAAAACGCTAGCGTAAATAAAATGTTTAATTTTACTAAAATGTCTCTTAATTCGGTGCAACCATGCATCTACACGGGTGAGAGCTCGCGACCGCGAAGTTATGGAACCATTCTTCTACAAAATGATGCTCAACATAATTGAGACTAAGATCAACGAGACTCATTCCACGTCACAACCTCCCTCTAAACTACTGCGCATACAATAAACTTTACATTGCTATAAGATTATACGTAACAATTTCGAATACGTAGTAACAAAATTTATTTTCTAATTATACAAGTAATAATGCATGTTTTTCTTCGCTAAATTCCGATGAAAAAAATAGCAATAAATAATAATAAATAAATCACGACAATATAGCAAGATCACCAATTAAAATATTTTCGACAATTGTGAAGAGTTATTTTTTCTTATAGTATTATTCTTTATTTTTTTTCTTCTAAAATATAAGTTCAGTTTTTAAGCTAACATTTTGACATGTTTTGTAAACAAAATAAATAAAAAAACAATTAAAAAATACTTTTAAGTCGCTTTTTACTTTATTAGAAAAACCTACTGGCGCCATTTTTTGCAGATAAATCTAACTTCGTCAGAAATAACGCAGAATAAATTTAAAATTTAAAAATAAGGTTTAATTAAATAATTAATACTTGAAAAAGCTGTATTGATATCAAGTGCCATCCACTACAGTTTAAAAACAATGTATTTGAACTTCAGTGGATAAATAAAAAGTATTTCATTAGCGATTGAAAATTTCAACAGAACACACATATATATAGGGAGAGAGCGTATCAATAATATAGGAATTGAAAACGTGCGCAAAAATAACACTCGATTCTGTGTAAATCCTTGTGGTGGAAAAACCATTTGTTCGATGCCCGATACCACCAAATTCTCTCCAAGTATACACGGAGTACCTTCTCATTAAATCAGTGGGTTCGAAAGTCTTGTGGGTGGGCGCAACAGAAACCATGGGTGCAGGAGAATATTTCCATTCCCTCTAGTTCCATGTCTAAATTGTGGAGCTGGAGATAGATGGTATCACCATCTATCGTAAAGAAATCCAACCTGTCTCAGGGTCTGGCAACTTCCTTTCCTTCCCTGTGGGAAGGACGTGACTACAACAGCAATGTACTGCACTAAGAATATAAATACATTCGAACCTCTATATTGCGAATTTTTCTGTATAGTGAACTTTTTCCTGGAGCCTTGAGCATTTCTCGATTTCTTCGTAAAATAATCTCTCTATAGCGAAGTGCATTTTCTATCTAACGAACTTTTTCTTTTGTCAATCAGTTTTATTCTCCCTATTTTTAAAGTATTTCTGAAGATTTCAAGTTATTTTCTCTTTAACACATTTTATGGTGGTCATAAATCTTGAACTGTTTTTATTAGATCCTAAATCGCCGAGAGCAATACAGTTCTGGACGTTTTATCCAAGTACAACATTTAACTTCCATTGCCCAGTTCACTTTAAAACATCTTCGATATCCCCTTTCAAACTCAGTGGAGCTATCCTGTGTCCCCGTGTTCTAGTTATAAAATAATGTATGTTTAATATTACTTGTACGCTTTAAAGTAGAAATGTCCTTAAAATTCATTAATTTTAATATAAAATTATTTTCTTAATATTGGAAATACAGTGTATTCTTCGACATTCTTTTTTCTGGTTTTCCTTGCAGTTTTTCTCCTTACCTTTTTTATGGGTGAGATATATCAAATAAGCATACATTAAAATTTTAAAAAAAGGTGTGAATAATTACTTTATTTAATATATAGTGTTCATGAATTTTTAAAATTTGGTTTATGTGGTTTATAAAGTACATTAAATGATGAACCTCTAACTAACGATTTTTCTATATAACCAACTTTTTTCCGCCATTTAGCGACTTCGTTATAGAGAGGTCTGACTGTATTTAAAAAAGCAATTTTTGATGGATTTATTAATTTTTTTTCACATTTGCTGTATTTTACGAACATTTCTAATCTCGTACACGTTCGCAAATAAAGAGCATCTGGTAAAATGTTCAGTAAGAAAACGACGTGATTGGGATAAAGAATTCGATTTATTGGTTAAGCCAATTAGAAGGTTAAACCTATTTTGATTCGGCATTAGTATAGTTAATGTCATAACAAAATTGCATTATTAGGCTATTGACCATGACCCATGCTAACATGTTTTCCTTGATATTCATAGTACCAAAAATATATAAAAAAGTCTAATGGATTCCTAATGAATCTTTCACTTATATATGCATGCATGAAAAATATGCATTCTAAGAACGCTAATTGGAACAAAGGTGTACTAATGGTTCACTAGTCTTGTAAAGATTGTTTGAATGTGTACGTGCGGTGCGGCAACTTTAAGTTTTTTTCATTATCTCTCGGATATAGCCATAAAAGACATTCTTTGATCGTCACTTTGACCCTGCAGAATTTTTTGCATTGCTCCCAGCTATCAGTTTACATTGTCCAATGTACGGTAATTTTAATAATATTTTTAATGAAGCTGGAGCAGTAGCAGTGATAAAACTGGCATTATAGAGCAACAGCCCAAATCACTCTTGCTGACATTTTTATTACTTTTCTCATGGTATTTGTAGGTCATAATATAACTAATATTCTATACGTTTCTCTAAACCAAAAATGAATTTTAAAAATCACATTTTTATAAACATATGTTTGTTTATAAAGAAAAGAGAAAAAGTTAAATGTGACAAAAATCGTTTTATCAGTAACAAAAGATGAGAAAAGTATAAGGAGAATCCAAATGTAATATGAAATATTATTAATTAAATTTTTTAAAAAAAACTATAAATAGTATGTAAATAATAGTATTAATACATTGCTTCTCAAACTTTCAATGCCTGCGACCCAATATTCAATCCCAGTTTTCATCGCGCCCCCCTTCCATACAATAATGTATCGAATTCAGTGATACTATACTTTGAAGCAAAAGCTGCAATGTGACTTTAACCTCTTAAGTTTCACCGGCGTATATAAACGTCTCGCTCAGTCAGGCCGTTAATTGCCTCAGACGTATATATACGTCTTTTCGAAGTACGATATTTTCTGTGCACTGCTATCCATAAAAATATTCCGAAGGCTTTAGAATGCAATAAAAGGACATTGACAGTGTTTGCGAAGAATTTACTTATTTCAGAGAATTTGCTTATTGTGAATTGCCCCCCCCAATGCATCACATACGCGTGCCTACGAGGATAACGGTGACATTGGGGAGCGAATCACGTGACTTTCAAACAGCAGTAAAGTGATTTAACTTAAACCGTACAAATTATCAAGATAAGTGTTAATTTGGCAAACCCATGGGGCCACTGGTAATAATAAACCTTGCTGTTGTTATTAAATAAATTGCACACAAACTACATTCTGTAGTACTGATACTTTTATAAGTGTATTATGTCAGTGTAAATGTGAATTTTATTTTTTATTATGTGAGAACATATTTTGTGTTTGCTTAATTTCAATAAATAAATAATTTTTTTGAAATTATCTTTTGTTTTCGACTTTTCAATATTCTCGCCCCCCCCCCTCGTAAAGTTATCACACCCCCAAGGGGGTGCGCCCTACAGTTCGAGAAACGCTGGTATTAATATTATATTTCATACTTCTCTTCATTATGCGTTAATGCTTATCATGATTAATATGTAAAGGTTGTTTTTTTAGAGGTATAGAACTTTAAATTGCAATAAAACAACGATGTATTATTCGATTGACATGAATTTTTTTTTATTCGAAAGATACTCTTGTGGCATTACATTTTAAATATGATTTCCGGCATATGACTGCCACGGCTGGCTCGGATGTAGTCCAATCTGGACGTCCAATTTTCGATGACTTTTCCCAACAATTGTGACCGTATATCGGCAATAACACGGCGAATGTTGTCTTCCAAATGGTCAATCGTTTGTGGCTTATCCGCATAGACCAATGACTTTACATAGCCCCACAGAAAATAGTCTAGCGGTGTTAAATCGCAAGATCTTGGAGGCCAATTCACAGGTCCAAAACGTGAAATGAGGCGGTCACCAAACGTGTCTTTCAATAAATCGATTGTGGCACGAGCTGTGTGACATGTTGCGCCGTCTTGTTGGAACCACAGCTTCTGGACATCATGATTGTTCAATTCAGGAATGAAAAGGTTAGTAATCATGGCTCTATACCGATCACCATTGACTGTAACGTTGTGGCCTTCGTCGTTTTTGAAGAAGTACGGACCAATGATTCCACCAGCCCATAAAGCGCACCAAACAGTCAGTTTTTCTGGATGTAACGGTGTTTCGACATACACTTGTGGATTAGCTTCACTCCCAATGCGGCAGTTTTGTTTGTTGACGTAGCCATTCAACCATAAGTGCGCTTCATCGCTAAACAAAATTCGCTTATGAAAATCGGGAACAACGGCAATCTCGTTTTGGGCCCATTCGACGAATCTACGCCTTGCTTGATGATCGTTGTGATGAATTGCCAAACCAAACTGAGAATAAATCACTTGACAGCTGTTAAATTGGTCGCCATCTTGGAAAGTAATGCCAACTTAAATTTCTATACCTGGAAAAAAAACACCCTTTATATAATACAAATATGCTTACCTTAATAATTCGCGCGCGCGCGAAATTTTTAATTAATTCTTCTACTACCCTAGCGTTATTGTCAAAGTCATGGACTCGTGGCTGGAGTGGCATGAGTTGAAGCCTAATTCCACAAAAGACCCGTCGTGCAGAGAGAGCCCATGTACGTCAAAACTGTCAAGGATCAAACGTTCTACCGTTAGTGTGATGTGAAAGTTAGGGGAGGGGGTGGCAAGTCTTGTGTGGTTCTTTTTACCTGACCATGGCTCAAAATTATGAGGTTCATCATCAATAGCCCTCTTGTAGCCTTATAGTGCGTGTGTTGTGACTCGAGAAACTATTATTCTTCTATTTCAATATTCTTTTATTTTTCTTTGACACGTAAGATAAATGAAGATATTTACAGTTATGAATTAATGAACCTATTTACATGAAATAACTAATTATTTGAACACACAATCCATAGAGATAAATTATTATATAGTTCTTTTCCTAGCGTAAAACGTAACTTCATTTAGGATATACCACAAATTTATTTAACTCAAATTCTGTTGACAGATTCAACGTGAATAAACAAATGCGAAACAAATATGAAATAATATAAAACAGGAAATATTGAACTTATTCGGAGTGGCAACAGCGTGTTAATGTAACTCTCACTCACTTTCACTATCCCAAAACAAATCTAAATTGGCTTTTTATATGGTGGATTAAAACGCATAAGACTGAAAATAACATTTTTAGTATTATTGTCTGCTCTTATTAATCGTAAACTCATTGAAGTAATTAGTTTTTTTTTAAAATAAAGTTAGGGTTAAAAATATCACATTCATTTAGATTAAAATTGAAATGTACATAACGGTAATGACATGTGAACGTGGTGCAGACAGAAGCAGAAAATCAGGAAATTTTCCTTAAATTTCTTATCGTGTACAGTGCAATAAAATATACCTACGTTTCATTAGCTATCAGAAAAAGCAAACTGAAACGTGACTTCTGAATAAGACAGTAAGTCTCAAAATTATAGCGGCCACTATACTCCTAATGATTAGTATGAATGTTAGGTTGATATTCTGACTTTTATTTATGGATATATCGTCTGGATAATAAAGAACATTTCTGTTTCAAAAATAAACCAGACACTTTTTTTTTCTGAGAAATGATCTGAATCACGCAACACGTGTTTGACACGTCATCATTAAAAAGATCTAATGATGAATTAATAATCCATTAACTTTTTATGAAAGTTAAATCCTCGAACATAGATATTTTCAATTTCGTTAGAATTTCGGCATCACTGAATCAGAAATTAACGTTATAGAAAATCATATAATATTTATTATCTTACTTTGAAATACAGTTTTCGTACTTTTCCGTTTCGCCAGCGTAAATCTCTCCAAGCAGGCTTCATTGGCGACAGCACACAATATACACATCAAAAAATGTTATAAATGTTTGTTTCTATTGGTTTTTCATCTATTTTTGATATATTATGAAGGAGATGGTAATGATAAGAAAAGGCTGCGATTTGTTTTGAAAATGCAGTGGTAAAAGGTTACCAGCGATAATATTCCGTTTGGCGGCGGTTGCATCATTTTCGGTGACTTTATCGCTAGCGCCAACTAAACGGAAAACTACACCCTTTTATTTATTCAGAATCTAAGAAATTAAATGACATTTTTTGAATAAAATTCTTATTTAAAACTACTTTTTATCATAATCTTTTGTTTCATCATCTAATGAACTTGATGTTAATAAAACAAACATTAATTTTACGTTGTTTACACTCAGTAAAATTTAATGTACATTTACTTGTTTTATCGGATAGTCTTTCTGTTCTTTCTGCACTTCAAAATTTCTCGATCAAATCCCATAAGGTAATTCATAGACTTGCTAACAAAATTTACATGCTATCTAACTACGTTAATCAGTTAATTCTGCTTTGGATTCCGAGACACTCGAAAATTGTTTGGAATGAGCAGGCGGATAATCTCGCAAGATCGGTCACAGAGTCCAATGTTTACATTGACTGGATTGCTTCAGAAGACATTCATAAAAATATATATCAAAATAGAATTCAAAAAATCAATGAAACATTTTACTCAAGCAAATATTTTGAAAAATTGGGAAATGTTCCGACCATTGATATCATTTCAAAGTGGACAGAGAATCGAAGAGAAGAAATCTTAAGCACTCGAATCTTCAGTAAAATGATAATCACTCCAGGACTTCTACATAGATTTAATTTACTGGATAATGCAATGTGTATTACATGTAATTGTATAAATGATTTGGACCACATTATATTAAATTGTAGCAGATATACTAGGCATCGCAATAATCTCTGGTCTACTATTCGTACTGATCCATATTCCACTATCACATTTAGAGATGTTTTGAAAAGAGCAATGAATAATAAATCAGCTTTCAGAGTTTTTTTTTAAAGGAAATGAAATTTTTTAATATTTACTAATCTATTAGGCTTTCTCTTGTCTTTTCTTTTTTTGAGGGATTATAGCCTGTGTTGCTCTATATCTCCTTCAACCTTTCAATCAATCAATCAATCACTCAGTAAAATATTATCTATGTATACATAACAATCGATGTTTCTGTTGACCTCGCTTCACTCCAACACGGCTTAACCGATCACTATGAAAATTGGCATGTATATGTATTTTTTTAGGTGAAGAATTTTGTGCTATCCTCTTTGTTGCAGCTCTCCGTCAGGTGGCGTTACAGCTTATCAACTTCTGCACCGTTCAATCAATCGCCAATCTTCTAACGTGGTCGCAAAAATGATGCCAGCTTGGCTCTATCACCATCATTTCGCTATGTTTCCATTGAATCGCCATTATAATGTAAGGAACGGCGTTGCCGACGAGTATTGCAATTCTAACATAAAATAAATACAACAGAAAGTAATATTAACGTATTACACATCCAGATATAAATTATTAGCACTACTTTAAGCGTTCATTACACAAAATGTGTAACAATGTGTCATTTTTGCTTAGCAAAGATCAGCTTAGGAAGGTGTTTTCAAAAGTCGACCCACAAGAGAGTTGCGGGGCGTTATAAATTTAAAAAAAATCATCCCTCCTCTTTTTGTCAGCTATTAGATCTACTGACTTAAAATTTAACAAATATGGGTTTTTTTGTTGTTGTTCAGCTGAGATATGCAGAAAGCTTTTTTTCTGTTGTTGTTTAATGTGCAACTCACGTAAAATTATAACTCATTAAAAACTTCTTTATCTTTCAATCTATATAGTTTAGTTTTTCAATTCCCCCGTGCGAAGAACGGGTATACCAGCTAGTTGGGATATTTGTGCAGAGCATCCAGTGCTGTTGGACTTCAATCCCCAGTATGATATAAAAATAGCAATGAGGCATATTCCAAAAAGAAAAGAAAAATCAGTGTTGTAAATTCTTGAAAAAAATTAAAATCTTTACTTTAAAAATTCATGAAGTGATTTAATAAAATTGTTTACTTTCAGTAAAATACAGAGTAAAAGTTTTAAATGATAATCAGGATGGTGAATTTTCTGCAAAATGACAGTTTCTGCGGTTCTGCATAATTTGAAAATTAATATCATACTAATTAAAATTCTTCATCATGCACAGTTATCATAAACTCTATTCAATCCGTTTCTTTGAATTTTCTGTTATGAAAGCATTGATTCCATTTTGAATTTTGTAATTTATGAATATTTATTCGCATAATAAAAACAAATGCTAATACTCATTATTCTTTCAAGAATAAGTAACGAAAACTTTGACACACCAAATAGCATATTTAATTCTCAACTGAAATTGCATAATAATCTTTTTTTACTGACCATGATAACGATTAACAGAATAAAACAATCTATGAAAAAAAATGTGCCTGATTCATCCAAAAATAAGATACATGGAAACTTTGCTGCACCTGAAAAATTCGCTACGAATTTTATTCGTAATGCTAAACAATAGTTAATTTATGTGTGTAAAATTGTTTAATTATATGTGTAATTGGTAATTAATGGAAAATAAAATAATGAGTAAAAAATACTTAAGAATGAAATGTTAATCATATTTGTCTTTTCTAACACCACGGAATGAATCAACCTGGATCGTGAATTCGATTTCTAGCAAACAAAAATTTCTGAAATAATTTAAAAATAGAAATAATTATTTTATTATATATAATATCTAATTATTATTTTTTCAGTAAGATTTCTAGCAATTTTTGTTTTCGACACACAACACTTCAAAATTTAATTATAAAATGTAACACAGCATTAGCATTGAATAACTTCGTAGGCGCTTAGGGCAGGAGAGGGCAAGTTGCTTCGTCTCGAGGGTGGTTTGGGTAAAGCGGGAGAGGTCAGAGCGGACACGTTTTTCCCCATCTTAGAACAAATCAAGGGTGCAGATAAATTAGTAAGTAAATGCTTTTTAAAATCACTAATATAATTTAGAACAGTATTTTAAGTGGCAAATCTATTTCAAGTGGGATAACGATTTTTTTTTTTTTACTGAAGCTTTCTGTTTTTGCACTGGGTTATAGAATTTCAAGGTTAAATACATTCTTAATTATAATAAATTGTTAAGGTATTGTTGCGCGAATGCATTTTAAATACAGTGAAATGTGCGCGCGTAATAAAAATAAAAACTTTCTGAGAAATATTTAAAAATTAATACTAAGCAGTGGCACCCCCCCAAAACCCTTAATTTTTTCCGATTGATTATAATTCTAAGTATATAGTACGTAAAATTTAACTAATTACTTGTTATTAATGATTAATTTTATTAATTAATGCTAATTATTTATTCAAAAATTAGTTTTTCACTGTGTGTTGTTCCCGAAAATCGACAAAATGAAAAGGAGCATGATACAAGAATGGCGAACTTTCGACCCCGGACCCCCTTTGAAAAATTCCTGTGATACTGAGCAACATTTTAATAAAGGGTTGAAACTGCACAATAGATGACATGTGACTGATTAGGGAAACAACACAATAGGTGCAAGAACACATAATAGGTGTTCATGGCGGACTCTGCCCACCCAGCCTTCCTGACGTGTCCGCTCTGGCCACGCACCCGGTTAGCGGTCCACACTGTGAGAGCGGGCTGCACCTTTTTAAAATGAATAATAATTTAATAATGAATGATTATGAAAAAATAATAAATATAAATGCTAATTCCATATTGTTTATAGCTATAAGCA
The DNA here is from genome assembly GCA_019973935.1 of Trichonephila clavipes. Taxonomy (NCBI): domain Eukaryota; kingdom Metazoa; phylum Arthropoda; class Arachnida; order Araneae; family Nephilidae; genus Trichonephila; species Trichonephila clavipes. The sequence goes on along the minus strand of BMAU01001238.1, from coordinate 663,845 downwards.
CATTTAATATTAGAATCAGTTTGATGAGACAAATATATACTCTATCAAACTTTCTTCAATTTTTTTTAACTTGGGAGTGAGATTGCTTGTTTAATTTCTAATCACAACCTGCAAGTTAATGTCAGCTTGTTGTACTTGCATCCATATTTACTCTTGTTGATCCCCATCTGAGAAAAAAATTTTGCTCACAAAAATATATGCCGACTAAAATATAAAGAACAATTACCCAGGAAATTTCTCTAATCATGAAAATTTTTCAGCTGAGTAAGATTTATTAAAGTCGATGTCATAGCATTAAGCATTATCTTCACAATGTATTCTGATTTAAAGTCAATAAGTTCAAGCTGTAGCTTCTCATGTTTTATTAATATCAACAGTAATGGGATAACAGAAAAAATTATATTTAGGCTCAATTTTCTTAAAATCCTGAAATCCTCTTGTGACCTCCCACTCCAACTCTGTGCCGAATCTGTACGGAACCTTTCCACTAATAGTCTTAGGAGTCTTTTTGGGGATTATAAATTCGCGTATATTTCCAATCAACTCCGGGAAGCGAACGGGATACGCAAAGTAGATAGGGTATTTAAGTAGACCGTTGTAAGCTAACAAAGATGAAGGCTATTGAGCCAGCAGCAGCGGAGACGATCTTTAGAGCAGTGCTTCTCAAACTTTCAAAACTGGCGCCCCCTTTTCGATCACAATTTTTATCGCGCCCCCCTTATACATTAATAATGTACTGAATGCAATAATAATGCCCTTTGACGCTAAAGCTACAATAGGCGATCTTAATTATAAACCATACAAATTAGTAACATAAGTATTAAATTTTGTATACTACTTTTAAGCAAAAATAAATAAAATAATAGGATAATTATTGTGTTATTTTTCCTTTCTCTAATTTTTAAATTTAACATATTGCAAAATGCAGTGGCTGCTTAGAAGACAAAATATCGATATCTGCTAAATATAGAAAAAGAAAAATAACTTAGAAGGTCGAACAGATTACAGCTATAATGTGCAGTATTTCAAAAATAATGACAGTGATGAATTTTTTACGTTTCTAAATTTTTTCCATTCTGGGTCTGGGATCTGTTTTTTCTCTGAAAGAGTAGTGTGTTAGGTTAAAACAAAAAGAGTAATAAAAAAATCTCTCGTCATGGGATTACAGCAAATCAAATAAAAGTTTTTTTTATTTGAATTTATTATAGGATCAAGGATAGCTAATTAGGTATTGAAGAAGTTTTTATTTTTAATGACTTAATATCACGCGCGCGCGCCTATAAATTATATTAGAGTAAAAGTGTATTTTTTTATTATGTCTGAAAGTATTTTGTTTTAATTCATTCCAGTAAATTAATTATTTTATAAATATTTTATTTTCGATATGCTCGCGCCCCCGTAGGGGGCACGCCCCACAGTTTGAGAAACACTGCTTTAGAGGATTACGATAGTGAAGAGTTACTGCTAGTATTCTACGAATGAAGCTTATAAGTTAATGTACTTCTGAAGACATCGGAGTGTCGACAGGTGATATACTATAGTTCATTATCGCTTAAAACAAACGTTAGTTTAATAAAATTATTCTAAATTAATGAAAGCTAATAATTCGAGTTGCGTGTATTTCTCAGTCCTCTTATTTCGGCAGACCTTATTGATCTTACGCATAATTATTGATTAATTTCATAATTCGTAATTTAATTTATATCAAAGGTAAATCCCTTTTGTTTGACGTAACATAGTAATATTATATGTTATTAGAGATTCTCATAATGGAATCAAGTTAATAAATATAAGTTATTACTATAAAAATGGCGCTTGGTGATTATTTGCCTCAAATTAATCTTGGTGTCCAGGGTAGAACCCAGGGGGGTTCTCATAACTCTGCACATGATTTCTTAGTGGAAAGACTTTTAGATACTTTGTGACAGCTAAGTAGCGTTTGTGACTTAGCGTTTTTTTTAGGGAAATTTAATTCCCCTACCTATTTCCAATCAGCTCCAAAAGGAGGACAGGATTCCTTGTTATATATGCAGATTAGATAAAGTATTTAAGTCAAACGGAATAGTAAAGTAAAAAACAGTAGGAGGGAGAGATTGAAGCAGAAAGGTATAATAGTGAAGTTAGAGATTTATTATTGAAGATTTCTAGTTGGATAGATTAATCTCAGGAAGAGTTGAAATTCAGTGTGGTATAAATATTGAATTATATTTAAAGTCTCATTAAAGCTTTATATTAGGAGTGAGATTAAAGTTAAATGTCCAATAGAAATATTATTGAATATAATTTTGGGATCTCTTATAGTGGTAATCTCTGCGTGATCGATATTCTAATTGTTAGTTAATTGGATCATTAAATATTTAAGTTAATTTAAAGGAAAGTCCCTTTTAAACCTCATATAACTATTTTGATATATTTGTTAATAAAAGTCTTTGATTCTATATTTGGGAAAGATAACCAAACAAAGAAAGTTATTTATAAAAATGGCTACTGGCTCTTATCTGACTCCAAATTATTCTCGTTCTCAAAGTGAGATCCAAGGGGATCTTCACAACTTTGTTTTCCTAATAGTGAAAAGTAAAAGACGAATCAGGAAGAAATCTCAGCTCAAAGCGGATTGTCTGATTGTCTTGGTGGGCTGTATAAAAAATCTTTGCGGTCCATTAGTTGCCCACCCCTGACTTCTCAGTGTACAACGCAACAGTTTTCCTTGCTTTCAACATTCCTTCAAATGCGCTGAAAGATTGTTGCTTTGCTGTTCACATCCTCTTCCTCTTTGGACAAACTCTTCTCCATAATTTTGCAGTGAACCACGTTCCATGAGCTCTACAGTGGTGAGCTTTTGTCTCTGATCTGCCAAAAGTTCATCGATATCATAGTTAACCACCTCCAGTTCCATAGCCTTGCGCAAAGACACAACCTCATTGATTACAGATTTCTCAGGTATTTCAATAAATCTTACTAAATCGCATTCGACCACTCTCTCCAGCTAATGCTTTTTCTATACCAAAGTGAGGGCTTTCTTGGTGACTCCCTTAAGGTATCCGACTACTTCGACAACTTTTTTTAATTAATGGATATATGGAGATTTTTTGTGTTTTTTAGATTTATGTAGTGCATTTTCAGAAAAAAAAAGACTAAAATTAAGAATTGAAAAATAAATTATCACTACTAAAATGGGAAAAAATAGGTAAAAATTGACAAAATATTACATAAACGGGGTCCGTTCTGTACAAATAGTAAATGAACAAATTCTTAATTTTTCAATTTTGATGCATTACTTGGCTATTCCTTTTTGAAGTGACCTTCAGTATAACAGATATTTTAATTTTTACAAAAACTAGAGCACTTTATTTTAGATGTTATATGAAATTGCTTAATAAAACAGTGATTATCGTCACATAAAGAAATGTAAATTTTGTAATAAAACAGTGATTGATAAATCTGAAGATTAAAACACTTCTACTGTTATACAGAACATACACAAAAAATATCAGCTAATTATTTTACAAACTGTTGTAGCAATCGCTGTCCTCGTTTGAGTTTTTCGAAAAAAAAACGCATTTCGAGTAAAACGCATTTTAAAGTTAGACATCTTATGTAAAGTTGTGGCATCTGGTTTTACTAAAACACCTGTAGTTTTTGTTCTAGTGAATAGAAATTAAAAACCTTGGTATTTTTCTCAAGCTAATAAGATGGCCTATAAAATAAAATCATAAAAAAATTTGTTCATTTTAAAAACAAAAATCATGATTTTAGGATAGTTGGATACCTTAACACATCTTTAGATTGTTCAAGTAGTTGGTATTTAATCTTTGCCAATTTCGCTAAGTTCTTGTCATCTTTCTTTTTCTTTTTTAATTTAAGAAAAGCTAGTTGATTCCAGCTCGACAGTCTTAATGGGTAGTCAAATGAATTGCAAGTCATTCTCCCTCCCCTATTTACCAACTTTTATGTACCGCGACTTGGCTTGAGGTTAGGTTCCGAATGTTTCCTTCTTTTTACTTTAACGTAGCCTACGCCTAATCTGAAGCGTTTCCTGCAACACTTTTTATAGACAGAGAAGAAAAACAAATCTTCGTCTCTATTATTCTAGTCATGCAAAGCGTTGATCATTATGTGAGGTTCTACTATATTTTATTTCACCATAATTTTGATGTATAATATTTAGCCGGACACTCTTCTCGCGCAGGGTATGTCATACCTACCATCTAACTTTTTGCAACGCTCCTTCTAAACCTTTTTTGGAAAATGGATAGTTTCTCGTATAGCTGACTTTAAGGTCAATTACTTAGCTTGTAGGCGAGTTCTAATTATATATTTTTGGATACCGCCTCTTCTGGTATGTCATATCCTGCGCGTGAATCACCGTTACAGTTCTGAATGCATGAGCACGTTTTAAATCTTCGTTATCCTATGGCGTATTATTGTAGTTATGATGAAGAAATGTGATATTTAAGTATTTTAATAGATACAGTATTTAAAAGATAGAGTACAACAGTATTTTCATATGAAGAAATTCTCTTTCGCGGTTATGATGAGGAAGAATTAAATGATGAAGAGTATAACAGCAAGTATGATTCATCCACTGAAATCGATCCAGATTTACAAGAAGGAGACACTGTTGAAAATAAATGTTTATATGTAGAGACACAAAAACATTTAGGAAGAACGTAATATTAGAGGTGTACATATCTTATCCACTTTCAGATGAACTTTTGAAAAAAAAACTATTGCTGGAGCAATAAGATAAAATAAAAAAGAAATTGCAAAATTTTTGAATTTAAGGAATGGAGAAGTTTACTGCTATATATTTAGTTTTAAAAATATACAGATTTAAAAAAAATTAAGATCCAGTGAAAATATCGTACTCACTCACGACGAGATTAAAGGAGTGTATAAACAATGTACGGAATGCCCTTATAAAAGGAACAGAAAAACTAAACGTGTGTGTGAAAAATGTAATAAACATGTGTGTGTACTTCTTACTTTTCTTCCTTTTTAACTTTTGTATACAAATTTTACGGTAAAAACATAATGTAAACACTCTTGGGTATGAGATAGCCTGCGCGAGTGATGCCGGGTTAATATCTTCAGCAAAATAAATTGCTTACACTTTTAAAAGGATTCCATTAACATAACTTATTTTTTAAAAAAAGATACAGTCGCAATAAAATTTATTTTTTTAATGTTATTTATTTTTTTTATTTATAAAGCCCAGTGTAATATTCCACGGCCTTAGTTATGATATTTATATACAAAACCTTAAGTTTAGGTAAACATGGTTTCTTATATTCCTGTATTAGTATTTTAACGCATGGCAAATGTTTAAAAATTAAGATCTTTGTAATTTTATTTCTAAACTCATATGGATGTAAAATTTAATGCTCTCCTTAAGAACCCATTATTTTCTCAACAATTGATTTTTTTTTTGTTAAAGAACCCTTTTAAATAAATAGAACATTTTGCGAGGATGAAACAAATTTATCAATCTTGAACTTTCGCTGAAAGTTTCACCTTATAATTTTATTATTGAAATGATTTTGGCGCTATTAGCATTTTTTATTGACGATAAGAAAAAGAAATATCTTAAACGAGTTCACGAGTTCCAGTAGGCGAATAAGAATGGAAAATAGACAAAATATGTAAGCTTATTACGTCTCCTAGTACTCATTCCTATTGCAAAAATAGACAAATTAAAAGTCAAATAATGTTAGAAGTCTAAGGCAGTAATGTTAAGAATTGTTAAGTACTGCCTGGAAGGACAAACCTACTTATGTAATGTCTACAATAGAATATCAACACATTCGTGTTCACAGCAATCTGCGCCCCCGCCGCCATCTACTGACAAACCGTGACCTCCAGTCCAAGTTTATAACAAGCTAGCTGATTATTTTAAAAAAATGGTTCACGAACTTATTGTGCCTATATCTCTTATTTTAATGCATAATATTAAGGTGACCAGGCTTTTTACAATGAAAAGGAGAACGAAAAATTGAAGACAAAAATTACAACGTAAATGTATGAAACATTTTATTAATTCAAACAGAAATACGTTAATTACGCTTTTAACTATTTACTTTAACGAGTATTTTTCCATTGAATGATTTTTTTATCTACATATCATTTTCTAATACATTGGAAATTTCTCTCTCGGAGCAAAAAATATCCTTCCAACTAAATTCTACGGTAAGCACTGTAGCAACACATTAGCAACCAATCTTGATTTCTCAATTGTCCAAAAATCATTACCAGCTTAACAAACTCTTACAACTGGTTCATTATTTCCTGGGCCGCATGACGTAAATTCAACAAGAATAACTAATTTTTCGTATGAAATATGTTCCTCTTTGAAATGGCTTGGTATTTCCATTCATCTTATCAATTTCAGCATGTTGATTTTCCAATTGTTCTAATTGATTAGAATTTAAATATACATTCAGTCTTATAATTTCCTCAAACAGACAATTGTCATCGATTTTAATATCATGCGTTTCTTTTGATAAAAACTCAACACAATTTTCTACATCTGCCCACTTTACTTGCGATGAAGTCAAAAAATGCCATTAAAAACAGTTATTTCCTCTGATATTTATTTCAGACCATCCTTCGACGTATTGGAAACATGTTTGGATCGTCTCTGAATACAGAGAATAACAGATCAGTATTAAAATATTGAAAAGGAGGACAAATGGGAAGACATTTTTCGAGGAAGGACAGAAACTATTATAGGAGGACGGTTGGTCACCTTACCAATAGCAACACGAGACTACTGACGTCGAACTTTGTAACTTTGAACCTAGACCAGGGGTAGCGAACCTTTATGAAACAACGTGTCATTTTTTTTAAAGAAATGTTTGATGTGGTATAGAGGTGCCGTCAAATAATTTTGACTTATGATTATTGAGAAAATAATAAAATTAAATACTAACAACTCAAAACTCTTTATTTACTACGAAAAAAATACCTTTTTCACTGTATAGTTGAAAATGTTTTACAGTTGTACATGTAATTAAAATTTTTAAAAAAGTAACATTAGTGTGATTTCTGTGCTGCAGATTAGATGACAAATAACTTATATTAGGTTTGTAAGATGTTACTTTTAGTAGAATGTATGCCGAATTTGAGTCATCTGCCAAATGGTTTCTAAGCAATTAATTATTTTTTTAATGGTTCACTTTTTTAACAAGAGGATTTGTGATTTGTTTCAAAATGCCGTTTTACAGGCGATGTTCTGTATACCACTGTTCCAGCACATAAAACTCGCACCGCTTTTTTGCCTTTACTAATAATAGTATATTTCTAGATTTATCAGGATTGAAATTCTCTATTAGATGTACTATCTTGCAATTTTTGTTCTGAACTAGCCATGTTGAATAACAATTGAAAATCGTAAATATAACACAAATAAACTTTAACAGTTGTGTCAACGAAATTGACTATGCTATGCGTGGACCAATTTTGCATCATAAGCAACTATAGTCTTCGACGTAACTAAGGCAAGACTATAACAAACAAGTAAGCTCCCCTCCACTCTGCGACCAATCACTCGCGTTTGTTCGTAATACTTCAAAGTGAACTTCGTTATTTTGAAATAAAATGCCAACCATTTTGATCGCTCGCGTGCCCAAAACATTGTCTCCAGTGTCGTTGATGATACATGTGCCACTGTTTCGCCATTCCTGACCTAGATCAAATGAGAATTATACACCAGAGTTCTAGCACCCTAATTTCTAAACTTTACACCACACCAACGAGAGAACTTACCGAATCGTGAAAAGGGATTTGGAAAAAAAAAAGAAATATAATTCGAAAAAAAAAGGTTTTACTCGGGATTTTAATGAACTGTCTTAAATTTAATAAAAATTCGTGTAAAAAGAATAATATTTTATTAATTCGTTTTTTAGTTCGTATTACATCCAAGTCAAGTGAAAAAAGCAACGTAAGAAAAGGTGTATTCTAACTTTGACACAGAGAGTAACATATTTTTATACAGTGCGTGATTATTGTTATTCGAAATGTTTTTGTTTTTAACCTAGAATATAACGTGTGTTCAATATCTTAGTATTTATATATATTTTTTCAAAGTCAAAAGGATTTTTAATTTTATAGTTTAAAGGGAAAAATTGAGTATTTTGTAACTGGATACTTAATTTTTTATCCCTTATTCAGCTTGTCCGTACAACGTACGGGCTACCGAAAGTTGACAGCAACTGGTTTGCCCGTACACTGTACGGTCACTGATATTTTCTTTCTTTGATTTGCGCTTATTTTTAATTCTTATGGTGCATTATTTAGTGCTAGAGTATTTTGAAAAGGAGATGCACACACACACACAGTTTGTTTATGGGGCTGCGATAGCCCAGTGGTCAAGGTATCGGATCATGGCAGGCATGTCATGAGTTCGAGCCCAGTACCACTAAAAACCCGCCGATGCAGGTTAAATCTGTCGAGTGCTGAAACGTCCTCCCGTTGGTGTGGTGTGGTAGTTAGGAGAGGGAGGTGCCAGCTCAGGTGTCATCCTCATCACTTGACCATGGTTCAAAATTACGTGGTCCGTCGCCAAAAACCCTCGTGTAGCTGAACAATGCGACGTTATTATTCACTCACTCACGCAGTTTGTCTATGTTACTGAAATGTCTTTCGCCGGAGATTTTTTGTTGTTGTGAAGATGGGAATTATATATAGTATAGTGTTTAGTTATAAACAATAAAAAGTGCCTCTTTTTAAAGCATTTTGGGTAGTAAAATTGACCACTTAAAAGGTTAATTACAAAAATAGTATATACATTGTGGCTGTATTTGTTTTTTATATTATTGGTAATATATTCCGATGTTTTTAGATGATATAAATATGATAAAAAGAATATTTTCCGAATTTAGATCCTGCTCTTTAACATTACCTGAAAACAAATATAATAGAGCAGATTTTCCTTCAAGAGTAATAAAACGCTTGAAAAATTGTTAATACTTGTCAATCCATCACATTGAATTTCACTATATTTCTGTGCAGGAATACAAAAACACTGACTCGCACCACTATTACTGCCCCCTACTTCGATGTTGCCAAGAAGGGTGGTCATGCTTCTGTGCCAAAAATAGACTCTCCTGCTACGCTTTGAGTTGGCATTCCAAATTTAATTTTTTGGTTAATTGTTACGACATCAACCATGTATGAAGAACGTGATGTTCAACACAGCCATATCATTTGAATAATTCGACTATCTGAACGGTAACTGTAACTGGTTCAGTGATTATGTCAGTGGCTGCAAAACGATAGTGGGCAATTCATTTCACGGTGTTTAACGTGATTTTTGAAATATCATCTCGCAAAGCAGATGAGATGGAGAGAAATGCTGAAATGTTTTTGAGTTATGCTTGGAGAGAGACGTGTACACATATTGCTAACCGAAGAATGGATATTAAAAATGTATTGTCAGAAAAAAAATGGATATCTGGTATAATCTCACTTTTTTATTGCTTCCTTTAAATGCTTTTCGTTCATGGTTTAATTACGTAATGAGAAACATTAAATGATGGGAAACAAATAGGAGGCAGAATATTATGAGTTTTCTTCTTTTTATAGACTACCAATTACTCGTTTTATTATCGAAAAATGAGTTCGTTAAAAACGAAAAAAATCTATTTTTACGTTGCTAAAATTAGTTTTATTGAGTGGATCTTACTTTTATGGATACGAGCGTCCAGTTTCTAAAATAAAAAGTACAACAAACAACAAAAATTTACGATTTCAGATGAACTGATTTCAAGAGACATGGTATTTAGTTATTCAGTTATATTACATAAGGTTAAAAATTTTTGATTGTGAATATTCCTTTGTCAGATTTTTAGAATTTATATATATAGCTTGATATGCGTTCCAAGTCAAATTTAAATGTGGTGGTGTTGATGAATAAGGGTTAGGAAATGATTTCTCAGGATATTTTAGTGTGATTATATCAACATAAGTATTTTTTAAGTATCATTAAAATTTGATAATCTAGAATGTGTTCCATTTTTCAGAATATTTTGCTCCCTTTTTTGCATTTTATGAACACCTGTGTATTTTCCTTCTTTTTACTCCATTTTCCATCTCTACTTATGAGGTAGCTATTTGAGAGTACAATATCCTTAAGAATCTGTCCTCTTCATGTAAAAATAAATTAATCTGTTAAGGAAACATAAAAAAAGACCCCAGTTCAAACTTTTTTATCCGAAATTCAAATAAGCATTCTCTTATGTGTGCGTCGCGTGTGAGCTCACAAAAGTTTCTTAAGGAATTACTACACATTCATTTAGAAGTGTTATCTATACAGGTGCCGCCTAGCCAGTAGGATGGATATGACCCTCGGAATGTAACCGAGAGCGTTCGAATCCCGAGTAAGATATAGTTGTATCTTCTTCGGGAAAAGAAGTCGTCCATTCGCCTGTAATGGATTCCCGTCTCGAATGGAAAGCAGCGCCCTTCTTTGTTATTCGCTGGGATCATCATTTGCAATAAATGTCTACATACTTCTGATTGTATTGTATGTTTCTGTTCTTCTTCCACTCGTATTTCATATGTCTCCCAGGATAAAAATACACGACAACAACAACAACGACAATCTATACAGGGATGTCTTAAGAATTCTTGAGGCCTTAGGTCCCTATGCAAAAGTATGCCCTACCTGTGCCCCTTAAAAGTTACAGTATACATCGTAAAATATTCTTATAAACGGTTATCTGAAACAAATAAATGTGCAGGACTCACAATCTCATAAACCTCGGCACCGTGACAATTCCCGGCGTGGGAACCAAGATATGTGACGTAACTGTGAATTTCCCGCCACACAGCTGTGAATCTGCATCTTTGTGGATCACCACATGTGCATTTGCACCTGCAACTTTAAAATTGTTGCATGATCCCGTCTTGGATCGCCCCGGCAACCTTTGACGCCGCAAGGGACCCTTTTTTCCACCTACTAGCAGGATGTAACTGGAAGCTTAAGTCGCCGGCCACTGATTCCCAAGCGAGAGAGGAAAGAGAGAAACGGTAGATGATCTGAAAACCTTCGTTGGGAGCGGACCCCAAAAGAAACTCCTGCCTCACAAACCACATCATATGAACTCTAATAATTTCGTTCATAAGTTTAATAACATCAATGCGTAATCTGTAAATAACAGCTTTGACGTAAATAAACGAAATATTTAAATTAATCAACATCACGCTACCGTTATTTATTTCAAACGTCACAGCACAAATCGTCTCGACCGGCATCTTGAATGAAAACTGATGACTAGTGGTGATAGGCTTATGCATAGACACGGACAACGAGCTTCACCTAATAATGCAGTTTTGCCAATGTTACTTGTTGATTCGTAGTTTGAAATTCCCACATTTTCGAAGAATATGTCCGGGAATAACATTCAACTATTAAAATTATTCAAATTACGATCTTATTGAAAATGAGTTGGGAACTAAACGAGGGCCGCATCGAGGTCGAGGCTCTGGGCCTAGGCCCAGGTGGCCAATGCCTTAAGACCTAACTGAGTCTATAGAAAATTAGGGCCCTTTTTAATTTCATTAATGGTACAAATTTAACCGGCCTCAAACGAATAACTATATATTTATCTTCCCCTTTCCCCATTATAAATTATCTTTTCTTGAAGGACTTTGTTAAATGAATTTCTTTTGGATATTTCATCAAATGTAGGTACAGGGTCCGGCATATTAACCTCCCATGTTTCAAAAGGCAGTTAGAAACAAACAAAACTAGATACAGAGAAAAGTCTTTTATTGGTGAACAACAAATACGATGCAATTTTACATTAATTGGTTTTAAAAATCATGTCCACTAAGTGAGTGAGTGAATATTAACGTCGCACTGTTCAGCTACACGAAGGCTTTTGGCGACGGACCACGAAATTTTGAACCATGGTCAAGTGACGTGGACGACACCTGAGCTGGAACCCCACCCTCTCTCCTACCTCACCACACCAACGGGAGGACGTTTCAGCTCTCGATAGATTTAGCGTGCATCGCTGCCTTACACGGGGGTCTTTAGTGGTACTGGGCTCGAACTCATGACAAAGCCAGCCATGATCCGATATCTATACCACTCGGCTACCGCGGCCATTACGTTCACTAAATGGGTCCTCCGGTGGTAATACATTGATGAAGTCTTACCCGAAAGTTCTTCAGAACCTTCCCCCTGGCGCTGTTTTGATTTTGTCTGATGAGGTCCACTTCCACTTGTCAGGCACTATGAATAAGCAAAATTATCGCTACTGGGCAGCAGAAAACCCTCAGCTGCCTCACCAACGACCACTTCACAGTCCTCGAAAGACAGTTCGGTTGCTGAATTTGGTGTGTGGAGTCCTTATTTTTTCGAAGAAGATAAACTAAATTACCGACAATTTTCGTGAAAGACTTCGTCAATGTGTTTCCATTGTAGGACGCCATCTAACGGAGATAATTTTTAAAACCAATTAATATAAAATTGCAGCGTATTTCTGGTTTACAAATGATAGACTTTTCTCTGTATCTTGTTTTGTGTGTCTGTAACTGTCATTTGAAACAGGGGATGTTAATATGCCGGACCCTGTATAATGACATTAAAGAAAGGAAACATGTAATGCTATAAACATTTGTACTTACAGATTTTTACATGCATTTATTCGGGAATCTGGTTAAGTAATTATTTATTAACGTCACATTTTAAAGCTAGACGAGGGCTATTGGACTCGTAATTTAGAGCTTAAGTTGAGTGACAAGTATCTGAGAACTTTAGGGGCAAGAGGGTTTTAAAGTTCAATGTATTGCAGTATCAGACTTTTCAATGTATTTTCCCTAAATATTCGAAGACGTTTTGGTACTCAGAATGTCTTTGGAAATGTATAATAAAAAACAGACGGGGTAATTTTTTAAAAATTTTTTACTAATGTTTGCTAATATCCGCTTAATTTTTACTAAGTTTTGCACATTTTTGAATTCTTGCTTACATAAGACATAAATTGTGTTGTTGGTAATGCCGCCTGTCAAGTGTCGGGTCGATGCCTACAAAATTCGTAGCAGCAAAGAGCTAGATGTACGCCTGTCGTTAGTCGTAGCTTCGAGCACCGTACAGGAAGAAATGCAGCAAAACATCAATAAGTAGCTTAAACGTAGTAATTTGATTTTTTACAGAACATCAAAAACAGATCAGTTGACCGTAGTTCTAAAGTAGGAATATGGTCACCAATAAATTTCTCGCTACATTAGAGTACCATTAATTTAAGAAATCAAATTATCCACACAAATATTTCAATATGAGCTTACTTTTTTATACATAAGTATTAAATAACAAAAAAGAACTTTGATCCAGGTGTGAAAATCTTGCAATTTGTAAGAAAAATTAATTTGTAATCTACAACTGAAGAATGAAAAGTTAAATTAAAATTTTAGTTTAACTGAAAATTAACCTGAAAAAAAAATGTTTAGAAAAATTTTAGAATTTAATATTGCGTTTTCGCAACGCCAATCCTAAATAGATGAAAAATACATTGATAAGTTTAACTATTTTTATTTTGAACTGGTTACCTTGCATCTGATTCAAAGCACATCAACGTATTGTATTACTACATTTTAAACCTAAATTTGTGATTCTAAATATTTTATTAAGTTCAAGTGTGTATTCTCTTTTCATTACAAAGTATTTATATAACAATTACCTTTATCAATTTCATTTGCACACGCAGGCTTGGCTTGAAATGTAGAGGGAGAAGCATGATCATTCATATAGTACTGCTTGTACGTAAGCAAGCACAAGAAAAGGCTAAGAACCAAAAGCCATTTTGTAAAACGAGAATTAATCATGGAACTCAACATCCACTTCCGAAAGATCGATGTCATAAAATGTCCCTTGTGTGTTTTCCGTCCTAAAAAAGAATAAAAATAAATCATTTCAAAAGATATGTAATTTGTAAAAATACATTCACATTCCCTTTTAAAGCTTCACTTGCATTTTTCGGAATCTTGAACCAATTTTTACCCTTTTTAAAAGGTCAAATTAATTCGAAGTTATGCTCACTTGTCCAGGACCGATGACAATGCAATAATTTAATAATTTTGTTCCATTGTCCTGATCAGGATCATCAAGACAAACAATTTCCCATTTTCATACCCCATCCCGCATCTGGCGACTCATTCCAGATCCCATTTCCAGATTTGACGAGTTAAAGATTAAGTTACAACTTAGTTAGATTAACTATGAAAGGGTGGGTTTTTTTAGTTTTTTAATCTAATATATATATTATAAATGCGAAAGTTTGTAAGTATCTTTGTGGGTCTTTCACGCAGAAACAACTGAATGGATTTTAATGAAACTTTACATCAGAATAGCACATAGGCTATAATTTATAGCATAGACTATAATTTATAAAGATATTGTATGAAGTGTCCAAAATATAACGATATTTGTCAAGTAAGTAGGAAAAAATTCAGCCATCTGCGAGCAATTCTAGCTTGCGCTTCAAAAAAGCCCACGTCAGCATATATCTATCTTTTGTTTGTGAAAGAACTTTTTTTTTGTTTTGGCTACGCAAGGTGCTCGCTTCTAATTAATTCCACTGATCAATTTCAGAATAAAATTAAGTTTTGAAGGGAGATGTTGTTATAAATCTCTCTTTTTTTTAATGTTTTTTTATGATTTTATTATACACATTTGGTAGTAAGAAATTGATTTTTTTCCAAATAAATGCTTTTATCAATTCTGATACTTAAAGTAAATAAACTTTCTCTTTCACACTGCATCATTTGGACAAATTTTCAGAATTTGTTTGTGATTAGTTGTTAATTATAACGCAATAATTTTAATTGAATAGGCAAATATATATATTTATTTTTATACTTAAAAACGCAATAACTACTGTACTGTATTTTTTGGAGTATGAGAGTGAGTGAATATTAATGTCGCACTGTTCAGCTACACGAGGGCTTTTGGCAACGGATCACGCAATTTTGAACCATGGTCAAGTGACGTGGACGACACCTGAGCTGGCACCCTCCTCTCCTAACTACCACACCACACCAACTTAGAAGGAATATTCTACCAATGCTTAGCAGGAATATTCTTTGAAATCCACTCTTCCAAGATATATGGCAGCACGGGTTGCATGATGAGTATTTTAGCGGAAAAAATAGTTTGTCAAAATTTTAGTGTCTTATGTTTTTGTATGTTAATGAAGACCTTAGAAAATGATTTGACTACTTATTTTAAGTGAATGATACATATAATTAATCTTACAGTGGAATATCTTTAATTAATTTATTAGCTCTAACGGATTAAATTTTTCAAAGTGGAGTATTATGTTTATGTATATTCCTTAATTTGTAAATGTAGTGATCCAAAAAAAAGTATTGTATGAAAAAACTGCAGTAAATCATAATGCGGTTGGATAAAGTATTAAAGTGCATTTCTTTTCTACACGGCGAGTCTTACAAAGCTCTAATAAAGCTCGAGCTACGAAAGTAGCTAGGCATTTGCCAACTTGACTCTATCGTTAACATTTCGCTATGTTTTTCATTGAATCGCCATTATAATTTAAGAAACGGCGTTGCTTGCGAATATTACAATTTTAAAATAAAATAAATACAACAGAAAGTAATATTAATGTATTACACTTTCAGATATAAATTATTTACACTACTTTAAGCGTTCATTTCGCAAAATTTTTAACAATGTGTTACTTTTGGTGAGCAGAGATCAACTTAGGGAGGTATTTTGAAAAATAGACCCTCAAGAGTGTTACGAGGAATTATAAATAAAAAAAATCCTTTTTATCAGCTATTAGATCTACATACTTAAAATTTAACAAAGGTTTTTTTTTCTTTCTTTTTTTGTTTAGCTGAGATATGCAAAAAGCTTTTTTTTTGTTTAATTTGCAATTCACATAAAATTAACTCATTAAAAACTTCTTTTTCCTTCAATCTGTGTTGTTTAATATTTCAGTTCGCCCGTGTGAAGAACGGGTATACCAGCTTTTCTAGGTTCATGGGTGGGAACACTTTTCTTTCTCCCGAAAAACGCTTCTAGTTTCTTATAGTATTGGAAGGTCTCGCCCACTCAAGATTCTTAAATTTAACATTGTGAGGATTGATCTCCAATGAATTTCAGTACTTACGAGTATTATAGTATCAGCCAATTTCACCAAACGAGAAGACATCGGCAGTTAAAAAAATATCGCCAAATGCTATCAACGTTATTATTACTAAGTTCAAACGTGCGCTAGATCCATAATTGACTGTATATTGTAGAACTTGGTGATGTGTTTTTACTTGACGAAATTTGTCAAATCAAAAGACGCCGGGTACAATACTCAAGTACCAAATTTTACAGTTCGGGAATTTTTAAGAAGGCAAAAACAAAAATCAAAACAAGAGCGTGAGGGGTTGCGACTTTCGTTTCTGTAAGCACGAAAATTACCACTGGACCAAAATGATCGATTTACTCCAGAGGATGTTACTGGCTTATATAGATACCACCTCGAGTACTCCCTTACCAGTGAGTCGCTGGATAGGCGGGCAAACAATATAGTTGTAATGGCAAGCGTGTGAGTTGTTGCTGTTGTGTCAAGTGTGTCTGACGGCTTGATTGTTACGTCATGTGTGTCTGACGGCTTGATTGTTGCGTCATGTGGATCTGAAGGCTTGGTTGTTGCGTCATCTGGATCTGACGGCTTTTGATTGCTTTTGCGGAGGGTAGATGGCTTCACGACAGCGGCGTTTTTCTCTGTTCAGCGTCAAGATCACCAATGAAGGGAGAACTTGCGACCTTTGGTTCCGCAAGCACGTAACTTACCGCTGGACCAAAATGATCACTTCATTCTGGAAGCTGTTACTTTCTTATATAGATACCACCACCACAAGTGGCTCTTTAAATTCTTTTGAATATTTCCGCAAGACTCGAGTGATATAACAGAAATAAACCATATAAATTAAAATAACTAGACTCTATATAAAAAAATTTTAATATAATTATTAATAAAATGTTAAGAATAGCAATAAAAGCTAAATGTATCTTATAATGTTTTGATGGTCATTGCTTAATTATTCAATTGCTAAAGTTTTCCATACAACTCTCCCAGACTTGATTTTAATTAACATCGCACTGTTAAGCAACACGAGGGTCATTGGCGACGGACTTCATAATTTCGAACCACGGTTAAGGGGCGAGGACTACGACCATCACAAAAAACACCTGCAATTGTAATAATGTTTCTTCATCAAAAGAAATGTCTCTGTGCTAATCTGCTTCGTAACGGTGGTCGTCTATTGCAAGATTAAAGTAGAATCCCTCCTTAAGCATTATGTGATATTATTCCATTAACAACTAAGATTATCATGTGTGACAATACTATTAGCGGCTTTGTTTTGTTGTGGTTTGATTAATTTCGCGGCCATATTTAGCTAAACTGTGTTAAGCACTCAGTTGGCTACAAGTAAAGAAGTGTACCACGTACCGTATATTCCGGCGTATAGCACACATTTTTAAAACAAAAAATTAAATTGAAATTTATGAATGTGTATTATTCTCCGGTTATAAAAATGATTTTTTATAATAAGGTCGGTTTGCGCGCGGTGTTTTAGTGGTAGCATGCCTGTCTCGTAAGACAAGGTTGCGAGTTCGATTCTGATTAGAGTCGATAGATTTTCTAGATGCGAAAATCGTTGGTATATATGTCGTATGATTATGAGACATGTAAAAGATCCTTTGTGTACTATTTCGGCTCTGGTACTCTCGGAAAAATTAAATTACAGCAATATGTAGCATCCGACGATAGCTTAAAAGGAATAAATTTGAACGTCAAAAATTTGGTAGCGGGAGCCGCCACTAGATAGTGCCACCAATGAAATGACTCCAACACTTAGGAACTTGCCATATCTGCTAAGGTTTAACAGCCAAAATGCAGCCCATTTAAAAAAAGTATTTAAAAATAAGGAAAAGGTAAGCATAGAGAAAAAATAGATTGATATCTGTACCTAAATGTTGTTCACTCAAAAGACGTGATATACCTTATGAACACTTATTTTTGCTCGCAGAACTAAATTATTCTCTGATATAATTGGAATACACCAACTTAAAGTTGCTTTACAGTTTTCACTTTTGTTCGCATTCTTTTTTATGGAATTTGGATATGGAAAATAGGCAATAGAATTTTACACACACATTTAATCCTGTAATTATTCATATGCATAAAAATAAAAAATATATTTTTTAAATTTGGGACTTTTTTTAATTGCACTTATTTATCTGAAAGTAATTTTTCCTTATTGCATTTTAAATAAAATGAAAATTATTTTTTAAGTTGCAATTCGGAATATTTTTTTTTTATCTTCAGAGAGGCCATTTCGTCACTCATTTAGGAATTTATTTCTTGGCATATTACGATAATTATCGAAATTCCCCATTTCATTCTTCCACTCACGTATGAAGCTTTCACCCACGTCAAACATTCTTTTAGAAACACAATTTCCAATTTCCTTCGCAAATTGAATGCCTTTGCATTTAAAACCAGCGTTATGTTTTTTTTCAATTTGAAAGACTTTATTTACTTCTAAAAAGAATAAAAAATCAGCTGTGCTTTAACTCAAGCAAACACAATTTACTCAAGTCTTCGATGTTTACTTTGAAAACTCGGCTTTATTAGAGGAACAGAAAACACCTAATTCCTAATTTCTCGAATTCATTCTGGTCGGAAGTGCACTTTTGTCCCAAACTGTTGTACTCTTTTCTCGAAAATTTAAAATAACATTATTATGCCTATTTGCATCGAATACAGCTCACTCTGATTGCAGAATTATTTATTCTTTCCTCTAACATTCCCCACGCACATAGTGATTCCCGTATCGCTTGTCAATTTAATATACTGTAGTTTGAATGTCGCCACACTGGGGTACAGGAGACCCTCATTACTGCCATCAAATAAACTAAAGCTGTTAGACCTTCGAAAGCGGATTGAATGTTTTCATTAACATGAGAAAAAAACTTTTGACGAAAAACATTTTTATTATTAAAAAAGCACATTAAAGTATTTTTTTAAAAAAAGTAGTACTGATTACTATACAGTATGATAATCGCTGAAATTATTGGCAAACGCTACGACTTTCATTATAAATATAGACAAAGTATTGAGAATGGCGATGAAATTTTTTAAAAAAAAACAAATACACCCAACTCTTTTTTTTACACGGTAAAAACGTTCCCTAAAAATCCATGCAAAAAAATCGTGTTAAAAATACATATGGTAAATTGGAAGACCAACTTTTTAACAAACGGGGTACTTTTAACAAAATAACATATTTAAGCATTATAAATGTTCTTTTAAGACTCATTACCAATAAATACTTCTATTTAACTAACAATATTTAAAATAAATTACTTGAATTTTACGAAAAATTCGATTATAAGGGAAATTTTAGCAATATTTCTGAAAAACTTCAAAGCAGAGTAAAAAGTAATAAACATATATTAGTAAAAGTATTACAAAAGCAAATTAGATGCGTTTTTCTAGAAAATGTACTAACATTCTCTAGAAAATAACATAAATATCAGGCTTAAAAAGTTCTTTGGAAATATATTCGTAACATTTTGAATTATCAGACTCGCCATAATAGACTTTGAGCCATTTAAATGCCCACTTCTGGTAGATAAAAGACGCACTTCCGGTTTTTCTAACTTTTTAAAATTGATTCTAACTTGGCCTCAAGGTAGCGTAGGAACAAAACAAAAAAAGTATGTTTTTTCAGCCAAAAGATAGTTCGATTCAATAAAATGAAAAACAAAAATATCTGTCTTGACTGAATTTGGTCCTTTTCAACGTGTTCGGATACCTTTAAAAAATGTGAAAATTTGGTCTGTAAGTATAACAACATATAAAAATTCAATTTGAAGTTCGGAATAAAGTTGTTAACTAAAAATTTTTCATCTCTACTTGATAACAAACGTGCATGTGTAAACGAACTTGATCAAAAATGCTATTATCAGTAGATGTGTCAGACATATATGTCTTGGACAACTGTCGGTTTTATTTCGAATGAAGAATTTCGTTCGTTTTACTAACGGCCACTGTAGGGGGTAAGTTGCTTTTTATTTATCGATATGCTGTTAAACAAAACTTAAGATAGCGTTGAAACTTTAAAGCACGCTGTATGTGAGGTTCCATACTTGTAGATAATCTCAAGACTTCGCGAATTAAACCAGCTGTTAATAGTTGAACTTCTCCTTCAGTTTCGTTATTATCGGCTTCCTTATGATCATAAACTGTTATAAATTTGAAAAAATTATCCTCATTCAAAGGGCACGAATCCCCATAATTTCCGCGGGATTTCCTGCTAGAACAATAAATTCGTGTGAAATAAAAAAAAAATCTTTAAATTTGTGTACCGGGTTATATTAAAATCGGGTAAAAAAAAAAAGAGTTGAGTGTACACATTTATTGATAAGTGTCTAAATAAACTATAAGTACTCTAAAACTGCTTCATTGTGAATAATACTTAATTACTGAATATAAGTTAAGGCATATTCATCTTCATCATTATCATTGTCATCTACTGTTGCACTATCATCTAACTTATTTAGGAATGGAGCTTTCAAGATAGGATGTTCAAGCCCCTCTTTATTCTATTTATTAAGTGTTTCTTCTATTCTTCAAGCTTTCACGCATACTGGAACTACTGAATTGCTTTTTTAAAGCCTCGATAACACAGTTCTCTCATTTTTCCTGCTCTGTTTTCAAATATTCATATTGCTGCTCAAAACCATTCTTTTCAAAACTATGCATCATGTTAAAAAAATTTTTTTATCTTGCAATAACATCCCTAAGCCGAAATAAATAATTTTGAATAATAATGACAAATTCGGATGAAATTACTTGGTACTTACGCATTAGCGTCAACTCAGCAAATTTGGTGCACGGGAATCGTACCTTGATATAAAAACCAACTAAGATTCTAACGTTTTTTACGTGAAAAAAAAAAACAAGTAATATAAAGAAATTAAGTTAATTCCTACTTAGAGGTCAATAAAGAAAAATTTTATTTTAGTTACTGTAGTTTTACAAATGTTCGTTGTCAAATGCTGGTTCGTGTTTTAACTAAAACGTTGCGACTTTCGGAATGTAAATTGGTTTATTACGAGATGGTGCTATTCGCACGTTGTTCCAAGATGGAAGCTGCAACAACAACTGAAGTGGAGGGTTACATCAAAACATTGACGGAGGTGCTCAGTCGGCGGATGGCATTCACGACAAAAAATAGATACAATTACGGACTGAACAGTTACTTTTTATTAAATAATTACAATTATTATAAATATGTATATATACATGACAGAATCATAATATTAAGTGGCAAAATGCAATTTTCCTTTCAAAAATGGCTTTGGATTATTATTTTTGTTAGAATTTATTCGTCTTCTTTTTTTCGCGTTTCTAATTTATGAAGCTGATGTGGTGGTTTATAATTTCTCCTGCTATCCATCTCTTGTAATGCTTCATCATTGCAAGAGGAACCTTTCCAGTGTGAGTTTCGAGGTCTAGTTCTTCGATTAATAGTCTAAAGGAAGGAGGATTCGATCTGGGTACCTTCCGTTCCGAACGCGAGTACTTTATCGACCACGCCAAAACGATTATCTTCGCGTGATGTTTGGTACTAGTTTATAATGATATCACACCGGCTCTTTGGACCTCTTTTTGGAGCTTGGACCTCTTCTTGACCATGTAATCACGAATTCGTGCAACTTGATCTTTCATATTCCTCATATCGGCCTATATAAAATCCTTTACAATAGTCGAGATTTTCTTACACGGAATTTTCATTTGATGGTCGCAAAATTTGAGATTTTCGTAGCCTGTGGATAAGGGAATTTAAACATGAATATCGAGATATTCAGATTTTTTTTCTGAATTAGAGAGTAATAACTAATTTACTGACAGTAAACTCACTGTGGAACTTAGAACATCGTGTTTCTGCGGCATAAACATAAATTTTAATATAATTTCTACAAAGCATAAAAAAAGCTCGAAAGAAGAAATAAAGTATATGAAATCAACATAATACTGTACATTATTTTGGAGAATTACGCGATAACTCATTTTATCGAATTAAATTTATCTGAAAACTTACTGAGTGTAAAATATGTTATTTTACCCCCCTTTATATGTTTTGTAATAGACTGATTGTTTATTGAATGTCACATTTCGGTGCTTCACGAGGGCTGTTGGCGACGGGCTTCGTAATTTTGAGCCACGGTAAAGTGACGAGGACGACACCTGAGATGGCACTCCCTCTCTTAACTACCATACCACACCAACGGGAGGACGTTTTAACTCTCGACAGGTTTAATGTGCATCGCTCCTCTACACGGAGGGTCTTCTGTTGTACTGGGCTCGAACTCATGACACTCCAGCCACAAGTTCATTTCCTTGACCACTTGGCTACTGCGGCCAACTTCCACATCATACCAACGTGAAGAATTTCATTACGATACATCAGCTTTTCCAAGCAACGTGCTTGCCTTTTTTGTGCACACTTGTGTCTATTGGTTATTGCCTTACTGCATACAGTAAAATAATGCTTATTTAGCAAGCATGACCAGAAAAGAAATAAATTATATTTATTTATCACTCTCTCTGAATTCTTTTTATCAAACTGTACGCATAAGAAACAAACTCATAATGATATTTTAGAAGATATATTTCTGGAAAATCATTACCTTGAACGATTTACATTTTTTTTTGTAACTATTCTCATTCGGGTCACACAGTTTTTTCGAGTCGCAAGTTCGAAACCTAGTGCCAAGAAAGACCCGCCGTGTAGAGGAGCTGATGCTTGTTAAATCTGTCAAAGTCATCCCCCTCACGTTGGCGGGGCGTGGAGGTTTGTAGAGGATGTGCTAGTTAACTGTGGTTCAATACTTGGAGGTCTATCACCAATAGCCCTAAAAATCAAATTAAATCAAATAATCGTATAATAAACAAATAAATCATAACTAATGCATCGTAAAGCAATTTAAATGCCTGAATTAAATGTTAGGCATTGTAGAATGTATTTGTATATTGAAACACTGTATTCTTGTACACTAATACAGTCGAAACTCTATATTGCGAACTTTTTCCTGGAATCTTGAACATTTCACGATTTTCTTCGTAAAATAACCTCTCTATAGCGAAGTGCATTTCCTATAGAACGAACTTTTTCTCTTGCGATTCAATTTTTGTTCTCCCTTTTTTTTAAGTATTTCTGAAAAGATTTCAAGTTATTCTCTCTTTAACACATTTTATGGTGATCATAAATCTTGAACTGGTTTTACTAGGGGCCTAACTCGCCGAGAGCAATAGAGTTCAGGACGTTTCATCCACACACTACAACCTTTAACCCCCTTTGTCCAGTTCACTACAAACATCTTCGATATCTTCCCCGTGCCCCAATTATAAATAATGTATGCTTAGTGTATCTTGTATATTTTAAATTATAAAATGTCCTTAAAATTCAGTAATTTTAGTTTTAAATTATTTTCTTAATATTGAAAATACAGTAAATTCTTCGACAGTTTTTTTCTTGTTTCCCTTGCAGTTTTTCTTTCTTTCTTTTTGATGCGTAAGATACATAAAATAAACATGTATTAACTAAAAAAAAGGTGCGAATAGTTACTTTTTTTAATATATAGTGTTTATGAATTTCAAATATTTATTTTATGTGGTTTATAAAGTATATTAAAAGATGAACCTCTATGTAACGAACTTTTTTCCATAATTTAGCGACTTCGTTATGAAGGAAGGTTCGTTCTGGGTACCTTCCGTTCCGAATGAAAATGCAGTACTTGCCGATCACGCCAAAACGATCGTCTTTGCGTGATGTTGGTACTAGTTCATATAGCTATCACATCGCCGCATGCTCCCCTGACAATGTTTTGGCGAATAGGCGAACGAACGACGATCGTTTTCGCGTGATGTTGGTTCTAGTTCATATAGCTATCACATCACCGCAGTTATATAGAGGTCCGACCGTAATTACTTTTTTTTTCAAATAGGCTGAATTTTGGCACGCAAGCCTTTGCAGACACGGGAAGTCCCCCAAGTGTAAGAGCCATTTCAGTAGTGGCTCCATCTAGTGGTGGTTTTCGCTACCAAATTCGAATGCTTGAAATACATTTTTAATTCAAGATCTCGTCGGATGCACAAGATTGCCTCGATTTAATTTTGCCGAGAGCCAAATTGATACTCTAGGGATCTTTTAGCCACATAATCATATGACATGTGTGCCCATAATTTTCGCATCCAGAAAATCCATCAACTCTATCTGGAATCGGACCCGCAATCTAGAGCTTACGAGATGGACACGCTACTTCTAAGCCACCAAGTCGATTGTATACTAATTATATATGGCATATTATATTAATGCGTATTATATTATTTATTATTAAAGTATTATATTAATGCATTACAGTATTCAATATACCTATAAACTGAAAATATTATTGACTCTACCTTATATGGCATTACTAACAGATTGCTAGCAGCGTGAGCATAAAATTTCGAAAAACATAACAAATATTGAGAATAAATATTACAACATTTATATAATGTTATGTTAAGAGAGAGAAAATTATAGTCCTCTTAATATATTTATTTTAAATTATATTTATTTTAGCCAAATTTAAAAGCGGATAACAACTACTGAAATTAAACAGCCCATCAAATCCTCTTTATATATTTTAACTTAATGAAACAATAAACATATTTAACGTATATGTTTAAATAAGAATTGGAATATCATACTTTTATTGTTATTTTAATGCTAACAGATTACGAAGTAGCTGATACACAAGCATTAAACAAAACAAAAATTTGAATAAAAATTACTTGCTGATTATAGATCCCAACTTAATATTTTATAAGTTATTCAGGTAAAATATTTT
The DNA here is from genome assembly GCA_019973935.1 of Trichonephila clavipes. NCBI lineage: Eukaryota > Metazoa > Arthropoda > Arachnida > Araneae > Nephilidae > Trichonephila > Trichonephila clavipes. The sequence goes on along the minus strand of BMAU01001238.1, from coordinate 638,914 downwards.
TGACACTAAAGATTTCTTCGAGTTGTTCTTTTGCTTTGTGAATTTTTTTAATTTAAGATACCAATTTATTTTTCTGAAGTTTGATGGATATTATTACAAAAAGTAACATTTTGAATAAATACAAATTTTTGAATTTCGCAAAAACTGAATTTATTTCAAAAAACTTTGGAGACATTTTTAAAAAATATTTTTACACTATCCTTATGCAATTTTAAAAAATTACATCATGAAGCAAAGTAACTTCCGCGTTCTCCAATTCTAAAATAAATAAAATTTAAATTTGTATCATGATTTAAAAAAAAGCTTTTATTATTGTCATTCAGTTGAAACAAACTAGTAAAAGATTATTAAGGTATTTTTGGAACAAAGTATTTTGAAAAAAAAATAGATTCGGAGAAGTAAAGCTTATTTTTAATACACGTACATAAAAGTATACAATAAGTTATTCATTGTTCAAAATGAAAAAATGCATACATCTTTTAAATGTTTTCGAAGAAAGCTAAGACAAACTAAATTCTTGTTCTTTGTGGAATAGTTTTGAAAAACTCTATGTAAATATTAAAACCTTATACAAAAAAAACTGAACAAATAATGCTTGAGACAGTGAAAAATGTTTTTTTTTAAATTTTCGTGATTATGTTTTTTATTTAATTTTATTTGATAATTTTTAAGCCACTATGCATAAGTAGTTATTTTTTAATAAAAAAATAACTTGACTATCAAGTAAGAAAGATGTTACACAAATGTAACTATTTAATTTTATTCAATAATTTTTAAATCACTATACATAAGCTGCTAAGTTTTTTTTTTAAAAAAATAACTTGACTATCAAGTAAGAAAGATGTTATACATATGTAATAAGTAATATAGGAATAAATAAATACAAACAAAAACTTTGTAAACTCCTATAAAATTTTGAATGTAAAAATATACAATCGGTTACATTTATCTGGTCTAGAAAGTATCTTACATTTTTTGTTAATATATCATAACTGTAAACTTTATTCTTTTATGCAACATTAATTACATTGAATTTAAGAAAGTTAAAGAATTATTAAAATTCATTAATGACTTACTCTCTCGTAGCTTTATGTATAATATCTCGTAGATCTTTACTTATTGAAAATCAAGGATAACACTTGTATATTGTTGGAGATCACAGCGTACACAATACAACGACATGCTAAGAAATGTGGATATTGTCAGGATAACGGAAATTCTACAAATGAGTTCGTTCCTCCACGTGCGTTGACGACAAGCCCCCCAGATCGATGCTGCAAACGATACCATTTGCTTTTTCTATTCTTTTTTTCATTTTCTTTCTTTAGTTAGGCAATTTCATTTTCGAAATATCACGCGAACAGTGTTCTCTCTGATTTTGTTTTATTTTCCGACACATTTTTTTTATTGTATTAGATAAGTATATTTTGCCGTTAAATATTTGTGTGTGGTTAAGGATAATCTTCTAATTTAATAACATTTTACATAACTTGACGGAAAAAAATTCAGATTTTTTTAAAAATAAAGCCATCTACAAAAGAAAATAATAATAATAAAAAATTATGCAATCACAAAAAAGTAGTCAAAACACATTTAGTTCAGATGACTACGTTCAGAACCGTGATGTTTTAAAAAAGTATAAATGAATTCTTTTTTCTTTAATATTTTGTGACAATTGAATTCGAATATCCATGTAAAATTGTTTAAAAATTATCATTACAAGAAAAAATTATGTAAAGGCAATTTTTTGGCAAAAAATACAGAAAGAATTACATAGATAAAAAAAAAATAATGAAAATCGCTTCTATAATATCACTAATTGCCTATATAGAGCTAGGACTTCTATAGCCGGGGTTGAGCTAAAATGTTTGAATATAATTTAGAAATGGATTTATTCATATTTTATTTTATTTTTGAATAGAAATCTTAACAAAAAAAGACCCGTTATTATTTCAATTGATCGTAACTCTGAAAATAAAAAGAATTTTTCAAAGTTTTTGCTTAACCCCGGTATAGAAGTCCCAATTATATATATTGGCGAAATATTATTATACAGGGTTGGGCAAATAAAAGTGGTCCGGAGAACAGAGTTCCAGGTTACAAAGAAACACGGCAAAGGAAAGTAGACAGTTCGCTAATATACTTATAGCAGTTGTTGAAAGTAACAAGCATTCTTCTGGCTCTGGGACCTGGTCAGTAAGTTGCGGAAGGCAGATCGAAGCTGGATTTCTGGAAACACACAAGAAGTTCCTCTGAAGAAGTAATCGCACAATGTCAGATCAGGTGACCTGGGTGGCCATCAAGGGCCGGGATCAGACAGACCTCTGGTAACAACTCCGTCGGGAGCAGTGGCGTAACGGGGAACATTAAGGCACACCATGCAAAGTCAGGTTTTGGTCCTCAAGGTGGATCTTACAAATACAGTCGAACCTCTGTAACGAACCCCTTTATTGTGAATTTTTCTATATAGCGAACTTTTTCCTGGAACCTTGAACATTTCACGATTTTTTTCGTAAAATAACCTCTCTATAGCGAAGTGCATTTTCTACATAATGAACTTTTTCTTTAGTGATTCAATTTTTGTTCTGTTTTAAAAGTATTTCTGAAAAAATTTCAAGTTATTCTCTCTTTAACATATTTTATGGTGATCATAAATCTTGAACTGGTTTTATTAGATCCTAATACGCCAAGACAATAGCGTTCTGGACGTTTCATCCAACCCCTTAATCCCCATTGTCCAGTTCACTAGAAACATCTTCGATATCCTCTTTTACCCTCAGTGGAGTTGTCATGTGTCCCCGTGTTCTAATTATAAAATAATGTATGTTTAATTTTACTTGCATGCTTTAAATTATAAAATGTGCTTAAAATTCATCAATTTGACTGTAAAATTATTTTCTTAATATTGAAAATACAGTGAGTTCTTCGACATTTTTTGTTCTTGTTTTCCTTGCAATTTTTCTTTCTTTCTTTTTTGATGGGTAAGATATATAAAATAAGCATACATTAATTTTAAAAAAGGGTGTGAATATAATTACTGTTAATTTAAAATTTGTTTTATGTGGTTTATAAAGTATATTAAAAGATGAACATCTATATATAGCGAATTTTTCATATAACGAACTTTTTTGCGGGATTTAGTGACTTCGTTATATAGAGGTCCGACTGTAATTGCAGAACCATAACATAAGATAGGCTTAGGAGAGGGGCCCCTAGTATTTTTTTCTGTGCTTCCCCCGAGATGTGGGTGTGTACGTTACGCCACTAGTAGGAGTGAAGATATATAAAATAAAATTGTGTAAATGTGATCCATGGTTTGGTTGGATGTAAGGGCAGTTGCACCATCCTGTTGGAAGTAACTATAGGTTTTTTTCATCTTAGTTAATGTTGCTACAAATAGATTACCACTGATCAACTCACACTGACCCAACCCACTCTAAGGTATGTCCCAGTTTCAATTACTTAGTGTGTGCGTCACATCCACGTTCAATGGTATCCACTCGCCCGGGCCACTTTTGTGTTTACCCCACCTTGTTGAAGCATTTTTCATAAAAGGAGACCGTTTTGAAAATATTTCATTCTTCCTTTTTTGCCAAAAAATGACATTTAAAAATTTTTTAATACTAATATTCTTAAAACAATTTGATATGTATTTTCTAATTCGACCGATACTAAATATCAAAAAATGATTAATTTATCATTCTTTCATCATTTTTCATTCATCATTTCTTTTTCAAAATCGTGGCTTAAGTCACTTTAAACTGCAAAATAAAAAGACTTCGCAGAATTTAAAATGTTATCAAAAATTTAATTTAAAAGTATTGAACATTTCGTTATCTCTGCATGTATTCCCTCACCCGAAAGTCTTTCTTTAAATAACATCAGAGAAATTTTGGCTCTGTATTTAGAATGAGTAACATAAAAGCATTTTTTTTTCTTTCTTTTACTTGTTTGTTCTTGTGTCGCGCTAGAGCAGCACACTGAGTTATTGGCGACAAGCTTCATAATTCTGAAACAAGGTCAAGTGATACAACAACGCTTTCCAAACGCACACTACCTTTCACAGTTGAGGGGTCCAATTAAATTTATTACTCAGCAACCGCTTTAGTTTCACAGTATAATTTAAAGCTTCAACATGCCCCGAGCCAATGATTCTACAGCTGTGGTGTTTAACAATTAAACATAGGTCCCTTTGGTCTTCTTGAAAAATACTGTTTCATCCAAAAAAAAATTTATATAGCTTTTTTTCACGTTTAAGTATAACTTCAATTTTAAGGTCAGTTGGAAAGCTAAAATCTTATTTTTTTGACAATTTGAGATTTTTACATTTTCAAATTGTATAGATTTTAACCTTTCTAAAAATACCTTACTTTAACTTCTAGGGTAATTAGAAGCCTTTAAAACCTATTTTTAAATAATCGTTGAAACTGGACCACGCCCATTTGAATGGCGAAAAATGTAAACAAAGTACTTCGTTTTTGCTTAAAAGTTGAACGTCTGACATTAACCAATTGATTGATTGATTGAATATTAACGTCGCACTGTTCAGCTACACGAGGGCTTTTGGCGATGGACCACGTAATTTTGAACCATGGTCAAGTGACGTGGACAACACCTGAGCTGGCACCCCCCTCTCCTAACTACCACACCAATGGGAGGACGTTTCAGCTCTCGACAGATTTAACATGCATCGCTGCCCTACACGGCGGTTCTTTAATCTTTTATTGTAAATTGAGCCTTTTATTTACTAGCCGATTAAATAACTCACTGTATACATTAAAATCAATTTATCTCAAAATGTAAATTTTGATGTTCGATGCACCTTTTCTGAGAAACTACTGTTCAGAGGTATATGTAAATTTTTTATATTTTTATAATGATGGCTAAAATGTACTGAAATGAGTTTTTTGTAAAAAAATCAAAAATTTATTTTTTACAAATATTTCATATGAAAAATGGGTCAAATTTCGCAATGTTTGATACAATATTTCATAAATTATAAAAAAATTCAAAATTAGCTAAAAGCTCATTTCAGTATAATGAAAAAGGTGTACTTTAATTGTATGAAAAATTTCAAGCATGTAGATATAACAGATTTTGAGAAAAGGTACATCGAAAACAGCCAGTTTAACATTATCAGTATAGAGAGAGAGAGAGAGTTTCAAACTCTTCTTAATCATATACTTAAATTTTAATTTTTGTACCCATACATGTGTAATAATGATAAAAAGGAAAATATACTGACACAAATCATTCAAATAGCGGTTACCTTTCGAAGAATGAATTCACGGAAGTAAAAGCACAGAATTATTGCAATGTAAATTAGGAATGGAGAACATTTTGTCAGAAGACCGACAATGTTACTTATTTTCGATAGAAGTCATAGTAATTTGGGTACGATTTATAAAGAGAGAGAGATTTATTTAAAAAACACCATTTATACTTTGGCTCTTTAAAATATAGCCCAGCTATGTATATGAGTTACAAAATTCGGCAGTTTTAATCCACCTAAGAGAGCAAAAATTTCAATCGATTGAAAATTTTTAGGTTCTCTTAAGAAGTTTAAGTTTTTACAATCTCTTCTATAAATGAATTATTGAAATTGCGACTGCATTTTATAGCCGAATATTAAGTATAGTCCGTAAAACGAAAAGGCCGAGGACCAAAACTCAATGAGTACGAGCTGAATCATTTTATAGTGTAGAAACATTTATTTTGATTAGAAAACTAAATTTTTTGTAGGAAAAATGATATTCAAAAGTTGGACGACGAATAAATTTTATTTTATTTTAATTTGAATAACAATACCTGTGTAAATTACTGAAATAAAATATAATTTTTCAACTTCTTTTCTCTCATTTCTAAAGACGTAAATGCCTAAAATACAATAAAATAAAAGTTTTTAATTAACACATGGCAATTGTGTTGTGTTTTATTACCCATGATAAATTCTGTATTATATATATAATTAACTAGAAAAGAATATAACGTTCATTTGAAAAGCCCGGTTATTTAACCATCATCTGTAGAAATGGGTATTTATAAAATGTCGGCAGGTTTACTGTTAAGCATACCTTAAATATACGGAATGTGTTGTTATTTCTGTTGGGAACTTAAGTGTATCACTTTCCCATTTACATGTGCTCCCAAATCGATGTATGCAAATAACTTAACGGTGCTATGCAAATAAATTTAAGGAACGTCTTCCAATGCCATGTCATCATTGGCATTTTTACCAATAAATTGGATTTTACTGCTTGTGAACTAGTTCTAATATTTTCACTGATTTTCAATAAACTTTGTTAAAGGAAAACGACTTAATATAGAAGTAACCACCTAAAGATAATGCAATGTTTAAATGTGTACCCAAATACACAAGTAAACCCCTTTTCAATAAATAATTATAAAGAAAAAGACAGAATTAATATTTTTAGTAGAGAATATTAATTTAATAATACATATAGAGATAGAAGTTTCAAAAGCAACAATTGTCTACCTAAAAAGCACATGTAGCTCATCAGCCGCGGTGTATAGACCCTTGGGTGAGACTAAATCCGACCTACCAATCTAGTCCATTTTTATCCGTGTTTTTGTTGTTGTTTTTTTTCAAATTTTTTAGATTTTTCTACTTATTTTTCTGGTATTTCAAATCAGTTGAATATATTTAATTTCTAGCATTACAAGATCTATCTCAAAATTACCTCTGTAATTCACAAATTTTAAAATGCAGATCGCGTTCTTAAAATATTTTCCTCATAAAATCTCTTTTCAGTGGATACCGGCTCATTGTGACATTGCTGGGAATGAGTATGCCGACTTTCTTGCTAAGAAAATAGCCTTTGTGATCCAAAGACCCTCGAGGATTTCAACCTTTAATTCCTTAAGGTTTTTTTTCTAATATGGCCTTTAAACATAATTTTAAAATGGCAGTTGCGGAGATGTCGAAGGACAAGAAATGGGCAATTTTCAACAAGGACCTGTCATGTGTCCCTGGGGCTCCTAAAAAAGCTGCTAAAAGCCATTTTAGACTTTTGACAGTGCAGTGTCCGAGACTACTGTTTGCGGAGATTATGAAATGTTGGTGCGAATCGGCGCGATTTCGGAGGGGTTGCTGTTTTGGAGGAAGAGGGGTTTTTTGACCTCGGAGAGTACGGCCAGGGAAGAAAAAAAAAAGTCCCTTATGTTTTGAAAGCGCGAAACGCTGAATTGTTAATGGGCTGAAGGAAATGGAATTCCTTCGGTGAGAGCCGACGTGCGGTTTACTGTACCAAGAACAGAGTTTCTTGGGAGTGCTTTAACACAGAGGACTGAGTGTGGTTGATTGTAGTGATGATCAAGATAATTGTCTAATAATTGATTATATTACAGTAGCAAGAACGTAAACGAGAGACATTGCATGTAGTGTTTATTAGATGATAACATTCACCCAAGATAATTGTTTGAGTTGATTTAATTATGTTTGTAGTGGTTGATTTTAGAAGTAATAAAAAAAATGAGAAGTTATTACAGACAGGTCATGACTGTCCGAGATCGCATCTCAACAGAATTGGTATCGCAAATTCACTGGTCTGTACCTTGCGTGATTCTGGTCAACCTATGATCGCTGAGCATTTGATCCTGTACCCTTCCCTAATTAATCTTAATTCAATTGTCGAAAAATATTGAAGAGTCCGTGCACTAATGGCATAGGTGATATTGTAGCGTGTGGCATTTACAAAATAAACTATATTTAATTTCTAAAGAATTTTTTTAAACTTTTGGACATTTGTAAAGCTATCTATATATAAGTCATCTTAAATTATACTCTCGAAGATAAAGAGTCTGACAGGGGTTTGCACTCCAAATCATCTTCCAGAGTGTGTTTCTAATATGAATCCAGAAGAGGAGTAACATGGAAAGATTAAAACAAGTCAGCTTGAAAGGGATTGTGTGTGTGCGATTCAGTTACATACTAGTTACTAACATGTGATGGTGTAACTTCACCCTCTTCATTACACGATTTCCTTGTAATAAACATTTAAACCAGTGCTTCTCAAACTTTCAATACTTGCGACTCAATTTTCAATCATAACTTTCGTCTTCCTCCCCCCTCCATTTAAAAACAATGCATTGGTTTCAAAATTAAAGTAGTAAAAGCTACAATATGACTTTAATTATAAATCGCGCGAATTAAGATTAGTATTAAATTTTGTGTATAATTTCTGTATATGACAAGCCCATGGGAGTCACTAGTAATTATTAATCTTGTTCTTAACTTAATATTGATAAATTATCAAATACAATATGCAGTACTGATGCATTTATAAGATTATATCAATGTAAATGTGTACTTTGCTTTTTTTATCATGCCAGAATGCATTTTATTTTGCTTCCTTTCAGTAAATTTGCAATTTTTTAAATTTTATTTTTGACATGCTCGTTCCCCCTTGTAAGGTTATCACGCCCCCCCCCCCCTCGCCAGTTTGAGAAACGCTGATTTAAACCATTAGTTTCAAGTGATCATCGGCTACGTTAAGAGGCTTTTAAATTTACTTGATGTTACAAGACTAATAAACAGTTAAGTATTTTAGTGGAAACCTTTTCAACACTGTGTGTGCAACCCAATACCGACGACTCTCAAGGGGATTTCCGAAGAGAGAACGCGTCGTCGAGGGAAATATTCGAGACCATGTTCTGTATAGATATTACAAAGAGAAGTATCTATAAAACTTTGTAAACGCGTTAAAACATATTCACAACTAAATCTCTCGCTTGGAGTTTTATACAACCATCGATAATTCTAGTTAAATACGATATAATGTTAAAATTCCGAGTGTAAATTTGGTTTGGACACTAGTATACAATAATAACTTACAATTTATTGCTCCAAGTGTTACTTTTAGTTGTTTTTGTAAAGTTTGTTCTAGTAAAGAGTCTTATTTGTTTGGCATTCCTTTCAATGTGTATGTGGGTAATAAATAAATTTTGTTAACTGAGAACATGCGTAAATGTATGCATGAAACTTAGACACCTTGGAATTGCCACTTAGCTCACGCTTTTGGAAAAACTCCTTTGCAATCAATTTTTTTTTAGACTTACTTTTTTTAAAATCAATTTTAAAAAGAAATGCAAAATACAATAAGAAAGAAGGAGCAATTTTTTTTTTGGAATACCGTATACGAAAATATACAATTGGCAAATAGAAGATCAAATTATAGTTTTTTCAAAAAAATGTAATTTAATTGGTTTGAGTGAATATTTATATTAATGTCACACTCTGAAAGTAATACGAAGGTGGGCGATGAGCTTCGTAATTTTAAACTGTAGACCCAAATGAACTGATGTTTATTAATGTCATACTTTAAAGCAAACCAGGCCTATTGGCGATGAATCTCATAATTATGGACTACGGTCAAGTAGCGATAGCTAACCCTTAGGTATTACCTACCTCTCGTAACTTTCACGCCACAGCTGCATGAGGATTTTGAACTGTGACAAATTTAACGTGCATCAACACTTTATGGCAGTCCTTAGAGGGACTAGAATTCGAATACACGACACGAGTTTGAATTATATTAACGTCGCACTATAACGCAACACAGGAGCTAAGGGTAACGGACCTCATAATTTTGAACCTCCATCAAGTGACGAGGACGACACCTCAGCTGGCTCTCCCTCTTCTAATTAGCACAACGCAGCAATGGAAGATCATTGGGTCTCGACAGATTTCACGTGCATTGGCCCTCTCCACATGGCAGGTCTTCACTGACACAAGGGCTCGTAGCCGGGGTTTCGGGGGTACGATTCCGTGGCTACATAGACGAAAGGAGCACGCAAGGAAAATTCAAGAAGAAATTGAGTACCTGTCTGTCAGACGGATGTTTCCAAGAGCGGCAAAAAATTGATGTTCCGGTCGGAGGGTTAAGCTCATTTCGGGTACTAGGCACAGATGATCTACAGGCCACCTTAGGACTGGCGGATCGAAATTTATAACCAAAAAAGCTGGTTTAAGTCCAGCTTATCCAGGTCCTTCCATGCTTCAGGACCCTTGGCGCCAGCCGCAAGTGCCCAATGGATAAACCGGCACTGCGAGGCAAAACCATCTAAAAATATCCAAGTTATTTTTTAGTGCCCATTATATGCCCTTTTAAAAAATATATCTCCCTTGGAATGTCTGTTAGTTGCAAAAGAATTGATCAGTCTATTTGATTTGAAACTAGCTAGTGTATCCATATATTAGAAATTCTAATATAAACACCAACGGCACTATTTTTAATAGAACCATACAATTACACAGGGATACAAAATATATATATACTAGCTGGTATACCCGTTCTTCACACGGGTGAACTGAAAAAATTAAATACAGATTGTAGGATAAAGAAGTTTTTATAGTTAATTTTACGTGACTTCCAAAGTAAACAAAAAAGCTTTTTGCATATCTCAGCTTAACAAAAAAAAAAACCTTTGTTAAATTTTAAGTATGTAGATCTAATAGCTGATAAAAAGGATTTTTTTGTTTATAATTCCCCGTTTCACTCTTGAGGGTCGATTTTTGAAAATAGCTCCCTAAGCTGATCTCTGCTCAGCAAAAGTAACACATTGTTAAAAGTGTTGCGTAATGAACGCTTAAAATAGTGTAAATAATTTATATCTGAAAGTGTAATAGATTAATATTACTTTGTTGTATTTATTTTATGTTAAAATTATAATATTCGCAAGCAACGCCGTTTCTTAAATTATAATGGCTATAAGAAAGATTCAATGAAAAACGCAGCGAAATGATAACGATAGTCAAATTGGCAAATGTCTAACTACTTTCAAAGCTCGAGCTTTATTAGAGCTTTGTAAGACCCGCCGTGTAGGGGAACGATGCCCATTAATGCTTTAACTACCGCATTATGATTTACCGCAGTTTTTTCATGCAATATTTTTTGGGGATCACTACATTGAAAATTAAGGGACATAAACAAAATACTCCACTTTGGGAAATTTAATCCGTTAGAGTTAATAAATTAAAGATATTCCACTGTAAAATTAATTATATACACCGTTCACTTAAAATAAAGTCAAATCGCTTTCTAAAGTCTTCTTTAACATACAAAAATATAAGACACAATTTTTGACATAAAATATTTTTTCGGGACAAAAACAGTAATCTTTTCAATCCGCTGAAAACGCATATCTGCTGCAAAACTGTTCGCCTTCCCCGCTAAAATATTCATCATAAAACCCATGCTGCCATATATCTTGGAAGAGTGAATTTCAAAGAATATTCCTGCTAAGTATTGGTAAAATATTCCTTCTAAGTTGGCGTGGTAGTTAGGAGAAGGGTGTGTCAGCTCAGGTGTCATCCACGTCACTTAACCATGGTTCAAAATTACGTGATCCGTTGCCAAAAGCTCTCGTGTAGCTGAACAGTGCGACGTTAATATTCACTCACTCCAAAAAATACAGTACAGTAGTTATAATTATTTTTATACTTAAAAATGCAATATCTGCCTAATAAATTAAAATTATAGCGTTATAATTAACTACTAACAACAAACAAACTATGGAAATATGTCCAAATGATGTAGTGTGAAAAGCTAAGTTTATCTACTGTAAGTACCAGAAGCAATAAAAGTATTTATTTTGAAAAAAGATTACTTTCTTACTACCAAATGTGCATAATAAAATCATTAAAAAACATTCAAATAAAGAGATTTATAACAACCTCTCCCTTCAAAACTTATTTTTATTCCGAAATAAAAAAAATTGGGATTATGCTGTTTACAGGAATTAGAAGCTAGCACCTTGCGTAGCCAAAACAAAAAGGGTTTCTTCACAAATAAAAGATAGATATATGCTGACGTGGGCTTTTTTGCAGCGCACGCCAGAATTTTTTTCCTACTTACTTGACAAGTATCGTTATATTTTGGACACTTCTCACAATATCTTTATAAATTATAGCCTATGTGTTATTCTGATGTATAAGCTATATTACTCTAAAGTTTCATTAAAATCCATTTAGTTGTTTTTGCGTGAAAGACTCCTAAACATCCTCACAAACTTTCGCATTTATTATATATATCTAGATTACAGATATATTAGATGATACAGATAAATACAGATGATGTATTAGATGATACAGATTAAATAATACAGATACTTAGTTTTGGAAAAATACAAAAGATGTTTTCAGTGATTTTTGTATTTGCTGATTTCGAAGATGTCTTATCTGGGTCCCTGGACGCCCGCCCCAAGCTCCAATGGATTAGTCGGCACTGTGTGAATGATCTTATCAGTAACTGAACATGCAATTATTTGTTTCATTTGATAGTTTATTAATGGCACATACTGCCATTAACCATCTACGTGCGAGAGCTATAGGTCAGGGGGCGAACCTTTATGAATCAACGTGCCGTTTTTTCTAAAGAAATGTTTAAGAAAGTATAGACGTGCCGTCAAGTAATTTTTGCTTGTGATTTTTGGTAAAATCATAAAACTAAATGCTATAACTCAAAAATCTTTTTCACTACGAAAAAATACATTATGTACTGTATAGAAGTAAATGTTTGAGTTATACGTGTAATTCAAATTATAAGGTAACCTTAGTGGGGGACTTTTGATAACGCAGATTAGATGGCAAATAACTTATAATTGGAATGCCAGATGTTTTAGTAGAATGCATGCTGAATTGAAGTCATCCGTTAAACGGCTTCTAAGCTAGGCTTTAATGTTATTCATCTCTGAATATAATGACTCGCAGGCCTATGTAGATGAAAATGTGGTTATAATATGATTACGGAAACAAATTCTTCTATAACTTTTTCTTTATCTGGTTTCTCATGTGTATCTGAATCTTTGAAACATTTTTGAAGTTTGAGAAGTACTTGTAATTTCTAATATCGTTTATAAAAACATGCAGTTTAGTGTCAAAAGCGCCAATGAGATCCTCATGTGGATTACTTCATAGCGAACTTTGTTGTTTTGGACTAAAATGCAAACTATTCTGACTGGTGTCGTGCCCAAAATATTGTGTCGCGTGCCGTTAATGGCACGCGTGCCACTGGTTCGCCATCCCTGCTATATGTGATATGTGAATCTATTTTAAACCTCGGTCAAGTGAACGACCATGACATGCAGTTCCAGAAATCTGGTTGAGGAAACTATTAAGAAACTTGACATCGGATTTGCAAGCGATTATGTATGCTGAGCCATATGTCAGACTTTAATTCCACTAAACCTGCCAATAATTCTCGAATTTAATTACATTGAGAGGTACAGAGAATTTCTGAAATATTCATCGTAATGTATGTACTTAGGGATATATAAAAAAATTGTTGCTTATAGTCGAAAAATTTTGTCGAATCAAAAAGAAACACGACAAAAGGTTTTGTTTCTAAAGGGTGTTTTTTAGAGGTATAGAACTTTAAATTGCAATAAAACAACGATGTATTATTCGATTGACATGAATTTTTTTATTCGAAAGATAATCTTGTGGCATTACATTTTAAATATGATCAAGCAAGGCGTAGATTCGTCGAATGGGCCCAAAACGAGATTGCCGTTGTTCCCGATTTTCATAAGTGAATTTTGTTTAGCGATGAAGCGCACTTCTGGTTGAATGGCTACGTCAACAAACAAAACTGACGCATTTGGAGTGAAGCTAATCCGCAAGTGTATGTCGAAACACCGTTACATCCAGAAAAACTGACTGTTTGGTGCGCTTTATGGGCTGGTGGAATCCTTTAAAAACGATGAAGGCCACAACGTTACAGTCAATGGTGATCGGTATAGAGCCATGATTACTAACTTTTTCATTCCTGAATTGAACAATCATGATGTCCAGGAGCTGTGGTTCCAACAAGACGGCACAACATGTCACACAGCTCGTGCCACAATCGATATATTGAAAGACGTTTGGTGACCGCCTAATTTCACGTTTTGGACCTGTGAATTGGCCTCCAAGATCTTGTGATTTAACACCGCTAAACTATTTTCTGTGGGGCTATGTAAAGTCATTGGTCTATGCGGATAAGCCACAAACGCTTGACCATTTGGAAGACAACATTCGCCGTGTTATTGCCGATATACGGCCACAAATGTTGGAAAAAGTCATCGAAAATTGGACGTCCAGATTGGACTACATCCGATCCAGCCGTGGGAGTCATATGCCAGAAATCATTTAAAATGTAATGCCACAAGATTATCTTTCGAATAAAAAAAATTCATGTCAATCGAATAATACATCGTTGTTTTATTGCAATTTAAAGTTCTATACCTCTAAAAAAAACACCCTTTATATATCTACTTCATTCAGAATATTACACTTGATGATTTTTCATCTTCATCCCCTTTCACAGAAAACTATAACAGAAAAGCTCTTGCTTATATAAAAATAGTAAGAATTCAACAGTTCGTTTGAAAACAATTTATTTGATACACATTCATAAAATCTAAATATTAGAATAATCGCTAACATTATAATAAAAACATCTTTGTATTCTTAGTCTGACTAAAAGTATTTACAGTTGAAATTACTATACAGCAATAAAAAAACATTGAACTCTGTAGCTGTAACCTATATTTTACAAAGCTTTCTTACGTCTAAAGAACATAAAATAGATTTTTAGAAGAGGGTTTATATTCTTTCTACAATTCGTTGACACGACCTACGAATAATATTCTTGGCCTTCGATCAGTTATGATGAAGAAAAAAGGATGATTTGCCTTGAATGATAAAAGGCGCCTGTAAGATTTAGTTGAATTGCAAAAAGAGGTCACTGCGGTATCAAGACCTCCTTCGGAAACGGACAAAAAAGTTTTATGGACCATTTTACCAATGATAACATTTTTGCGATCAATAATTCCGGATAAATCAACCGTTTCAGGATTAAAAAGTTCTGTAGCACCCATCCCAGAAAGACTGGGTATCATAGAGGTTGAATAACGAATCAGAAACTGGGGAAGAGACACGGATACATTACGAATTCTCAATTTTCGAAGTTCCTTCAAGAAAATCCGTGTGAATTCTCCTTCCAAGTTGAAAAGTCCATTAAACTTCTTCGGTAAAAAGATAAACATTCTTAAAGCTCTGTCCTTGAACGGCAATTCTAGAATTCTTAAAGAGTCATCAGAGTAGTAATTCAACTCATTCGTCATGTGCATCATTGAAACGTTTCTGGTGTTAAAAACAGAAAATTATGACACATTGATGAAAAAATTATGCGCTTACGTATTATACAGCCGACTAATTTCATTCGGTCAAAAGACGTCGCCAAATACTGCAATATACAGCCAAAGGTGGAAACCATATCCGTGCACGTTCGAACACAGTAATAATAACGAGGTCCGTATTTTATGAGATTTTTTGAATTGGCGACGTCTTTTAGTCTGATGAAATTGGTAACGGTATAACATGCAAGTACTAAAAATTATATACTATTTGCAAATAAGGCACAGAATTAGCATGAATAAACCGATAATATTTAAAAAATTAAATGCAATAATGGAATCTAAAAAGAGTTAGCGTCTGATAAATTCAGAATGCCTAAATAATACAACTTTATGCAAAAAAGATGTCCAAACTATCCAATTTATTATGTACCAATTAGAATTTGGAAAGCATAAAACTTTAATTTGTTAATTTAAAATTTGTATCCTCCATGTTTTCAATTCTATGACGTGTTTTACCAGTTAATTTTTTTTTAGAAGACGAACGGCTTTCTGCAATATATTGCGCTAATGATATCAGAAAATTTATTAATTTGCAACTTTGTTTTTGCAAGTTTAGATAATTGTTACACAGCTAAATAAATCTTGAAATCTCGTTAGAACTTCAAGGCACATTCTGCGTGCTTGGGATTTATATTAACGTCGTACTATGAAACACGAACGCTTTTGGTGGTGTACTTCGTAATTTTGAAGTGACGAGGACAATCCCACCCCCTCTTTTAAGTACCATATCATACCAATGGAAGGACATTGAGCCTCTACAGATTTAACATGCATCGGACTCTTCTCTGTCTTCAGTGGTACCAAGATTGGAACTCGCAACTCTACAGCCACGGTTCTGCGTTTGGCTGGATGTTTAAAATGAGATTTTAGACACATGTATGGTTAAGGCTTAGAGAAATTGTCAAAAGATGGATTTTCTCGGCCTTCTTTTGCGCAACAAAAGGACAAAAACGAATTCTAACTTGGGTGAAAAAAAGGATTTACCCTGAAGTTTGCCAATGTGAGCAAATGTTAAAATTAAGGAGTGCGAATCAGAAAGTGTTGTAGCGTTGCTTTTCAGCCAAGTGTCCGTTTCCCCTCTTTTCTTCTCCGGTCGCTTGAGGCAAAAAAATCACCATATGGCCTTTCCTTCAAAGCGGACTATAGATAAGTTATCTATTTCGAGGTGTTGAATCGATGGGTCTGGAGCGCCTGATCTCATACCGAGATCTTCATCTGTCATTCAAAATATGGTTGGTTACTTTCACATTGGTAGTTTGCCCTTTTTTAATTTAAAAAAAATATACAAAGTTAAAAAATTTAAAGTGATTGCCAATAAATTAAAAAATAGTACGAAGGTGTGTAAGGGAATGCTGGAAGCAGATGTTTGCGTTTGACTGTCGTGTGAGTGAAAAGATGTCTCAGGCGCCTGTCGACTCGCCCTCCGAAGAGGGGTGGAGCCCCATATTTTGTTCCATCTAACACTTGGCTGCGCTACACATGTGTGAATGGGATGATCCTCTATTGTGAGGAGGTAATGCCGAGAATAGTTTCCTCTGTGTCGGAGTGACATGACAATTTACGGCCCCTCCATATGGTTTTATACAAGTGCCGACAAGATGATCGCTGCCCAGACAGGATTTTATCCCGAAAGTAGTGGTGGTTGGGATCGAGTCTTAAGGTGTCGTGTGCAAGTCCGTGTTCCTTCCAATCAGAAATTATAGAGGGCACGAGAGAGACTCACCCAGGGAGCTTAAAGAAACGAATTGGAAGGGAATCGGGAGATCAGCGAGATTCGGTAAATCAGCTAGACCAGCGAAAGACTTACGAAAAAGTGAAACCTGCTTTACTATTGTGGGCAGATCTTAGACTTGACGAGATCCAGTTTTAGACCGTTGGAGCAACAGATAATGATACAAAGTATCTGATAGCCAGAGAGATACGTGAATCTTCTTTCTTATTGATACATTAGTTATGCTGCCAATTTACGATTAAAAATTGTAAATGAAAGAAATTTTACTATAGCTGTGTGACCCATATCACTACCCAGAAAATTGAGAAAATCTGGGATCTCTATGTTACAGTGTCAATGATTCCATGAACATAACAAATAATGTAAACTTACTTTGCTCCGGACCTTAATCCTCTGTTATAAAAGGTCTCCTGGGTCGTGTTTAATGGTGAAAATTCATATTCCCATGCTGCTTTGAGATACGCAGTACTTATCACCGCCAAATCAGCAGAGGCACTAATATCTTGTTCATAGAATCTGATCTTTCTTGTTTGAGTCACCAACCATTTATTTAATGAGAGAAGAGTCTCGTGAGACGGTTCGTAGAAATCTACATTCATCACGGCTACCGAGAATCTTTCGGCCATTTCTCTTCGAAAATCGGCATTAATACTCAAGTATGAATTGGGATTGATCAGAATGGCATTTGCAGTACTGAACACGTAAAACTGCGTGTCGTGTCCAAAGAGGAATTGCGGAGAGAACAAAGTTGCAACTCTAGTTATTCCTCCTTTTGTTAAGTTTACCGGTTCGTACATTAAAACATCGCTTAATTCCTGGAAAATAATTATAAATCAATTAATAAAAATCCTAGATTAGCAAGTATGCTTCTTTAAAATACTGATCAGTGATACAGTCAATGCACAATTGCGAAAGTTAGTAAGGTGTTGGATTTAAATTGGTTTTATTTTGTTCAATAAAAATAAAATTGAAAACTTTTTGCTTAAAATTGCGATCTTTCGAATCAATTTTTATAGAACTCCTGATGTTTGATAACATTTGCTCTTTAATTTTTATTATTGAAAAATTAACATTTCAAGAATTAAAAGTACATTCACTTAAAAGATATTACAAAAAAACATTTTCTAATGCATTTACAATCTGTGGGGTATAACATTTAAAGAACACTATCCAAGGAAAAGGGGGGATAAATTTAAATACGTTTATATGCTACTATATTATGAGCCCAATTATCTTTGAGATTAAAATGGATAAAAAATTGGATCCTAATGTGAAAGTTGATGCTCCATTATTCTTAAACTAAAAAAAATTAATTTTTCTAACTCTGTGTTGCCCTTTAAAACAAAATCACGGGTATTAGTGACTGATTTCGTAATATTTGATGACAATCAAGTGGTGAAGACGACATGCAAGACAGGCCTCCTCCACTTTCCAAACTTCCTCTCCACTTCAGAATTTACAGCTTCAACAAATTTAATCTGCGTGAGTAGCATTCGAGCCCATGATTTTGAAACTGGCCGCTTGTCTACCACGGTCTATTAAAATATGAAACGTAGCTCATAAATGTTCGCAAAATGTATGATGCGATTTTTTATGTGTTTAAAATATCTCTTTAAAGTTCTCAATAATTGACCTTATTTAACACTTCAGAGCGAACAATTGTCACTGAACTACATGATTTTGAATAACGGTCAGGTACCGCCGATAACACTTGAAACAGTATCGCACTGTAAATTTTAGACCACATTATGCAAGTACCACAATGTTTAGTTAAAGAGGTACTTGGTGGAAAAAAACTAGATTTTTATGACTTTGTGCATGCAATTCTGGCTCAAGCTAGATCAGTTTCAAACATTTTAAAATTTAATTTATATTTTTTTAACTTGGTCTTTGTGAAATTATATATAGAGAACTTCATCAAAACTTATATATCACAGGAATTTTTCCTACGTAACCTTGGTGTTTTCTTGCCATTCTCAAGATAGGATTACTTGTGTTTGAAAGAGAGATTTACCAATATATTTCTGAGAGTTGGATCTTGATGCAACGGTTGTTGGTTGAATCCGTGTTTCAGAGCTTTGAGAAACGTATTAATCATAGAATTTGACAATTTCATTAAATTCTAATTTTATAAAAAACTGTAATAAACATAGTTAATAATTTCTTTCCTAATTTGAGACATTGTCAAGTGATGAGAGCGATGTATGAAGTATCTTCAAACTTCTGTGATTCTATGCTGGGATTTTCTGAAGTCCTGTTATATTTGACAGTTGAGCGATGAAACTTCAATTTCGGTACTTTGCAATTGAAACTTCGGGTGCTTTAAAAATATAGTTTGAGTCTCTTTTCGGATTTTTTTTACATGCACTTGCCTCCGAAAGTCTACGTACAGTCAATCATCTTTCGTGTTTATGCTATAATTACTATCAAAATCTTGCTTTAGAAAATCAAAATACCTGTTAGAGATTCTTCAAAACTTCCTTATTCGAACAAAAGCTACAAAATTCCCCTTAAGAAAAAACAAGAATGATCACAAAATAATCACCAACCATCCGCACTAAAAGTATGCGTGCACTTACAAAAATAGAGAGCTTTTAAAAACCTTTTATAGTAAACTAATTGCACTAAATCGTGTTTTAAATAATTATAAGCTATTTTTACGATTTATTTGGGATTTGAAAGCTTTCGTGATTCCATGGCACGCACCAGAATAGAGAGATATTTTATTGAAAGAAAAATCATACATCTTCAGAAAAGGAAGAACTTTTAAAGAAATTGTTGAAACTGTTAATAGGAGACATTCATCAATTCAAAAAGCGTTCATAAACTACAAATCAACTAACATTTTAACGTCCATGCCAAGATCTGGCCGCCCGTCTATAGTGTCACCTCGAGAATCTTGCTGTGTAATACGCCCTATAAAAATAAATACAAGATCATAGGCTTCAAAAATAGCTAAAAGTGTGGCCGAGATCTTGCAAAAAAACTGAATTTAACCACAAATCGAAAAGAATTTATAAAGGATGACTATCATGGCCGAGTTGCACTCAAGAAACCATTTATCTCTCGAGTGAACAAAGCCAAGATAATGACCTTTGTCAAAAAACATCCAAATAAGACACAAAATTATTAGAAAAATGTAATACATTCAATTGAAAGTAATTTTTGTAATTTGGCATCAAAAAGGACAAAAATATGCCGGTAAAAATTCTTGGACAGATCTTAAGAATCCTTTTTCGAATATGAAACATGGAGGAAGAGACATGCTTTGAGGTGCAATGGAAGCCTTTCAGCTGGTAATCTGAAATTTATTGAATCAACAATGTACAAAATTGGTTATTTGAACTTATTGAAGTAAAATATTAGGGTAAATGGTGAGAAACTTGCGTTGAATGATGATTTTTACTTTCAGCGGCACAAAGGTACTAAGCAATTGGCTCGCATTGTGAAGCCATGACTATTCTGACATGTCCCAAATCAATTCCGTAAGCCATCCTAGTCCCCGAACTAAGCAAACCACAACATTTCTGAGATTTACTCGAGTGAATAATCTGGGAGAACGTAATAACATCCACGGAAATACTCAAATCTGTCATAATAAAAGGGTTGAACAAAATATTCACCGATGAAACAACTAAGATAGTTAAATCCCGGTCAAATATGTTGAAAGTCATGGAAGGAACGGAATAACTAAAAAAATATTAACTTTTAGATACAATCCATTATTGTAAAGATTTTTCCAGTGTACCCAAACTTTTGACGCATACGATTTGTGTCGTTCTCAAGTTAAATATTTTTATTTTATGTAAAATCCAGGTGATTGTTGCTTATACTACTTTAATTTACGACGTTAGAGGAATCAACAAAAGATAGTATTTATTCGTAAAGACATCATTTAATTAACAATCTTTGCATGAATATGAAAGAGGATCGCCTATACGCAGACTTTCGGAGGCAAGCAAGTCTAAGTAAGTGAATATTAACGTCGCACTGTTCAGCTACACGAGGGCTTTTGGTGACGGAACTCGTAATTTTGAATTATGGTCAAGTGACGGTGATGACACCTGAGCTGGAACCCCCTCTCCTAACTACCACATCACACAAACGGGAGGACGTTTGAGCTCTCGAAACTATTTAACTTGCATCGCTCCCCTATAAAGCGGGTCTTTAGTGATACTGGGCTCAAATTCGTGACAAGCCAGCCACGATCCGATACATTGACCAATAGGTTACCGTGGCCACGACTTTCTGAAGCAAGTGTAAGTAATCCCCATCGATTGTTTTCAAAGTCTTTTCAAAGTCTCTTGCCCCATAACTTAAAATACTCGATTTGCAATGTAGCAATATTTTTACAGAAAGATTTTGATTCATCGTTGTTAATTTTTTTAAAGTACTCCACTCGCACAATTGAATCAGCTGCTTAAATTTGTGTGGATTTTTCTCTTTCCGAACTATTTACAATTTAAAAGCATGCACTAAAATGAGATAGAAAAAATATTTACTTATTCACTCTCACCGACTTTCCAATTGAAGACATTTGTCATTTGAAAGTTTATCGATAAGAATTTATCATGGAGTTACCTATGAATGTCAATTATAAATTTGTAGGATGAACTTCATTAATTGTAGTTAAAATTTTATATTTCATCATGTATATCAGTTATTGTGTTTATTTGTATAATTTACTTACAATATTATAAATTTACAAAGTCGTCAAAATGAAAGTTTGAAGACCTCTGTTCTATTAGCAACGGATCTTGCAACTGTGAATCTTAGTTAAATGATATTTTATTCTGAAAAATAAATAAAACAATGCAAAAATCAGTTTTTGAAATTTAAAACTATACCTCGTATGTTTTTCCTCGAGAGCCAAAATAGACAGCAGTCAGTGCATTCTTAATGGATAAAGGAGAAATGAAAATATTTTCCTGATGTCTGTCAGGCAAGTGAGAATAAAAATAAACGGCAAACTTATTCAGAGAATAAGAGAGCCTCCATCTTAGATCTGTTATGAATTTCAAATTAGTTGAATGAGTCGATTTAATGGCAGCCAATAATATAACACACAACAATAACTTCGGGATCATCTATGAAAAAAAAACATACAGAGAATTAAGAGATTGAAAATATACTATATATGAATATGTCTAGAGATTGAGAATGTGGTAGTCGTGATAAAGTCCAATTAAATTAGAAGCAATCTAGATTCTAATACAAATAAAAATAAAGACGACAAAAATGTAAAGACACAGAAGATAGATTTCATAGCTTAAGGCCTCTTTCAGATTCTGTTATCTCCCTCTTTTAACTTCCTCGCCAGGCCTTACCATTGGAGAGAACAATTTCATTTGCTGCAGCTTCCATTATTACGCAAGATACATCTTCAGGAGAGAGAGTTATATTAAAGTAACACTATAAAGATGCACGAGAGCTGTTGACGACGGACCTCGTAATTTCGAACCATGGTCAAGTGACGGAGATGATATCCGAGATGGAACTCCTGTCTCCTTACTTCACACCAACAGGAGGACGTTTGAGCCTCGACCTATTTACGCGTATCGGCCCCCTTCTACATAGCGGTTCTAGACTCGAACTCATGACATGCCAGCCACGAGTCCGTGACCTTGATTACTAGGCTACCACGGTCATATCTTAAGCGGAATCAGTTCTAAAACCCCACTCTACTACTTACATCACGATCCAAATTCACAAGCATGAATACTTGGCTGTCTTTCTCATTACGTTATAAGTTAATTAATTTTATACGATTTAAAACGAAAGTAAATAACTTAATTTCATAAACTCCAGTTTGATTTGAAATGCTATATTCTTCATTATTTTGCATCATGATCTTTCGCGGAATTTGGATTTTTGAGCCTATTAAAACACTCAAACGTCGTCATAAAATTTTACAATAGCATTAACCCTTTGTGTTTACCAATTTGTGTCCCCAGCATGTAACTCTTAAATTCACTAACCGCTCAAACCTTTAAGTTCCACTATAAATGAATAAAAATACATTTACAATTTATTTTGTGAGTGGTGTAACGGAAGATATAAAGGGCCCAACTGCAAAGTCAGGTTTTGAGCTCTAAGTCGGATCTTACAAAGGACTGCAAAATCATAAGATAACAGGTTTTGGGCCTCCTAGAATCCTGCCTGCCCCCCCGTGATGCGGGGAAAGTACGTTACGCCATTGACCTTTATAATCATAGATGGCATCAAAATATAGTCCAATTTAAAAAGGGCGTTTTTTTGCATTAACAAACTCTGCTTAACTCTTATCTTTAGAAATCCCTGGATTTGCAACAAATTTTAGGTATAATTTGTTATACTTAAAAAAAAATATCGGAAAAAATCTTCTATGTTATTCTTTTGGTTCTACTCGACTATTTTTTTTTATTGAGAACATTTATAACCCCTTGCACCCCAAGGTATCACATGGGGACTTGCATAGAAGTAAGCCTGAAACACATCACAAAGAAAAGGATTACTACACAAACATCCATGCCTTATCCGGGATTCAAACCCAGCCCCTACTCCACCGTCACTAACCACTATACCGGATCGGCGACCAACTATTTATTCCAAGTTATTTTTAAAATTCTTTACGTAAAGCACGTGTGCAATCTTCGAATAAAGTTGGGAGTTGTATCACCCACAGAATCAAAATGGTACATGCAACGCTCATAAAAAATTTTACTTGCGTACTCTTTTAGGTCTAAATAAATAACCTACCTCTTTTGTTGTTGAAATTTCAACTTTTAAGGGTAGTGAAACACAAAGGGTTCAGAAGGGTAAAATTTATGAGGATGATTCTCATAAAATACTTTGCTCGCTTTAAAAATGGATAACTTATTTAAGTAAAATGGTATAAATTCCCTCCCTCCTCGAAGATAATCTGTAAGAATTCCAATCAAAAATCAATGAAAGCCTGGTTCTTTATACAAGGAAGATTAGTTTGATATTGCGGGGCAAGGTGCCAAGCGCTACTTGGTGAGATAAAGGAATCACGCCAAGCAGCGCTTGTTGTCGCTGGAATGGAATCAAAGATGGCGGCCTAGCGGTATCAAATCGTCAAGAAAATCATTTTAAAAATTGTTTTGAAAGACATTGAAATATATTTCGAAAAAGAATACAAGAAGAGATTGATAATAACCAAGATCAATCAATAAATAATGAATAACAATATAATATAACATAATGTTGCATATACTAATAGTATTATATAGTATATAATCTCTTATGTAATTTAATATTAATTATGTATAATATTCATATATATGGTTTAATTATAATTATTGTAAAGAATAATCATATCGTATAAAATATATTTTAATAGTGATTATAAAAAAGAATCACATCGTATTGTTATAAATTATATACAAGAATACTCATATCGTAATAATTATGAATAAATAACAATTCTAAATGAATAACAATTCTAAGAGCATAATTATCAAATATAATAAAAACAATTATTGTAAATAACGATTATACGATTATTGCATATAATAATTGTATTTTAAAATTATAATATTAATAAAATAATTACATAATATGTATTTAAATTAATAAGGAATATCAATTCAAAAGAGCATTGAGAACTTGCAATATTTCAAGATCTGTAAAAATATCAAGGTAACCATGTTGTAATGTTATCGCTCATTTTGGCGAACGTAAACTTGGCGCGTGCCCATGATATCAAACTAGTTCCATGAATTACGTTAGTGATTTTTCTGTCAATTTTTCACACAACACACCCGATCTTTTTAATTATAAATCCAATTAGTTCCCAAATACATTTCGTCTGATGAATCTTAAAAATAAAATATGGTAACTTTCAAATGAGCAACATTTTTAATAACTGAGGAGGTTTTACAATCTATTACAAAAAAGTACAGCGAAGTTGATTATGTAATCAAATAATGTACTATTGTTTTTAAGCTTATAATTCCATTATAAAATTGACGATTTCCCTTTTATAATGCAACTGATTTATTTTTATGCTCAAAATCAGTAAAAGTATCGAACCATTTTAAAATTATCAAATAATTTAAGTGATTAGAGGTATTTAGAGTTTAAGTTTTTACAATTAAGTTTTACATATTAAACGTAATTTTTTTTAAATAATTATCTGTTACAAAACATAAGTCAAAAAAAATTAGTACCAACCTTTAAGCTTTTGTAGTCTGTTTAATAACGACGTGCTCAGAAAGTCTCTTTCCTGAATGTCTAATTATCTCGCACAGATAAAATAGGATTCGAAAATAAAAAAAGCTTAGAATAATCGTGTTCTCTAAATGGAAAATATCTTTAAAATTCTATTCTTATATTTCATTATTACTGACATGTTGCCATTAAAGTTTGTCCGAATTAAGTATTTGTTTGATCATATAAATGCCAACATAAATAAGTGATGGTCCCAAATAAGAATAATAATATTGTGCCTTCGAATGATTTTTGTGGTATTTTTACAAATATTTAGTTCGCAGTGAACTTTTCCAAGACATTTGGTGATAAATCCTTTTTTTTCATCTTTCTTAACTGACACCGCATTTTAATTAAACAATGGAGTATTTACGACATATTTTTTAAATGGAGGTTAAAATAATGTATAGCGAATTATTTACACTCCCTCTGCCTCAATTGAGATTAAATTGGATTTAACTTCAGAATTTTCTATTATACTTCACTAGTATTGTTTCTGTAGATTCGTAGGTTCGAATCTTCCACGTATCGAGGCTGATGCATATTAAACCTATAGAAACTCAAAGTCATCACATTGATGTGAAGTAAAAATTTTGGAGGAGGGGATACCAACTTTGATATAATCCTAATCATTTGGTTGTAGTTCAAAATTCAGCAGTCTATCGCCAATAGCTTTTGCATTGCTTCGAGTGAATGAATGTTTATTAACTTCACGATATAAAGCAAAACGAGGGCTATTGGCGAAGGACATTGTAATTTTGAACCATGGTCAAGTGACAAGGATGAAACCTACGCTGGCACTCGTCTTCAAACAGCATCACTACTTAAATGACAGATTTAATGTGCAGCCGCCCTCTACATGGTGGGACTTTAGTGGAAATAGGGCTCGAACTCAAGACACGCTGACCACGAGCTCGTGACCACTATGCTACCGTAGCCCTACGTAAGGGGGCCCTCCTGCTCTTCCGAGTCCGAGATTTAGTTGTTCCATGCCTTAAAGCTGTGATACTCAGTCTGCTAGCCGCAGATCTTTTTTGAGTGGCCCAGTCATTGCCAAGTTACAATAAAGCTATTCAATTATTTAAGAACAATGTATTAAAAATTCTGTGGGAAATTCTATCAATCAAGCAATTACATCTATCAATTTTAATATCAATTTCCTTTTTTTTATTGCAATGTAAACATGAGGATTGGTCACGGATGAAAGGAAATTGTAACTACCTTATAAATCAGAAGAAAAATGTATAAAAGTAAATACTGTTTAGTGTGCGTTTGATTGAAAAAGCGTAATATATTATTAAAATAAATGCCAAAAATATGAATTTTAGTACTTTGACCAATTTTGCTTTGTACAACGTTCCTTATGATGGGGTCCGCTTGAGATACCTGTTATGAATGTTACAAGCAGTAAAAAAAGGTTGAGTATCCCTGTATTAAAGTTCCCTGCTCCGAACATTGTTATCCTGTTTTCGGAAACTTTGCTTCCTTTTTCCATTTATTTAATTTTTAAGGAATATGTTTTCAATATTTATCATTGTTGTCCATTTTTTTATGTCCTAAAGCAGACATTTAAGATATTATCGTCACACTGTGACGTTAATAAACTATCAATCAATCTTACGTGCTAGCAATAAACACAGAGAAATAGTTGGTCGTTGCAATTTGGATTCACTATAAAAAATCCATCTCACAAATAGAAGTGGCGTAACGTAGGAGGTGCAAAGGGTCCATGGCCTTGGGCGGCATAAGGAAAGAGGCGGTGGCAAACATCGCGATATTTAAATTCAAAAAATATTTAAAACTCCAAATCGCGCCCGCGCGACGAAACGCGGAAACGAGTGAAAACTTTAATACAAGCACAGATGCTGGAAGTTTATCAGTCGCTATGCAATCGCATTCGTTGTTATGTTACTTAGGCCCCTGGCAACCAGTGAAGTCAACGATGCCCAAAATTATTTGCAAACAGAGGGATTGAGTATCCATCAATGTGCTAAAAAAATACGTGCTTTACAGAGCGTATTAGAAGCAAAACGTGAGGAATTCGTGTATGACGCTTTAATATATGCTAAAAGTTTATGTGAAGAGCTTGAAATTTCTTTTGGGCCCCCAAGACAAATCAGAAGGAAGCATATATCTGGCGATGGAAGTAAAGATGTTCAGTTATCGTACGATGTCTTGAGACGAACAATGTTTTCTTCAAAGGCAGAGTAACTGCTGAAATTCAAGAAAGATTCCAACAGTTGCAAAATCTAGCACAAAAATATGCTTTTTTAAGGCCTGAAGTGATATTGAGCTTGGATGAACTTAGATCAAGATTCTCAAGACATTAATAAAGAAGAATTATAACTTCAGCGCGTACGTCTACAAGCTTTCGTAGCTGCAACAGACCTAGGCTGTAAAAAAGAACTCATTAGGTCCGGCTCTCTGAGTTTATTAAAATATATCATTGAGTCCAAACTTGAAGATGGCTTACCAAACATTGTTATAATATTGATAATTTTTTTAACATCAGCCATCAGTAATGCCAGTTGTGTGCGAGAGAGGATTCTTTAAGCTGAAATGAATCAAAAATGATCGCATATCGACTATGTCCACGTTAAGGCTAACAAATTTAGCTATTCTAGCAATTGAACATGACATACATATTGATATTGACAATTGCGTAAAAGAATTTGCTCTGAAGAAAACACGAAAAGTGCATTTTTAATCAATAAAAAAATTTAAAGTTTTTTTTACTTTTAATAATTTTCTTGATTAATAGTTAAAATAGAGAGGCGACTAATTTCCGGTCGGCCCCAGGCGGCGAATGCCCACGCTACGCCACTGGTGCTTCTCAAACTTTCCATATTTGCGATTCAATAATAATTTTTCTCGCCCCCCTCTATACAATAACAATGTGTTGAATTCAATAATACTTAACTTTGACGCGAAAGCTACAATACGACTATAACCTCTTAAGGGCCACTGGCTTATATAAACGTCAAGTCCAATCAAAACGTTAGCACCGGACGTATATATACGTCTTTCTGAAGTATGATCTTTTCTGTGTATAGCTATCCATAAAATTGTTCCGAAGGCTTTGGAAAGCACTAAAGGCACCTTGAATTTCAGCGAATTTGCTTATTTATTCCTCCCCCCGGCAATACACCCCATTCGCGTGCCTACGTGGAAAATGGCGGCATCGGGGAGCGAATTGCGTAACTTTTAGTCAGCAGTTAAGGGATTTATTATAAACCGTACAATTTATTAAGATAAGAGTTAATTTTTGTATATAATTTTAATTGACAAGCCCATGGGGGTCACTAGTAATTTTTAAACTTGTTCTTAACTTAGTATTGTTAAATTAATTATAAAATACATTGTGCAACACTGATACATTTATAAGTATATTATATCAGTGTACATGCGTATTTTATTTTTTATTATGTCAGAAAATTTTTATTCGTTTACTTTCGGTAAATAAATAATTTTTTAAATAACCTTTTATTTTTGACTTTTCAATATACACTCGCGCACCCCTCGTAAAGTTATCCCACCCACTAGGGGGCTCACAGTTTGAGAAAAGCTGGAATAATCTACTCAAATTTTATTGTATCAAATATATGAGAAAAATTATATAAACAATTTAAATTAGACAAAAAGTTTCACGAATTTTATGTTCATAAATATACGAATTCGTACGTTTTGCTTCAAAAACCACATTCTATACTCATTGGACTCTATCCAATGAAATTTATCTGAAACATCAATGGCAATTTTTTTCCAACTCTAAGTTTTTAACGACAGATAAGTAATTTGGAGATTGTATCACACGTAAAGCGTTAAAATGTTCATCATGCTAGGTTTCAATTTCCACTTCAACGCTCTCTGTTTCCGCACTAACAACCAAGAATTAATTAAATCATACAATTACTCAAAAGGGAGGTATTACTCGGAATCACGGTTGGTCACGTTGGCCTTTAAACAAAAGTCTGTTTCTAATGTATATATATTTGGTTCACTTAGCAACTCGTTCTTATTCGATGAAGCATTGTTCGCATTTCTTTTCTTTCCTGTTCTTATATGGCTCTTTTTTATTTCTGGGACAGTGGAATGTTTCTATTTTATACTAATAGATTGCACTCACGGAAATTAAACACGATCAGGATGACGTTGGAATGCAAAGAAAATGTTTCGATGGGTTGTGCATTTATCTCGTATTGCATAACATAATCATTAAACTTTAAACTATCGCTCTGTTTTTCCTATAATTTCTAAGGGTGACAAATAGTACTTTGAAATAATAAAAAGTGAAATATCTTAGTAAAATACAGCAGGAAAAATAAATGGAGGATAATATCTACACACAAAATTTCAGTGTATCGTTAAAGACATGATACATTTTTTTTAAAAAAAAAATAATAATAAATATATTGTTATTTATAAAAATAGTATGTAATAATTTTTCATTTCAACAATTCCAAAAAAAATTATACATTTATTTATTTTTGGAATTATATTTAAAGTGATTTTCTAGTTTCAGATTCAGATTAGATTGTTATACGTAGCTCAATGATCTGCCGTGACTAGGAATTATGTTCATAATCAAAATAGGCTATACGTAAAGAATAACATGCGTTATATGGACAGAATAGCATATTCACTTCTATTGATAAACATTTAAACGTAGAATACGTAGAAGTATCCAAAAATTCCAGGACATGGCGTAAAAGTCTTTATCTAGTACATTTTAAAATACCGACGCTCCGCCACATTCATCATAATGCCCTTGGATGCAGTGGCGTAGGCACTTGGTCCTTGAGGTTCTTGAGGGGGCCTTGTACCAAAGTTCCTTGGGGGCCCTTTCTAGTGGCCCTTTAACATTTTGCGATTTTTTGCTTACGCGTTTTGGGGCCCGTATCATTGATACGGCAGTTAACTACGCCCCATTTCAATCCCTTGAAGTATTGCTGGAAGCCATCTTTTACAATCCCCCGTAAGACCTCCTGAAATGATGTTTTTACCTCAGTTGATGGCACAAAATGACGTCCATGTAGACATTTTTAATGAATAAGCCATAGTTGTCCGAAGAATAAATAGGTGAGATGTGAAAGAGCTTTAGTAGCCGTTTTGGCGAAACTCTATGACCATTTGGGACCGATGTCCAGGTGCGTTGTCGTGTAATTGTACCATGGTCCACTTTGCCACATCTGAGGCCATTTACGACGAATGGACACCTTCAAACGACGTGAAATGTCTAGATAATGCTCCTTGTTCGCTGTTCTGCCCTCAGTAATATATATTTTAAATGAGCAATTTCTTCAGAATCAAAAATTACCTCCATCGTGACTTTCCCTTTACTGCGCGAGAGATTCTCGGCTTTATATTTAAGGAGGTCTGGCACGTCCATAGGAGCCCATGTTAAATTGCATAAGTTTATTACCCTTTTTTACAAAAACTACTTACTTCTGATGGATAAAATTTTTACAGTAAATTATGTATTCCATCAATAACAATTTAACGAAGGGTCTTGTTTTTGTTAAAAATTAAATTAATTATGAATTTTAAAAAAATTATTTAATTTCTTTTTTTTAAATTTAGTTTTAAAAAGTCATATCTAAAACAGTTTTCTAGATATGTCTAATTCCTCCATTAAAATGTGTAAACATATTTAAAGTCTGCTCACTGAAAATTTAACGATTATATGATAAGTAGTTTTACAGAAAAAGGTACATATATTTATATATAAAGTGAAAAATATATTACATTTTGAGAAAACAGGCTTTAAAGTAAAAATTTGTAATTTATTGAGCATTTACTTCTTTAAGTATTTTCCAGAAGCATATGAAGAATTTCTTTTACTCTCTGCTCATACAAAAGTCTCTTATAATTTTATTTTCTTCATTATTTTTGCAATATTGTCTTTTTCTTGGACCTCAAGATGCTTTCGTTGAGCTACACGAACCCTACATGTATCTAGTTTTTCAAATCATGTCACACAGTTATATCTCTTTTCAATATCACAATGTTTTAAAATCCTTAATTCTGCTACATAACTCATATTGAACTGTGTAATAGCCATATTCACCCCTAATTTTAGAGTTTTTAATTCCACAAATGTGGATCTTGGAATCACTAATCATATGGTGGTATTAACTGACTCATTTGGGATCTGAGTCTTTGCATGTAAATATTTTCGTAAAAACATGGGATTAACAAGATCTCTAAAAATTGGGTTCCTTTAATTCATTATGGTTTATGATCATAGTGCTTTTCGTTACATTCAGCTTCTGTCTTTTGAAACCTGCACCAGGCATTTATACCTGCAGGACACAGTCCATGCTGAGGTCTCTCATTTTCAGACAAAAGATGAAGCCCAAACAGCAGTTTTCCTGCTGTGTAGATCATTGTTATTATTTCTAATAACCATACTATAATATTTTTGATATTAAAATGTCAGTGAGTTGATAAACATCACTTAGGCTTTTTCTATCTCTTAACTTTTTTTATTCTCTGTTTCGGTTTTAAGATCCAAAAAACGTGTACCCATACACTTCTGGATAAACCCAATACACTCTTAACTTTTCCTCTTGAACATTATATGGCTTTACGCTCATCAGAAACTTATACAAGAGGAAACACAGGTACTCCTGGCAGAGCTCATTTGATGCGAGTCAAGGAGTATATATATATATAGCTTCATTTAAAAAATAAATAAAAGTACTTCTAATTATTGTATTTCCTCTTATCATAAATATCATTTTTAAACAGAAATATTTGAACTTTTAGAAAATATTTTTAAAAAAGTGAAAATCGGTAATTTTTCGAAAATTTATGTGCCGGATCTCGTTAAAACGTCGATAGTACTCATATACCTTGATTCTGGGCATCGTAAAATTACCGTACACCTTTCTTAGCATTTTTGAATTCTCTACTAAAACGCCGACAAAATTTGATATTAGAACGTTGTTACTAAAAACTCATGTTTCTTGCGTCACAGAACAAATATGAGCTTCTCAAAACAAAATATCTGTGCGAGCAGTTCAATTACGTAACATGAACGAAGCCATTCTGTACATAGAGAATAGGGATGGTAGAATGCATTTCAAACGGTTTTGCTTTAACTATATTGATTCGGTTGCAATTGGTAATTGCAGTCCTGAAACTTTTGTGTACTAGCAGTGCAGAAGGTCGTTCTCACTTTATGGAAACGGTTCTGATAGTTAGTTAATTTCTATCAATAAATACCTTATTTTTGGGGGTAATTTGTTTCTAACTGATAGCCATGATTCTTGACAATATCTCTATAGTTCGATTATTTTTTTTTATGAAAATAAACTTTATTAGTACTGTCATGTAAATTTTACTCCATTCCTCTTGAACCGTTTTCCGAAATCCGTTCAATGTTCTTGGATGCTATGTGTTCCTAAGGCTCGTTTTTAATAAACCGAAAGCACAAAAGTCCATTGAAGAAGCGTAGGTAGATTTTACACGCATTTTATCAAATGGGATACACTTTATTGATGTTCCTGATTTTTTTTTCTTTGCTAATTAAGTGGCAGTTGACTTAGATATGTGTCTAGAGGCTTTTTCCATATGAAGCTCAACTTTATCAATGTTGTAACGTTTGAAAGAATAACGGTAGCGTATTCTTGGTTAATTTAAATATGGAATTTATTTACGTCACAACTATTGAATATTATTTACAGAATGATACATTACAGTTATTAAAGTTAATTATAGATTGTTAGAGTCCACTATTTTGTGAGAGGATTCGTTGGTTACCGCTCCCGTGCAAGTTCAAAGCATCTCTCCCTCATCTTCCGGTCGACGGGGCTAAATTCCTCGGGGGTCAAAAAGGGGTTGCGTTGCACCTGCAAGATGCACGTGTGGGTGTCGGGTTCAACAAAAGATGCTGACTAGATGTTGATGTTCGGAGAAGCGACGTTACAATGTCCTTTCCCCATGGTTGTAATTTCTTCAAAAACGGGTTCTAAAATATTCTGCTAATAGTAGAATGAATTGATTTTGAATTTAGTTTTGATTCTTAACTTGCAGTTGTTAGAAATTCTGCAACTATTATGAATAACTTTGGGAACATTACCGTACACCGACGAAACCATTTCGTACAGTTATTTCTGTCAGTTGAGCAACAGAAAATTGATCTTCTTTTATAGAAGTCACTTAAATATACCCATGCCTCATCAAGTTTTGCCACAAATTTCTACAATTTTCTTTTTTTTTCAGCAATATGTTTTTTAAAAAAGGAGACGAATTTTAGGTTTATAAATATCTTTTTTAACTTGAAATCTTTATCAATGATTTTAAACACAGTACCGGAAGATATTCCTAGTTCCGATGCAATGAATGTTTGAGTCGGCGTATTTTCTTTTAGAATCAGAGACTTCACTTTCTTAGTTGTCTGCGCTTAAACAGTCTTAGGGTGAAGTTTCGAGGCCACATTTGTTTCATTTTTACTTTCTCTCTCAGCTAGACGTCTTTTTCCTATTAAATTTAATGTATTATAAACACCTATCGTTGAAATGCAATAACCGAGCTTTCTACACCTCTTTATAATTTGTTGATGAGAATATTTTTCCTCGAATGGCACAGTTACGTAACCTTCGAGCCATGTATAAATTTTAAGGACCATTTTTAAAATATAAATATTTTATTTTACATTCCAGTCAAAAGAAAACATTAGCAGACGATTATTCTGAAGAGAGAGTTTCCAAAGTTTTATCTTAAAATGCAAAGAGAAATGAATTACAAAAATCGTTTCCATAGAGTGTGAACGACCTGGGTTCGAATCCCGGAGAAGGCATGGATGTTTGTAAATGTATAATGCCTTTGCGGCATAGGGAGACTCTTAATAGCCGTCGAGCCGCAAGTCCTTTCGTGAGGTTGGTGGAAGGGAAAGAGAGGTGAGAGGCCTCTGACTACCCCTTGGGTGTTCTTCCTCAGAATTGGGATGGTGACAAGAGTCAAAATGCATTGTCACCTGTATGGTGCTCAAGCATTGGCGTAACGGAGAATACGCAGGGTCTCCCCCGCAAAGACCGGCTTTGGTCCCAAGCAGAATCTTACAAAGGGTACGTACTTAGCGTCAGTCAGGCTTTGATCCCTTTAGAACCCTGCCCCCCGCAATGCGGGGTGTACACTACGCCAGTGCTCACGGCTTCAACTAACGACAGGCGTACATCTAGCTCTTTACCACGATGAACCTCGTGAGCCTCGATCTGAAATCGTCAGATAAGTGACATTAATAACAACAACAACACAACAAAATATTAATGCATATTTTTGGCTCTTTCATCATAAGTGAGGTTTTTTCTTTGTAATTTTTCTCTGCAACGTTATGCTGAAGAATTTCCATTAAAAATAATTTGTCTTGAAAAGTTTTTTTGAAAACGGGAATTGTATTTACAATCATTAAAAAAAGTTTTAATGGATTATCTTGACGTACTTTATTAACTTTTAAAAAAGATTTCTTTTTCATTACTGAATTAGCTTGCCTTGTTTTTGTTTACTTGGTTTTACAATATTAGGAAGAGAAAGGTATGTACAGCCTCAGTTCTAAATTTCATTCGAAAATTATTGTTTAGTACACAGGTTTGCGACCAAAACTATTCAGAAAAACTAGGCTACTTCGCTCAAACAGAGTTCATATTTTTTTTCTGTAATTGAAAACCATGTGTGATAAATAGATCGATAATTAAATTATATAAACTTGTAGCCGGTCCCTTAATGCTACACGTTTACCGATTGTCTTTGAGTATTTTCTGAACCATTAGGGAAATTATAAAATTTTAAATTTTTGTGTAAGACATGACGAATTCAAGTATCTCAAAATTCACTTTGTGTTATTACTGTATCTTTTTTAATCCCACCCTATTTGCATAGTGTAAACTTCGCCGGTGAGAAAGACAGGAACACGACTTCACAATCACTGTTTCTCCAGTTGTATTATAATGAACTAAATTGGCTAATTTTATTATATTTAGCGAGAGAATAAAAACCTTAATATGATTATTATACGAAGATGCCAGCCATTCTCTTCAGATATTATGAACCTACTGGTTATTATCTAACACCCCCATAAGTATTAAGCATTATAACACAAACCTCAAATATCATATTGAACTTAAAACATTAAAGTGCCAAAAGTCGTGATAGCGATATGCGAATCTCCATATGGAAGCAACATTGTATAAAAATGTATACCAGGGCTTTCTTTTGTACTAAAGTGAGTTATGCGAAATATTTTCTTACGTAATTATGTCACACGGCAGAAATTAACAGACCTTGACGACAGTATGGACACATGGAGAGTCCCATGGTCAGAAATTGATATGGAATGCAGCATTCCTCTATCCCCAGGGTCAAAAATTCTCAAAGAATATAACTTCAAGCATTACTTCTCCACATGTACTATCAGTAGCGCACACAGGAATTTTTCAAGGGGAGGGGGAGCCGGAGTTGAAAGTTCACCATTCTTGTATCATGCTCCTTTTGATTTTGTCGATTTTCGGGAACAAAACACAGTAAAAAACTAATTATTGAATAAATAATTAGCATTAATTAATAAAATTAATCATTAACAACAAGTAATTAATTAAATTTTACGTACTATATACTTAGAATTATAACCAATCGGAAAAAAATCAACCCCCCCCCTTTGTGTGCACTACTGTGTACAATTAAATGGCCAATCGCGTCTATAAAATAACCGAGACCAGCGACGTTTCCGTGGAGTAGTCGTTGTTATCAGATGAGCGTCAAACAACAGCAACAATCAATGCAGGGCGTAAAGCAGACGTTTCAGGAAAGACAATGCAGCAAAATTTGGTGTTGATAGAACATGGCATACAAGAGCAACTCAAGAGTCTGCTATCTGCCATAAACTCCAGCGCTGGGCTCATGAACAAATAGGACTAACCCTAAATGACTGGAAAAACGTTGCTTAGTCAGATGAGCCATGATTTCACTAGTAAAGTTGATGATAGATTTCAAGTGTGGTGCAAAACTCTCGAGATCATGGACCTAAGTTTTTAATAAATCACTGTGCAAATTAATGGTACCTTCATAATTATATAGACTAGACTTGGACTCGGTCATCTGGTCTAACTGAACCAAATATTGACTGGAAATAATTATGTTAAGCTTCTTGGATATCCATTACGGTCATTTGTGGACTGAATGTACCCAGACAGCAATGGAATTTTACAAGGTTCCAAGGGGTTTTTACAGGGTCAAAATCATGCACCACCATCTGATCCCCAAACATGAATTCAATCGAAAATATATAGGACATGATCGAAAGGTCAATTGGTGTGCATAATCTTGCAAGGTAGCATTTTCACAATTTCGTACACCTTCAGAAGTAGAATGGCTGAATATATCTTCATGGAACTTCTGATCTCTCAGAGAGTCCATGTAACATCTACGGGCTAAAGAGTTACCACATGATATTAGGAGTATCTATCATGACTTTTGGTACAACAATGTTTGGAGCTAGGTGTAGTACTTCTAGGACGTTGTCCTTGCAGTACTATACTCGTGAAAGATGGGCATATCGCCCAAACAGCGAACTGTAGCACCACGACAGATTAAAGACCTGTATGCATGGATAAAAATTGTCAAGAAAATACCGGCATTATTCCTCTCTAGACCGGTTTACATGACGAGATGGCTTTTTACCAGTTGGAGAAAAGGGTTTAAATTTTGAACCCGTTTAGGAGCCGGAAAAATGGGTAGAAAAGCGAGTTCGTTCTCAA
This sequence comes from Trichonephila clavipes, assembly GCA_019973935.1. NCBI lineage: Eukaryota > Metazoa > Arthropoda > Arachnida > Araneae > Nephilidae > Trichonephila > Trichonephila clavipes. Next base: position 602,014 of record BMAU01001238.1, on the reverse strand, counting down.
ATTTTCCCATGATGCATTGCGACCGACCATTTGTTCAAAGCATATTTGCAAAATCTGCAAGTTGGACAACATAAGAAAAATTAAAGCCCTAATAAAAAGATACTAAAAGGGAAATATAAATTTAAAAATAAATTTAAAAGAAAACAAGAATGCGAAAAAAATGTAGTTTTTATTCATATTATTTGACAATATATAATAAGTTGAAAATATATTAATAATACATAAAGGTTTCCAATGCATACAAAATTTACTCTCAAATTACAAAATTACTCTCGACAGCAACATTGAAACAACCATTTTTAACTACATGATAAATAATGCATGCATTTAAAAATTTTATGATGAAAAGTTTTATGCCTGCATGTCTTAAATAAGAGAAGTAATAAATATGAATGCAGAATAAATGTAGATATTTTATTTATTTATTGACAATAACTGATAAGTTGAAAATATTTGTAACATTATATAAACATATTCCAATGTGGATCAAATCTTCAAAGTAACTGTATAGTTAGTCAGTGTGTTGGTTTCTCTCTCTCTCTCTCTCAGTTATTATTTTTATCTTTATAATAAACAAATTATGAACTTAAAATATTTTGCTATCATATCTACATTTCTTTGCGTAACCAAACTAAGAAACTAGGATGTGAAATAAAGATTTTTTTGACAATATCTAATATATTCAAAATATGTTTGTAATAAAATAAAAAAATGTGTGCGTGTATCAGTGTGAACACGCGGTAGAAGTTAACTTCTTTGGCTTATATGTGTTGAATAATAAAGTAATCTTATGTATAATTAACAAATTTATTATTATGATTATTATTTCAAACTGTATTTAAAAAATTATTAGGATGGAAAAGTTTTAAGTATAAAGCAAAATTTCATTTTCAATACATAATACTAAAAAAAAATTTATTGTATACATTTATCGAAAAAAGTGCCATTATTATTAGTCTCTTTCCATTATGCTTATGGGTGTTTCAGTACATACTTTTGTTATCAAAGGCTTGTGGTAGCTAAAATAAGAAATTTAGGTTTTGCACTCAATATCATTTAAGAATCTCGAAAACAATGATCAATCATAGTATTTGATTTTGTCGCTGATATTATTCTGTTATTTTGTAGAGATAAGGCGAACTGGTCTTTTTGCGTCTTAATTTTTCCCTTATTTGAGGTAAATCTGGAAGCTCGAGCCACATATTGTCTTAACTAATCCTTCATCATTTGTTTCTACATGAATTAGCTTTCCAATTGCACCATTTGCAATCCATCAGTCACATCAATATTTGTGGTAATCATGCAATAAGTATTATTCTCATAAATTGTTCGATAAAGCAATCCATTCGTATCAATTAATGACATCTTATGTAATTTTTGACGTACGAAAGTTTCTTGTTCTTTTGAAGTACAACCAATACATGCATCTTTTGCAGTTGAAGTTATTCTGTCCGCGTATGCATTCAATATTTTATTATTATACTCATTGACGTAATTGTTAATGTTGAAATAATGGTATATCTTGAGGACACCTTAATTCAGCTTCTTTCACAATACAAAAACGAGACTCAATCAGAGTTACTTCTATTTCATCATGTTGCTCGCCGTTTCCAATTTTTGTAAGAAGAAAGTTGTCGATTCGCTTTTGATGCATGACTTCATTTAGTTCATAAAATTTTAGATTTTGCCATAAAATCGGTCCAACGATGGTCTATTTGGGGTGCTTACAGATGGGCGTAGAACGAACTGGTGGTAATTGACGTAAATCTATTAAAATAATATATAATCCACCAAAATTTGATAGAGAGAAAATTTCCAGTTATTTGTTTTAATCTGGGATTAATCTTCAATAATAACTGAGCACTGATCATCAATGATTATGACTTTTATATATTTGAAAAGAGTTCTGCATTGTTGAGCAGTTTCCGAATGTATCGGAAGTAATCTTGATAAAGAAATTTTTAAGCTGTATAAAGTCGTTCCTGAAATAGCTACTGCTGCTTTACCAGTTGAA
>BMAU01001236.1:0-16175 GCA_019973935.1 Trichonephila clavipes | reverse complement strand
TTTTTCAATATTATAAATTTCATATTTCGTTGGCACACCGCGATAAAAGAATCGTTGTACACAAATTTGTCATGCAATATTTCATGCAAGTACTAGGAATGTAGAAGGGGGTTAGAATAATCGTTGGATAGGGAGAGTGTGGATCACGTTTGAGGAAGATTCAATTGGGGTGAACATATTACCGGAAAGTATATCATTTGACATAGGAGCTAGGTGGCCCAGGCTGTAAAACTGCAGCTGCTTTGGAAGATCTATGAGATGAAGGAGTTCTGCTTGGGTTGTCAGAGATAACATGGAAATAACAGGAGTGGATATTAACTTAATCTATTTAGGGAAGGATAAAACTTGGTTGAGTAAGAAGAAATTTAATGGCGGGCATTTATTTTGTGATGTTTCATCTGTTTGGGGTGGAATTGTTTACTATTGAGGATTTACAACCTACTTTTAAGTTTGGACCCTAATTATTACTTTAATAGTTTTCAGGCTTCTATCATGTATATTTTTATAGTTTTAATTTCCTAATTTATTTTCGTTTTCCACTTCGAGGCAAGTTTGGAATCAGCAGGTATGGGGTTGAGAACAGTTACTACATTGGGCTCTAGACTGCAATCCGTGGAAGCATGTCCAACAGATGCACATCTAGAGCATGTTAATTGACTACAGTGCGAAGTTTGAGAAAGACCGAACCTCTGGCACCAAAACAGCACCCAGAGGGTTCGGAATGTACGGGCGAATTTTGCAATTAAGATAGCCAGCTTTTATTGCCGGGGCGGAAGTTTCGATCTATTGGATATTAAAATTAATGTTTATTAGGATAATGGTATCTTTTTACTGTAATTCTCGGACTTGAATCACACCTGATCAGAAAATCCGTAAGTATTTGATTCAGGAGTACTCAGCAAGTCGGTTCAGATATGACACCGCGAGAAGTGTTCAGTGATTTATGAGGACATATTGTAATGGAGAATCTAGAGTGAGTGTTGATTGTGGGATTTATTGGCGCAAGAGCCGATTTCGGCTATACTGCGCCAGACATTTGTTAAAACATTAAAAGTATAAATTATTAAAAAATAAACTAAGTTACAGGTAAAAAAAGGTAAAATCCAAAATTTCTAAAATTCAATCGTAAATTTAAAACCAATATTGGTGAGGTATTTCCACCAAGTTCAAAAGGTATTATTGAGAAATAGTTATTTTCGAAGTCTGGTCGGTGTTAAAAGTACGAACCTTCCAGTGTTGCCGACCGTCTTTTTCAACAAGATTAGGATGCTGTTCAATTTCATCTTCCTCAACGTCGTATGTGATAATATCTTCCTCATCCGTCGTGTAGTCTGTTGGAGAGTGGTTTTTACGCCTGTACAGCGCCATCTTTATGTCTATTTTTCCTCATTTAATTTTTTTTAGTAATTCCTTTTTCGTTTCCCTTATTCGTGTTTTGAATGTTGTTTGGAATCCCGTACAGTACTGGATGTAGAAGGGGTTGAATATCGTTGGATAAGGAAGTGGATACGTTTGAGGAAGATTCAATTGAGGTCAACATATTATTCGAAAGTATGTCATTTGTTTGTAGGAAACAGGTGGTCCAGGCTGTAAAACTGCAGCTGCTTTGGAAGATGGGAAGGAAGTAGTTCTGCTTGGGTTGATGAAGATGACATGGAAATAACAGGAGTGGATATTAACTTATTCTGTTTAGGGAGGGATGAAAGCGGTTGGAGTAACTTTTATTGGCTGGCATTTTAAATTTTGTGATAGTTCCATCAGTTTTAAATTGGGAATTGAGTTTTTATTGAGGGTTTTGCAGCCTTGTAGGTTTGGACTAATTGTGGCACTATTAGTTTTCGGGCTTCAACATATGTTATATTTTTATTAGTTTTTTATTTCCTGAATTTGTTTTTCGGTTTTCCCCTGGGCAAAGTTTGGAATCAGCAGTGTGGGGTTGTGAACAGTTAATACATTTAGGCTCGCAGACTGTAATCTGTGAAAGCATGTCCAACAGATTGCACATCTCAAACAAATGAGTGTCAACCACAGACAAGGAAGTTTGAGAGTCGTCGGAACCTCTGGCACTGAAACAGCGCAGAGGGTTCGGAGTGAGTGGAGTGAATTTGGTGTTTTATGGCGCAAGAGCCAAAATTGGCTATCTGCGCCACACGTTTCGTCAAAATTATAAAACACATGGTAAAAATACACGCAAAAATACAAGGACATAAAAAATAATTATATATGTGCATGCCAGCATGCACATATATAAAAATAAAGTTAAAGTTAAAACATTTTAAAAGTCAAATTGAAATATGAAAATCCAATTCTTCTGATAAAAGCAATAGATTTTGGTGAGGAGATTCCCCACCAAGTCAGATGAAGGTTAAAACAGATTAGTGAAAAAGGTCATGCGATGAGTATTAAAAACGGGACCAATCTATTAAAATGTGATGAACAGTGTAAGAGACATGGCATGAAGGACATTCGAGCACGTTCTCCAAACAACAAATGCCTGTGTGTGATGAGCGATATGGCCAATGCGAGGACGAGTCAATTTGACATCAGTTCTTCGCATTGGCATCCCTGAGCCATGCTCCTATGACAGGTTTCACAGAGTGCAGTTTGTTATCCAACTGCTGACTCCATGATTCCTGCCAGATCTTAAAAATATAGATGCATGATGACGCGCCTTCATATCCGATAGCGGAACAGCTAGCGGCAGATGCGTCGTCGCCGACTTTGCCGCTTTGTCCGCTTGCTCGTTGCTCTATGATTCCTACAGTGACTTGGTAGCCAGCAAACACGATATCGAAACCTTGCTGTAGAGTCGACTCGTACAGGTCGAGTACTGTACTGCCACTGGATGGCAGCGATCGTGGTAGTTTTCAAGCGCTTCGAGTACACTCATGCTGTCCAGTATAGATGCAGTATTTACGGGGCATAGTGGAGTCGATTAATTGAAGATACTACGGTAAAATGGCGACCAGCTTCGGCAGTGAAAATGCCGTCGCAAGTCGTCGAGCCTATAACCGATGCATAACATTCTCAATCTCGACTCGCAGCCAACGTAATTCTGCACGTTTCAGAACATCGGTGTAGATGGCCGAATAACGACTATACTGGACTGCGGTGGTAGGCGAGAGACGCGTTGAAAGAGCAGACAGGCGCCACAGTGGATTTACTGTAAGTGGCAAAAGGGTTGATATAGGGAACCAATGGCATATTCCAAAGTTGGAATAGGAAAAGGTTCCTTTGCCTGGATATGCACGTTCAGGTAGGTCGAGTTCAAATATGAAGCTTCATCCTCATCCACAAGCGGCCGGATGTTAGACGGCCGTGCATCCATAAAGTCTCTTCATGCTGGTACTCATCGCTACACATTCTGCAGAGGATGTGAAGGCACAGACAAGATCTTAAAATAATACGCAGAGGCAGGCTTCCTCCGTCGAAGATCTAGAGGAAGCTGATGACAGCGTAACATAGAGACTCTGCACCGGTGATGGCGAAACGCACCCGGCAGATTCTCAATGCCATATGGTGGACGGGGTCAAGTTTTTTCAGAGTAGAGTTGCCGCTGATCCGTATACAACACATCCGTAGTCGATGTCGAGAGAGTACGTTGCCTGGTACCTCGGAGTAATGATGCTTCTGATCCGCCCCCAAGGAGGTGTTTGACTAACACCTTCAGAAGTTCAGAGACTTTTTCGCACCTCTTCCGCAATTGTAAAATATGCGGAAGGGGAAAGTGAGCCGACGGTCGAAAATTACTCCGAAGAATCGTCGCGTCAGGAACAACGGAATTTGTATATCGCGGATGCGTATTTCAGGGTCCGGGATGAATACCCCGTTTGCGGCAAAAGTGCACGCGCAGCAACTCTTGCTCGCCGAAATACTATGACCGTTGGTGTCGCACCACTTTAAAATGTTGTTGACGGCAGTTTGCAACCTGTCGTTCAATCATTGCGCATGTCCAGAACCTTCACAACTGGTTGTAGGTCGTCCACGTATGGTGAAGCCTGTATAGAAGGCGATAAAACATTTAAAAATGAGAGATATGACATATAAAAGGGTGACACTCAAAACACTCCACCGAGAACTCCTCAGCTTGGGTAAAAGGAGCAGAAAGAAGTGCCAGCCAGTCTCACTCTAAAGTGCGAAAGTTTTAAAAATGTTGAGATAAAAGTTGAGCAACAGTTGTCCTCCTTAATCAAAATCAAGAAATAAGAGTGCGAAGCATCCCATAGACGCCAAGTCACGAGTCATCCTGCCTTCTCGAGTACCTCAGAAAAAGATGAAACTAAATGATTCCTCCGGACAAAAGCGATTTCAATTGTTGCTTTCCAGCTGAATGACGATCGAGGCAGTGGACCTTCCTTACAGCGGAAGCCACTCTGAAACAGAGAAAGAATCTATTTAATTCTTTTTCACAACTGGTGAACAGGACGGAAGCGCTGACCATGACGTTCTGAGTGTCGCTTACAAAGGCGGCTCGTTGGGTTGCTATCAGTGATTCGATAGCTGAGAGAGGTTCTCAAGGATCTTTTCCAGGTCTTAGAATGGGGGATCACTATGCACTATCTGCCAAATGGAATTTAGGATCCACACCTGCTCCCTCCATATTCGGTTGATTGAGGTAAAGGGCGCACTTATAGTGATCCTCTAACTCAAATGCCTTGAAGAAGCAGTCCATAGAGATATTCCATCAGGACCTGGACCCGTCTATTGTGGGCCGGTGATAAGAGCTCTCTTCAGTTCAAACATGTCAATGAGTCACGGATTATATTGGAAAGGATGTCGACGTCTGCCAGAGTTGATGGGTGTCCACTCCTAAACGATTCTTAGTCGCAGCAAGGGAATTACAGGCTGCCATGAATCGGAGCTGGACCACCTGCTCCAGCCAATGTTTTGCCAATTCAAGCCCCCACATCTAAAGAGTGACGAACCCCCAGAAACATTGAGAAGTTTCCAATATCAGGAATCTTAAATCCCGAGTAAGAGCCATTCGCTGCTTTGACCTTTCTCACAACTGTTGACTTCGTCAGTTGGCGGGTCGATGGTGATGCGAAGACACCTCACCGGATCCCGGAGATTCTCTCGGCCTTCTGACGATCAATGTTCCTACGACTAACTGCTTTCCTTTGAATTTGGAATGCTATGAGATTATCAGATGTTGGGAGTACCTCCTCGAAAACACACCCGCCCTCACTTTGCTCCTGCTGCGGCTTGTTGGCAGGGAAGCGTTCCACCATGGTTTGCACAGCTTTCGAGGAGAGGTGAATGTTTCTGGGAATGGCTGCATCGCGCAACAATTCAAATCACTTCATTGACATTGAAGACTGCTGCATCAACTGCCCTGTTCTGGATATTGTGTGCCATTAATCATCTATTCTTGTGATTATCCAGTCTTGCGCCCGATCAAAATGATAAGTGTTGAGGGGACGAAAGACGTCCACACCATTAGCTGTGCGAGACTAGGAGAGGGAAATGATCGCTGTTGTGCAGATCGTTTGCAACCTCGAAATTCAACATCGGTAGCAGGATTGTGAACAAGATGGCGAGATCGAAGGTAAACAATCAGTAGGTCACCATGAAATAATTTTCTCGGCTCGTTGTTCAGCAGACAGAGATGATGGGAAATCAACTGCTCGATCTGTCGCCGCGAAAATTGCTAACATCTTCCCCACAGGGGGCTATTAATCGTCCGAAAGTCACCAAAGCAAAATAAATGGAGCTGGCAATTGACTGACTAAATGATTCAAATCCACTTAATGGCACAACATCGTTGGGTGTTAAATAAACACAACAGTGTGACTAAGAATGGACGTGAAGATCGAACAGCCCACAGCCTGTAATGATGTGTGCAGTGTGACGACATTACTGGGAAACAGATTAGACAAATGAGAGGCACTTGCCCTCAGTTGGAATATATCGCCTTTACCACATCCCGTCATACCACAAATTATAAACACACCCTCGCATTGTCATGGTATATTCAGAAATGTCTCTGAAAAACCTTTGCTGCAGGCTGGTACGTGAACATGATGGATTTCGGATATCGAGTCACAATCTCAAACCACGTTCGGCGAAATGGAGAGTCATAGATGTATTTACCACACTGCACTCCTCTCTAGAGCTAAGTCGAAGAGCCCGATTGAATATCCATGGATCTTCATCGTCTTTAGGCAATCTCGGATCAAAGTGTCTACCTTCTATTTGCGGTGAGAAGTCTCTGGATAATTTTTTAAGGATCCACAGTTCAATCGGGTTTCAGATCCCCTTCTGACTGACCGCTTCGGCTCTTTTTGGTTTCTCGGCGAATCGCTCTCAGTCCTTTAGTTTTTTCTTCGGAGGTGGTGATTTGCTAATTGGCTTAGCAATCACCTTCGTTCTAGGGGTAAATGTGTTTTAGATGGAACAATTACCTCGGTTCAGTGATGTTGATGAAACCGAGAGCTATTGTCTTTAAGAGTCACATTGGATACACTTATCCGTCATTATACCATCTTGCAGGTGGCATTGAGTGAGTGAATTTGGTGTTTTATGGCACCAGAGCCAAAATTGGCTATACTGCATACAATTTAATCAAAATTATCATAATAATTAAAAACCACATAAAAAATACAAGGACATAAAAATAATTATATATGTGCATGCCAGCATGCACATATATAAAAAATAAAAAGTTAAAGTTAAAACATTTTAAAAAGTCAAATTAAATATGAAAATCAATTCTTCCGATAAAAGCAAATAGATTTTGGTGGGAGATTCCCCCACCAAGTCAGATAGTTAAAACAGATTGATGAGAAAAAGGTCATGCATGAAGTATTAAAAAACGGGACAATCTATTAAAATGTGATGAACAGTGTAAGAGACATGTCATGAAGGACATTCAGGAGCACGTTCTCCAAACAAAAATGCCCGTGTGTGAAGTGAGTATGGCCAATGCGAAGACGAGTCAATTTGACATCAGTTCTTCGCATTGGCATCACAGGCCATGCTCCTATGACAGGTTTCACAGAGTGCAGTTTGTTATCCAACTGCTGACTCCATGATTCCTGCCAGATCTTAAAATATGATGCATGATGACGCGCTTCATATCGATAGCGGAACAGCTAGCGGCAGATGCGTCGTCGCCGACCTGCCGCGCTGTCCGCTTGCTCGTTGCCTATGATTCCTACGTGACGGTAATGCTCCAAACACGATATCGAAACCACCTTGTAGGAAGTCGACTCATGCGGATAAGTATTGTACATACCACCTGGATAGCACGCGATCGTGGTAGTTTTCAAGCGCTTCGAGTACACTCATGCTGTCAGTATAGATGCAGTATTTACGGGGCATAAGTGGAGCCGATTGATTGAAGTGCGACGGTAGATGGCGACAGAGCCTCTCGGCAGTGAAAATGCTGTAAGTCGAGCTCGCCGTGCATAATATCCAATCGCGACTCCACGGCCAGCGTAATCTGCGTTTCGGGCCATCTAGTGTAGATGGCCGATTAACGACTATACTGACTGCGGTGTTAGGCGAAAGCGTGAAAAAGGCGCCCACAGTGGATTTACTGTAAGTGGCAAAGGGTTGATAAGGGAACCGTGGCGTATTCGGGTTGGAATAGGGAAAGGTTCCTTTGTGATCTCACGTTGGGTAAGGTCGAGTTCAAAATGACCATCTATCTATAAAGACGGATGTTAGACGGCCGTGCATCATAAAGTCTCTTCATGCTGGTACTCATCATACACACATTCAAGCAGGTGATGTGAAGGCACGAGACAAGATCTTTAAAATAATACACGCAAGAGGCAGCTACCTCCGTCGAAGATCTAGAGGGAAGCCCTGATGAGCGATTAACATCAGAGGCTCTCCACTGTAGTGTGCGAAACGCTGACCCCGACAGTCATCGTGCCACATTATGGTGGACGGGGTCAAAGTGTTTCAGAGTAGGGTTTGCCGCTGCATGATCCGTATACAACACATCCGTAGTCGATGCGAGGAGGAAGTACGATTGCCTGGTACACTCGAATGATGTTCGATCCGCCCCCCAAGAGGTGTTTGATAACACCTTCAAGAGGTTTAGAGACTTTTCACACCTCTTCCGCAATTGTAAAATATGCGGAGAGGAAATGAAAACCGACGATCGAAAATTATAAAGGAATCGTACAATCAGGAACTAACGGATTGTATATCACGGATGCGTTTTAGGAGGTCGGGATGAATAAGCCCCGTTTGCCTGGCAAAGAAGATGCACGCAGCAACTCTTGCCCGCCGAAATATACTTATGACCAAGCGGGTGTGATCGCACCACTTTGAAAATGCCTGTTGACGTGCAGTTTGCAACTGTCGTTCAATCTATGCTTGTCATGTCTCGAACCTTCACAACTGATCTGTAGATCGTCCACGCATAGTGAAGCCTGTATAAGAAGGCGATAAAACATTTAAAAATGTGAGAGATATGACATATAAAAAAGGGTGGACACTCAAAATGCTCTACCCCCTGAGGAACTCCTCAGCTTGGGTGAAAGGACCCAGACAAGAGTGCCAGCCAGTCTCACTCTAAAAGTAACGAAGTTTTAAAAAATGTTGAATAAAAGTAGGCAAACTAAGCCTCTTTAATCCAACAACCAAATGACGGTGCTAGCGAAGTATCCGAGAGGCCGCCGAGCAATGGCTCATATGCCTTCTCGATGATATCGAAAAAGATAGGAACTAAGATGAGTTCCTCCAGGCACAAAGCGCTTTCTAACTGCTTCACAGTCCAGCTGAATAGCGTTATCGAGGGTGGACTCCTTCCTTGCAAATGCCGCTGAAGCGCATCAGGCAGAGGAAACACGAATGGCTTCTTGCTAACTGGTAAAGCGAGGCGCGGCGCATTGACCCATACGTTCCCAGTGTCTTTACAAAGGCAGCTTCGTGAGCGCTAGAGTCATTCGGGCCGATAGGCCGGAGAGGGTTCTTAAGGGGATCTCTTTCCAGGTCCCAGAATGGGGGATCACTATGGCTTCTTGCCATTGAAGTAGGATCCCACCTGCTCCCTCCATGTAGTCTGGAAGCTGATCAGGTAAAAGGAGGACTTGCTAGTGAATCCTCGCTCAAATGGCGAAGCAATACATGGGATATTATCCAACAGGAACCTGGGCTCGAGTATTCTTGTGGGCCGATGATAAGGCTCTCTTCAGATTCAAAACATAGTCAGAGTCCACAGTTAAATCATTGAAAGGATCATATCTGAAGTTGATAGGTGTCCGCTCCTAAACGATTCTTAGTCTTTGGATAGGGCTATATGAATCAGGCTGGACCCACACTAAACAAATATTTGCAAATCAATTGTTATCTAAAGTGGCGAATACCAACAGTAGAAGTTTCCAATATCCGAATGTTAAATCGATAAAGGCCATTCGTTTGTACAGGCCTTCTCCACTCGCCTGTGACTGGTAGTTGACGATGTGATTGAAGACACATACTGGATCAAGATTCTCTCCGGCATTGACAAAGTATTCTACGAGCTAACGCTTTCGCACGCGTTTTGAATGCTATGAGATTATCAGATGTGGGGTACACTCACCAAAATACCCCACGCCCTCGCTTTTGCTCCTTTTGGCTTGTTGGCGGGAAGCGTTCCACCATGGTTTGCTGGCTTTCGGGAATTGGATGTTCTGGGAATGGCTGCATCGGCGGCATTCCGAATAGCTTCAGTGACATTGAAGACTGCTGCATCAACTGCCCTGTTCTGGACCATTGTGCCGGTATTAATCGCTAACCGCGTGAATTTATCCCAGTCTGCGCGATGAAAATGATAAGTGGGGGGACGAAAACGCGTCCCCGCACCATTAACATGCGAGACTAGGAGAGGGAAATGATCGCTGTTGTGCAGATCGTTTGCAACCTCGAAATTCAACATCGGTAGCAGAGTTGGCGAACAGATGGCGAGATCGAGGGAGTGAAACGTCCTCGTGGGTGCATGGAAATACGTTTTCTCGTCGTTGTTCAGCAGACAGAGACAGTGATCAGAAATCAACTGCTCGATCTGTCGCCCGCGAGAATTTGTAACATCATGCCCCACAGAGGGCTGTGTCCGTTAAAGTCACCGAGCAAAATAAATGGAGCTGGCAATTGACTGACTAAATGATTCAAATCCACTTGGCACAACATCGTTGGGTGGTAAATAAACACAACAGACTGTGACTAAAGAATGGACGTGAATCCGAACAGCCACAGCCTGTAATGATGTGTGCAGTGTGACGACATTACTACAGGAAACAGATTAGACGTGAAGAGGCATACACCTCCGGTTGGAGATGTATCGCCTTCACATCCCGTCGTACACAATTCATAACCACGCTCGCATTGTCATGGTACTCTTCAGAAATGTCTCTGAAGAGCAACGCATGCGGGCTGGTGCGTGGAAGGAGTGATTTGAGATCATCAAGTCGAGTTCTTAGACCACGGCAGTTCCAGGAGATAAAGGAGGTCATCAAGTCTTCGCACGTGCTCCCGCAAGGAGCCAGAAGACGAAGGGGTCTGGGCGACAGATCGTCCATCAGACTTTTTCGTCGCTTTGTGAGGCATGAATTTCATGACATCGTCTCCCATGTCATGGAGTTTTTAGAGAGGTTCGACCTCTTTTTTTGTGGGATTGCACCCCCGATTCCTTGATGCGTGCTTTTCCTTTGTCTTTTTTTAACAGTAAAGTGGAGTGGATACAGACGGACGTGTATCCACTGCAATTGGCTTTCGGTTTCACAGAATCGGACTGTGCAGATTTTGGGGCCGTACTTCGTCTACCTGAATGGCTGTTGATACGTATGTCTTGCTGGTTGCCGACGCATAGCTTTTTACCAGAAACTGGCGTGCGGGATGATACAACACGCCGAGCCTCCGGATAAGAAAGTTTATTTTTAATTTTAACTTTACCGTGATCTCCTTTTCAATATCCATGTCGGGCAAGATCGAGAAACGATGAATGGTCCCCTTTACAATTGACACATCGTTCCTTTGCTTTACAGTCTGCGCTATCATGGCCTACCTCTGCACATCTAGAGCAGGTTGGCTGGCCGCGGCAGACTGTTTTCGAAATGACCAAATCTTTGGCATTGAAAGCAACGGAGCGGATTTGGAATGTAAGGTCGAACAGGGCAATGGAGATAGGCGGCCTTTACGGACTGTGGGAGTTCAGGGCAGAGGGTTCGAATGTACGGTCGTTTTGCAATTAAGATATCCAGCTTTAATTAAGTAGGTAAATTCAGGCTATTAAATGTTAAAATTAAATGCTTTGTAGGAGAAACTGTAGTATTCGTTTTTATTGTAATTCTTCTGACTTGAATCACACCCCTGATCTGAAAATCCTTCAAGGATTTCAGATTCAGAAGTGGTCAACAAGTCAGGTTCTGAAATAACACCTCTGCAAGAGTTAAGAGATTTATGCGGAGTTACAAGTAAAGGAGAGTTTAAAAGTTCTTGGCGAGAAGAAACGACTTTGTTTGAATAGCGGAGTGAGTTTCAATTAGTAAATCCCGGAACGTAAACGTTTTACGGTCTTGGGTTCACCACCTATTCCAATAAGGGCTTTGTGAACAGCAAAAGGAGATTTATTGGACATTTCATTGTTTGGAAGAGCAAGTAATAAATATCTTGTATTAGTTGAAATCTGATCAATGTTGGGGGTTGGGTAATACAAGGCCTGTACCCGGGCACAGCAGCGTTGGATCCATAAATACGCGTAAAAACTTCATCCTGGCGTGCTCCACCCACCACGGAGTCCAACAAGGGAGGCAGTGTGCCGGTCATCTGGCAAAAACCAGGCACGGCGCTTACCTAGAGTACACCCAGAATATAATGCTACAGCATCAGGGCGAGGATCCAACGGGTAAACCCGACACCCTTATCTGCAGCACTAACCCTACAGCAGTGTCTCTTCGGAGACTCCGAAGAGAGCTACCACCAGCCGATTGACAGGAGCGGGCTCACCTGCCTCCCGTCTACAGCGAAGCGTGGGCCAAAGGTATTCCCAGGACACCATTTTCCTCCTTACGGGACGCCGCACACGGCAAACATGCCAGCGTCGGAAAAACCAACGGTGTTAGTCAAAAACAAAGCAACACAAATCAAAAGATTTAAAGAAATATACGAAAAACAAACTAAATGAACGGAACACAAAATGTAAATTAAAATATGTTAATAAAAAATAGGAAGTTTTTTTCTGTAGAAAAAACTAAATTTGAATTAATGTTCATTTAGTAAAAATGGGTCTGTGGTCTTGACCGGAAAAGAAGAAAAGGGAAATTTGGATGGCAAGAAAAAGGGCCGAAAATAGAGAAGGTTCACTTTGGTTCCCCGGGTTCGTGAAGCCCGTGTTTACCAAAGACAGTAAACCCCTAGGGAGAAGGAAAAGATCACTAGGGCACCTCGGGAGCGTGAAATCCGTACTCACCTAAAGAAGGTGAGTCCTGAGGGGCGGGGAGAATCTAGAAAAGTGTTCGCTAGGAGAAAAAGATTTCGTTTGTAAAGCGGTATGAGTTTCTATTAGTATATCCCCGGATCTTAAACGTTTGACAGTTTTCGGTTCTCCACCTATTCCAATCAGTGCCTTATGAATGAGAAATGGTGATTTTTTAGACATTTCAACGTTTTGCAATGGGATTAATAAAATCTGACATTGGTAGCAATTTGATCGATGTGAAGTTGGTTGGGTAAAACAAGGCCTTTACCCGGTCACAGCAGCATTGATCCATAAATATGCGTACAGAACTTCATCCTGGCGTGCCTCCACCCACCACGGAGTCCAACAAGGGAGGCAGTGTGCCGGTCATCTGGCAAAACCAGGCACGGCGCTTACCTGAAGTACACCAGAATATAATGCTACAGCATCAGGGCGAGGATCCAACGGGTAAACCCGACACCCCTTATCTGCAGCACTAACCCTACAGCAGTCTCTTCGGAGACTCCGAAGAGAGGTACCACCAGCCGATTGACAGGAGCGGGCTCACTCCTGCCCCCGTCTACAGCGAGTGCGTGAGTGATTGTGGGGTTTATTGGCGCAAGAGCCGATTTCGGCTATACTGCGCCAGACATTTGTTAAAACATTAAAAGTATAAAATCTTTAAAAATAAACTAAGTTACAGGTAATAAAAAAGGTAAAATCCAAAATTTCTTAAAATTCAATCGCAAATTTAAAACTAATATTGGTGGGGTTTCCCCACCAAGTTCAAAAGGTATTATTGAGAAATAGTTATTTTCGAAGTCTGGTCGGTGTTAAAAGTAATGAACCTTTCCAATATTGCCTACCGTCTTTTTGAACAAGATTAGGACGCTGTTCAAGTTCATCTTCCTCAACGTCGTATGTGATAATATCTTCCTCATCCGTCGTGTAGTCTGTTGGAGCTGGTTTTTACGTCTGTACGGCGCCAGCTTTATTTCTATTTTTCCTCATTTAATTTTTTAGGAATTCTTTTTTCGTTTCCTTATTCGTGTTTTTGAATTTTTTGTTTGGAATCCCGTACAGTAATGGATGTAGAAGGGGGTTGAATATCGTTGGATAAGGAAGTGGAAACGTTTGAGGAAGATTCAATTGGGGTGAACATATTATTGGAAAGTATGTCATTTGACATAGGAATAGGTGGCCCAGGCTGTAAAACTGCAGCTGCTTTGGAAACAAGGAAGTAGTTCTGCTTGGGTTGATGAAGATGAGTATAACAGGAGTGGATATTAACTTATTCATTTAGGGAGCCCGTCTACAGCGAATGAATGAATGAATGAATGAATTTTTTGGGTTTTATGGCGCAAGAGCCAAATTTGGCTATACTGCGCCACACGTTTGTTAAAATATTAAAACTATGCATAAAAATGCACATAAAAATACAATTACATAAAAATAATTATTAGATATGTGCATGCCTGCATGCACATATATATAAAAAAAAAAAGTTAAAGATAAAACATTTTTAAAAGTCAAATGAAATATAAAAATCCAATTTTCTTCATAAAAACAAATAGGTTTTGGTGGGGGATTCCCCACCAAGTCAGATAAGGTTAAAACAGATTTATGAAAAAAGGTGATGCGATGAGGGTTAAAAAACTGGACAATCGATTAAAAATGTGATGAACAGTGTAAGAGACATGGCATGAAGGACATTCAGGAGCGCGTTCTCCAAATAACAAATGCCTGTGAGTGAAGCGAGTATGACCAATGCGAAGACGAGTCAATTTGACATCAGTTCTTCGCAGTGGCATCACAGGCCATGCTCCTATGACAGGTTTCACAGAGTGCAGTTTGTTATCCAACTGCTGACTCCATGATTCCTGCCAGATGTTAAAAATATGATGCATGATGACGCGCTTCATATCCGATAGCGGAACAGCTAGCGGCAGGTGCGTCGTCGCCGACTTTGCCGCGCTGTCCGGGCTTGCTCGTTGCCTATGATTCTACGTGACTTGGCAGCCAGCAAAACACGATATCGAAACCTTGCTGTACAGTCGACTCGTAATGTCGAGTATCGTACATACCACTGGATGGCAGCGATCGTGGTAGTTTTCAAGCGCTTCGAGTACACTCATGCTGTCAGTATAGATGCAGTATTTACGGGGCATAGTGGAGTCGATTAATTGAAGTGCACGGTAAATGGCGACAGCTTCGGCAGTGAAAATGCTGCAAGAAGTGTCGAGCCTATAACCGTGCATAATATCTTCAATCACGATTCCACAGCCAACGTAATCTGCACGTTTCGAACCATCAGTGTAGATGGCCGAATAACGACTATACTGACTGCGGTAGGCGAAGACGCGTTGAAAGACGACAGGCGCTACAGTGGATTTACTGTAAGTGGCAAAAGGGTTGATATAATGGAACCGTGGCGTATTCAAGGTTGGAATAGGAAAAAGGTTCCTTTGCTGGATACGCACGTTAGGTAGGTCGAGGTTCAGAAATATGAAGCTTCATCCTATCCATAAACGGCCGGATGTTGTACGGCCGTGCATCATCAAAAGTCTCTTCATGCTGGTACTCATACACATTCTGCAGAGGATGTGAAGGCACGGACAAGATCTTAAAATAAAACGCAAGAGACAGCTTCCTCCGTCGAAGGTCTAGAGGAAGCTGATGACAGTTAACATAGAGACTCTGCACCGGTGATGTGCGAAACGCACCCGAGCAGATTCTCAATGCCATATGGTGGACGGGGTCAAGTTCACTCGAGTAATGATGTTCGATCCGCCCCCCCAAGAGGTGTTTGACAACACCTTCAAGAGGTTTAGAGAACTTTTCACACTCTTCCGCAATTGTAAAATATGCGGAAGGAAAGCGAGCCGACGGTCGAAAATTACTCCGAGGAATCGTACGTCGGGAGTAGTGAGTGGTGACTTTTTTTGGTTATTGGCGCAAGAGCCAAATTTGACCAAACTGCGCCAAACATTCGTTTAAAAGCATTAAAAAGTACTAAAAGTTTAATGGAATTTTAGTTAAAAAAGGTAAATTGAAATTAAACGTAAAAGTCAATCCGAGCGAATTAAAACAAAGCCTGGTGGAGAATTCCTCCACCAATTCGAATGTATTCATAAAAATCACTTTTTTATTCGAGACTTTCTGTTACGGGTTGGAGTCAACGTGCGAGAATATTCTTCACGTTTCCAACCTTCAGCCTGCCACCATTCATCCGAAATTTTTCTATTTCATTCACGGGAGTTAGTTTTTGTGGTGATTCCATCTCTTCTGCAACGTCGTATATAAGCATGTCTTCGTCTGATGTATCCTGTAAAGGTATACTTTTTAGGTTTGTGAAGGCGTCAATTGTGTGTCTATTTTGGAGGTAATACTTCTTTTAGGACGCCTTTTCTTGCGACTTCTTAAAGTTTGTTTTGCATCCTGGGATTTAAAAGGGAAGGTATCGGTTATAGAGGTTGCAGTTTCAACAGCAGGACATGTTTCCGCTGGTAAAGGGTGTAAACATTGTCTTCATCTGATGATCGTACGTCGGGAACTACGGGAATTTGTATATCACGGATGCGTATTTCGGGGTCGGGATGAATACCCCGTTCATGGCAAAGTGCACGCAGCAACTCTTGCTCGCCGAAATACTATGACCGTTTGTGTCGCACCACTTTAAAAATGTTGTTGACGGCAGTTTGCAACTGTCGTTCAATCATGCGCATGTCCGAACCTTCACAACTGATCTGTAGATCGTCCACGTATAGTGAAGCCTGTATAGAGT